>OV277350.1:12277500-12655000 GCA_922984085.1 Sicus ferrugineus
TAAAATTATATGTAATACAACTTACCTCGTCGACTCATGTTCACTAAATGACAAGACGTATTTACGTAGGCATGTATACACACTTAACGGCTAAAAAATAACTGTAAATTTCAATGGAAAACAACAAATACCCAATACAACGAATGCTGCATGCCAATCTAGTCGACTTTTGGCAAATACAACAGAAATATATATACTATATATGTTGCATAAGTTGTGAACTGTAGAATGTAAGTTAGGCGTTGCGTATTATTGTACTTTCGAATATTTTGCTTGAAATGGTTGCTATTCAAGAAGGAACAGGAAATTGTGTATATTACAACGCATTACAACGCCTTCCTCATGAAATGCAGATACCAAATTTATTATTATTATTATACATTTCATGAGAAAGTATTTAACGTATGTCAGGCAATACATTTCACCAAATACGAGAGCAATTGGACGAAGGGCGTATCCCCCTTTTTTAAAACAAAATTGTACAATTTATAGAGCGATTGTGACGTAGATAGTAAAATTCGTAGTTTTGGCGTAATCGCAGAAAGGACACGGACGTAGTCGGACCAAGGATACATCTATTTTCATATAGCGTAGTTGCGCCTAGAGCTTTATAAAGAGTGAGCAGATACTCTCGCCTGAGCAGATACAGTTAGTCTAGAATCTAGATGGACTATAACTTCCTTACTGGTTTTCATCTTTAAATAAGTCTCCTTAGCATGATAATATTAACGCTAAAGTAAATTAAAATAGTTGGATGATGACTAATAAATTAGAATAAAAATCAGAATATATAATATACATATAACATATATAATATGTATATATATTATACGTATATATGTATATATATATATGTATATATGTATATATATATATATTATTATATATATATATTATACATCCATATTATATATAATGGAGGTTATATATATAATATGGATGTATACGGATACATGTTGAAAGTGATGTCCAAGAAAAATATTTCTGAAGTCTTCTGGAGTCACAAACAACGACAGCAACTACGACGATTACGAAGAAATAATTAAGAGCGTTAGAGATTTCAACTATATTATTCAGTTTGACTAATTTGTATAGCAGAGTTGAAAAGAAATCAGCTGAATAATATACATACTGGGCACACATTTATCTTGTACTAGTTTGTAAAGGTTCAGTCTTCTACAAAAATTCCTCTATAAGTGTTAGATCTTGAAGATGAGCTCGTGAAATTTCCGGCTCACCCCTTATCTAAGAAATGCACATTAAACTAAAAGAAATTATTTTGCGCGGAAGAAAAATAAAGGCGGGATCTGCCCACCGTTCAAATGATCTAAACCTAAACCATTTGAGTATATATTAAAAAATCATATCCTACCATTGAACATTCCTGAGAAACTCACGTCAGTGCGAGACTCGCCGATAGTGGCATTTAATTGGCCCTTTGTGCAGCTCGATGGTGTTCCGCGGTAATCCGAGCACTTGAGTGACACGAAGGTAAACACATGTCATGGTGCTCTGGCCCTCCAATAAGTTAAGTGATTTTTAATCCTCTTTTGCGCAATAGATTGTAAACATTTTTCAATATAGTCGTCAGCTCGAGCCGTTTACACAGCGTGCAGGATGTTGAATCGCGCTCGTAGTGTTTGAGGGTGCATTCATTCTTCACATCCTCGTCGCTTCCTTGTGATTGCGTTTCATACAGTAACTTCGACGTTTTTGCATCTAAATTTCATGCATTCGAGGAAGAGAGAGAGAGAGAGAGAGAGTGATATAGGGTGGAGGGGGGGGGAGAGAGAGAGGGATGAGAGAGAGAAAGAGAGGGAGAGAGAGAGAGAGAGAGAGAGAGAACGGGAGACTTTATTTTTATATAATTTTTATTTGAAATAAAAGGAAAAATTCCACACCAGACTTTACGCTTACGTTCCTTGCGAGCCTCTAGTAAGACGGATCCCAAGCACGACAGGTCCTCTCAATGATGCAATTACGCACCACTCGCATTTTCTTCCGACTTGCTTAACGCGATTAATGGGCTAGCTATCCGGTCCGCAGTAATCCAATAAACGTTCGATCTAAGACATTCCCATAACGGACGGGTGTTCACTGGACTGCGTAATCCCGTATATTGTGGAATTGTATGCCTCACGCAAGGTGCACTGGGTAACAAAAGAGCAATCGTCCTCAGAAATGAAACGCAAATAATCGGGCGGGTAGTGTCAATCTCCGATAGTTGAACTACTGTTTAAACAAATAAAGGTCGGATGATGTGAAATTTAGCGCCATCTGTTAATTCGTCTAGGCCTAATTGGCCGCATACTTCCCCCGTGTTCGGTCACACTCTTTACACAGTTACACAAACAAAAAAAGCACATGGTTCTTATTTATTCAAGGGCAAGAAATATACATTTTCATTTGGAAAGTACTCTTGCCAAATAAAACTAAAGAGTGGCAGGGGATAATAACATGGGCACACACAGGAATCTCCAAGAGGAAGAATATTTCGCAACAAGAAGTCAGACGGCCAGGCAAGAAAGTCGACTAAAGAATATGAAATTATACTTATTGAACTTATATATGTTCTTTGGTCGATCATTTTGTAATTAAAAAAAATCTCTATTGTAACAGTCTGAAAAGTTTTCGGCCTAACAAACAATTTTATTGTTAATAAAACTTTCATTGTTAAACCGAGAACTTCTTAGACTGTCTTTTTCTATTATTATAACCGGAATAAGTATAGAAAAAATCTTAATTTTTAAATTGAGAAATTACAAATTTTTAAATTAAGCAAAAAATACGTTTTCTTTAATTCCGTTTAAGAAATTGATGGAAATAATGACTAACTCCCGATTCTGCAAAAAGATCTTAATATACAATGTCCTGACAGATATTATCTAATCAGTAGTGTACAAAGTGCAAATGCAAAGCCTCAAGAAGCTTACACAGCTGGAGACATCCAAGTTTATCATTCCTTTTTAATCCAAAGTACATTCACTTTGTTCTTATGTTTGTAACGAAGATAAAAAGACAAGATAGATATAGAAAATTATATAGATTCTTGCTCTGCGTCACCTCCTGAGTCAACCTAGCAATCCGTTCGTCTGTCTGCCTTCGGACGTAAAGATATAATGCGATAAGATGACACAAATGTTCTTTTTTAATCCCAAACTGCCCTACATAACAAAGAATATTTGTGCCAAATTTCATTACGATATCTCCTTTCGTTCTTCCATAATCCTGATTTCAACAGACAGGCAGACAGACGGATGGACGGACGGGGCTAAACCGCTGAGCAAAAATATATACACTTTTCAATATATAATATAATTACCAGAATACGTGATCCGCACACTAATACAAAAGTTCTCAATACCTCATTATTCTAGAGTATCTAGCGATATTGCCAAAACATTTGCATAAAACAGGCGTTGTCCGCCCACTTGTACAAATATTGTCAGTTGGCAAATTTCTAAGCTAAAATTTGAATCTTAATGTATGGTAAGAACGGAATATTATATACCTGAGCTGACACAGAAGGTGAAATAAATATTAGTAATTGTTAATTAAGGTTAGGAATATTCGGTCATCATGGTGAGGTTTTTTTGGGTTATTTGGTAGCGTTTGCTGTGAAGGTCGGACAAATAGTTTTATTTACATACACAGTATAGTCGCGGTGATGTGAAAGTCGGTTCCCATGAACATTCGGCTGGTGTCAACCAGAACTCTTCGACACTTAAGATATACTTACAACGCGAATTTGGTAAATAACCAAAAAATCACTTTTTTAAAAATATAAATATCTCACAAAGGGTACAAGATATTAAGCTCAAATTTGAATCCGGAACATATAGCAACTTTACCAATATATTTCCAAAAAACGGGCATGGTCCGCCCAATAATAAAATATTCCATAAACGGTATGAGATATTAAGACGAAATTTATTCTCGAGTATCTAGCGACATTACCAAAATGTTTGCCAAAAATGGGCGTGGTTCGCCAACCCATTCAAAAGTTGCTAACTGCAGGAATTCTAATCGGCAATTTGATGCTTAATGTACTCTTAGATGGTTATAAAGTATTTCAGAGCCTTTAAAAGTTTTCTGGGATATTTTTTAACTTTGTATGGTGTAGCGTATTCAGACTTTGGCCTGGAAAAAGACAGCCTTCATGCCAGTTATTAGTTACGTTAGTGCTACTCTATTGTATGTGTATACTTAATGTTGTCCAGGATTTCAGTTGAAGTCTTCAAACTGCTTACTTTTTCTAACCCAAGGAAGCACGTATTAAGTACATGGAAAATGGAGTTCCCTGAGTAATAAAATTCATAACTTTAAATTCAGAGCCGAAGTCAAATTCCCTTTAGATTCGTATCTGGTCAAAAGGCAATCTGGGCTGCGTTTGAGGAGCACATTCATTGTGGAAGCCTGTCTCTGGTCCTCTATACACTCAGGTATCGGACGTACATCCATGCGTCGATACTCGAATCCGCCTGTGTATGTATATGTTAACTGCCCGTAATCACCACGTAATCTTGAAAATTTGCATGCACTTATTTCGTCAAGGTGAGGAGGTTCGAATGGTGCTCTGACCCTGGAGAAGATCATTATCGAGTTCATTATTCACATCACGTTCACTTCAAGGGGAATATTCTGAAAGCCAAATTGTGAACGCAGATTAGATACGTATTGCGACGATGCCGCGTTTTCGTTTTCGTGAGGACCTCAATAAACGTCAGTGTGATGGATGTGCTCCGTGGTCAATAAGGATCGAGGGAGAAACAGAGGTCTGGATCGACCTCAGCACAGCTTCATCGATCTTTAGAGATAGACTCCCGTCCAATGTGAATAAGCACTTTTATTTAAGGAGTAAAAGGTGAAAATGGCCATTCACTTTTAAATTTAAGGAATAAATGCTTTTGGTTAGTTTTAGTAAATATTAAGTTTATTTTCGACATAATATTATTTTCGATGTAGTTGAACCGTTCAAGCAAGAACAAGGGAAGAATTTCTAATCAAAAGACCAAAAAGAAGTGCCGCAGGCCGCAGAAGGCAAGTTTTGTAGTTTTGTAGGCTTGAAACTTTTCTATGTTGTACATAATCAATTTAGCTGCGCGGAAAGCATTTTATGCAACAATACCTTTTCGTACTACAATACATATTTTTGATTTATACAGAACAAAGAAAAAACATTCTTAACAATAACTTAATGATCTTTAGCAAGAAGAAAACTAGTTTTCTTACTAGTTTTCTTCTTGCTAAAGAAGTTTTCTTCTTTCTACCCTCTGAATACCATCCACCAAATTAAAAACTATCTCAGAAAGCATTTAAAGACCTAAGTGAAATCCTTTAAGTGGGAGATCCACACCCATTTTTGGCGAAATTATTCCAATATCTGAATAAAATTTCATTTTAATATTAGCGTATATAAAATGTACTAGTAGAAGAAGAAGAACGGTGTGAGTATTCTTTTCGATATGTAGGGTATATAACTGGGTAGAAAACGTCTATTTTTATATATACCGTTAAACTGCTCAGATATAAAATGTTTGCTTTTACTATACGAGTAAATAAAATATAAAATTTTCGATTAAAATTTCTCCAGTTGACAACTTTTTAATGGGGGCGCGGAACACGCCCATTTGTTGCAAATGTTTTGATAATGTTGTTATATGTTCCGGACTACAATTTCGTTTTAATATCTCACACCGTTTGTGAGATATAAATTTTTTGAAGGCGTCTATAGAAAGACAGACAGACAGACAGATAGACAGACAGACGGACGGACGGACAGGGCTAAATCGATTTATGAGGTGACGCTGAAAATATGTTTTAGTAAGAGTAAAGTAGGAAAATATGTTTTAGAAGGCACTTAAAGGCTATGAAATGCCTTATAATCTTTGAACTGGGCGAGATACACTAATTTTTGGGAATACAAAACACAAATATTCCCGTGCGGTTAAGGAGAAGAGCAATGCGAGACTGTGTAAAGTCTCTTCAAAATGTAGGGTATATAAGTATGTGGAACACGCCTATTTTTACACTTAGCCCTACGATTTATAACTGCTTCGATATAGAATGTTGTGCTCTTACTGTACGAATATATTAAGCATAAAATTTTTCATTAGAAATTCGCCAATTGACAACTTTTGTATAAAAGGCCATTTTTTCAAATGTTTTGGCAATGTCGCTATGTACTCCAGAATAAAATAGCATTTTAATATTTCATATCGTTTATCAGATATTCACTTTTAATCATCTTTGAAAAACAGGGGCCTTAACATTTGGTACGAAAAGTATGCGTGGATAGTAATCGAATACACCAATCAATCCCATACTGTTCCAAGTAGCAAAGAATATTTGTGCCAAATGTCATCACGATGTCTCTATTCGTTCTCCTGTAATCGTGAATTCAATGTGCACGGGCAGACATACACAAAAACAGACGAACGGACAGTGCTAAATCGACTCAAGAACGAAGAATGAAATCTGTGTGAAATCATTAAACTTCATTACTGCAAACAATAAATTTATCGTCAAGTTGTCTATGTTTTCCCTGAATTTTAGAAAAAAAATTTCTCCGTGTATGTTTTTTCCAGGGTATGTCAGTGCACACTGACGGGTGCAGGCCATTGCTCATGCGCGCTTGCGGATGAGTTCGAAAAAAGCTTTCTAAAGCTAACGCGCAGGACGCGTGCGTTCGGGGCAATTTCTAAAAATTTATATGTTATCAAGCAAAATATTCGGATTATTGAACAGATACATATATTTATTTCAGTGGAGTACTTCAGTTGGCTAATTCCACTTTCATTTATTAGTTTAATTATGTATACTCAAATTTCTAATTATTTAAATTTATCGCCGTGACAGTCCGGCTTTCGGACAGGTCATAGTTGTTCAACAGCCATGTTAAAAAATTATGGTTGCTATTATGACTCTTATTATTAATGACTTTCCCAAAGCTTTTGGTTCCGTTAAAACATAATTTTAATTTTAGTACTAATGCAGTAAATTTATTATCTAATTACAGTGAAGGAAGAAGGGAACGGTTAAAATAGGTTATCGAGTCTCTTCTTCCAGAACGGTAAAAATTGGAGTCCCACAAGTTTTCATCTTAGGTTGCCTTTTATTTTCTACGTTAAAATACAAATTGACAAAGCGTTCGTATAATTTGTCAATTTGTAAATATGATACAGTACACGCTTATGCTGATGATTTACAGCAGTATCTGTCTGTACCTAACAGGCTTATTGATTGAGCCGATCCATAAACTAAATTTCGATTTGTCCTCATTTTATATAATAGATGGGCTAGCAAATACCTATTGCGAGGAATTTTTCTAGTTTGGACGATATTCCACCTTTGTTTATTGGGTCTACTCAGTCAGATTTTGTGAATAAAGGTTTTTGGTTTTATTCTTAATTTTAGTTTTACTTCTACTGACCATATCAACGACACCGTAGGGAAGATTTACAGGCGTCTTACGTTGTTTACGACGAATGCACCGCGAATTCCACTCCTATTGAAACTAGACGTTTATTTGTGGTACTACTGATTATGCAACATTCAAATTTTTCAGATAATTTTTAATGGCAGCTAGACTCCCAATCACAACACAAATTTTTTTTTAACTTTTAAAGTTCATTTTTTCTGGGCACAATTATCTCAATAGCTGTAGACTTTAGAACTCATTACCCATCAACAAAAACAGATCTCTCTAATTAACAGTTTCAAACGTGCTACTTTCAATTATTTATCCAATGATAATTAATTTTATGGTTTGCAATTTTTCGTCTTCTTCCCTTCACCTCTTCCCCTTCTTCTTCCTTTCCTTTCCAACCTGAGTATATTTATTTTATTTGTTAAGTTTTGACTTTTGATTTTGGTTTTTTATGTTTATATTGTATATGTTTCTAATGTCGCACATTTTTAGGTTTGTAAATAATTATTTCTGAAAACATACTATTTGTAGCTCTTTTGAAAAATTTTAATTTAAAATTGTGTTAATACTTTGATATTTTTGTATTTATATCTAATTTATAATTTGCATGTGTACAACAGTATAAAAGGTCTATTAGGCTTATTGTACATCATTTACTGTATTAAACAAAATAAATAAATAAATCTAAGTTTAAATAAATTTTTAAAACATTTGGTTTAACTTATAGAATTCTTATTTAGAACTTTAACTTATAGAGTTTAGTTCTTAGTTTTCTGCATAATTTTAAACGATCTGTTTTATTTTCAGAACAAAATCAGGTCCTCATCAGATTGTAAAATAAGGCGGTCATTCCGGAAAAGTTAGTTATCAAAAGCGAATTCTTAAAAATTTTTAACTATTTTTTAAAACGAGGAAGACAATTTGGCTGAAATTTAATATTTATTTTTTTCGGCTGTGTAGATTCGAAGTTATTGGAGCCTCAAACTGCATTTTTGCCTTGCACAAACGCCTTTTGGCGGTCAAAACGAGGTCGCGGTATCGGACATCATTGCCGTGAAGGATGATAGTGCACGCTTCGCGATATCGCTCATAATTTAGAGAGATCCATCACCGGTGGAAATTTTGAAATATTTCAGGAATTCAGAAGTTGCTAATGTTCTCTCCGCCATCCGTTGATATGGTGGAGTTTGCTCATGCGAGGCACTGACTTTTCGGAGTTCATGCGAGAGGGAAGCCCCGAAATGTGTCTCTTTGCTTTACAAACTTATTTTGCCGAAAAGAAGCAAGCAAGCAAGAATACCTGCACTGAAAAAGTTTTTCTAGTTTATCTCATCCTAAAAATTATTGAATTTTATTTTTGAATAGTCTGTAACGCACTGACAAGATATCCTGAAGTCGTGGTTTCGAGCTCCCCTTGGGCATGGATATGTAGGTATCGATAAGAAATCTGTCTGAGCGCTATTAATTATTACTAAAAAAGGGAAGAGATTGGTGCCGAATCGTTAATTAAATTCTTAGCAAAGGAATTTTCACTGAAGTTGTTGCTGACTTGTAAATAAGTAAATCGTGTTTTTATCCCAGTCCTTACAGATTAGACGAAAAGCAGAACAAAGCAAACACTTTGTCTTTAATTTACGTAGCGGATGCACTACAAGTCAAATACTTTTCCAATTTTTAAAAAATATTATAGCGCAGTCAAATTGAATGCTAAACCATTCTCAACCATAAGATTTTCTCAACTTTCCCTGCTTACGACCAAGGAACAGCTTAACAGACACGGTTTCGATAGTTTCATACATAGCTGGAATTCAGTACTTTATAAATGGACTTTTTTGTTTACAAACCGCTAGTATCTGCTTTGTTTATCGTTATCGCGAAACTAAATTCTAGAAAACTGAAAAAATTCAGCCTTTTCTCTCGAGAGATTTTCGAGTGTAGTGCAGCTCAGTCTCGGGGCATGTCAGGGCCACTGCAGCAGTACGTGGTGCCACCTCTCGTGATACTCTGGTACTGTCAAGATCGAGGCAGCGCATCGTTAATGTATCGGCCGCATGTATAAAATATGGAAAGTGGTTCTGAGCGAAACCAAAAAAAGTTAAGCGAGCCAAGTCCTATAATTAAACAATTATTGCAACTCCCACTTTTTGCTCGTGGGCTTCGGATGGGCCTTGCGCTGTGCGCGCTACTCCTCCTTTTCGGGATCAGCATCTAGATCGGAACATGCATCGCAGTATGCACTGTGAATGTGGTGCAGATTTGTGGCAACAACTAGTGCACCACCTCCGTCTGACCGTCCGTCCGCCCAGAAATTTCAGGGTGGACAGAACATACAGACGTTGTACTGGTGTATGCGTTCCGTACGGCGCAGGCTCCCGACTTTTCCGCTGGCGAGCTCTTCGGTGGTTCCTATACGAGCATTTGCATATGGAGAGCGCTCGTCTTCGCGATTCAGATCGGAACAGCATCACTTAATAAACACCAGTCATTTGCAGGTCCGTGTGTCCCTATTCCTTTTAGAAGGTTAGATATTCAAATGTATTAGTTGTTCCGTTAGCAAAACGCCGACGCAAATGTTGTGATCAGTGATGTCGAAAGCGCATCTTGAAGTCGCTTTTCTTCTCCACGCATCGGAATACCGATGCTTAATTATAACCTGCTTAGGGTTCCTTAATGCAAATGGTAATTATATCTTTCGAGGAACTCCCAACAACCACAACAGTGAGCCCAGTAAGCTCAGTCGCCCTGTGTGCTACGTCGGACGATTCTAACATCACGCCGCTCTCCCTCGACTACGCCAGCCGCGAGATCACCTGGAAATATTAATGAGCTCCAGTTCAGCCTCCGAAAGGGAAGCAGCATTGGTGCAAAGACCGGCGAAGCGAACCAAGCGCATGTAGCTGGAGATATTAGGCGCTGCGTGGCGAAGTCATCTTTCACTTGCGTGCAGACGACGGCATTCCGGAGAAGGTGCAATAGTGAATAATTAAGAAAGTGAAGCAGGTAAATGATCGAACAAAGAAAATGATTAAAAATGAATTAGTAGCTGGGAATCAAAACAGAAAGCAAGAACACGTATATAAGTGGGTGGAGTTGGGAAAGACCGCTGCTCGGGCCACGTGCTGGAAAATCATTGGGCCTGACGCAGAAAAACTCATTAAATATAGATCTATTTTTAATTTATAATTCTAATACTTACAATCTTTGAACTGATAGAGCGTTATAATCCTGGTTTGAGTAATGACCAAAGGTAGGCCAGGAATGTGAATCTGTGGAGAATTTTCCAAGGACTTTTGAGCGGTTTGGCTTCTGAAAAAATAGAATAGCCATTAAATTCTGAAATAATGGGATGTATAATACTAATGAACAAAATAGAAAATTAATAGTACAGTAATAGTGACTAAATAATAACAATAACAAGTATAATAATGATGATGAAGAATGATGACAGGATTTGCTGCCTGTACAGATTATAAAGAAGTTTTTTTTACAGTGTTCCCCATGCTTAACTGGTTTAAGTCCCTCTTACTCTTATAAGATTTATATGGGAATAATTTAACTTTTAACAACAGTAAGTTCGTGTTATATAAGCCTACAGCTAACTCTTAGAGATGATACCCGAAAACTAGAAAAGTTTAAATAAGGCGCAGGATGTTTCAGGGTGATTGTGCCAGACTTCTGTGTTTCTGCCTCGATATAAATCTATCTACGAAATGCAAATATGAATATAAGCTAAAGACAGTAATTCTCTGCAAGTTAAGCGATTTTCTCTCTGTAAATGATTTCTACCGTTAGTCCTCCAAATGAGACTATTTTAACAGGATTGTGGAGCTAGTTACAATGTTCAGCAGATATATAGATATATATTCTGGATAACGATAATTGTTAAAATGAGAGCAAAAGTAAACGATCCATCCAGTGCCAGTGATGGATTTCCTTTTGTCCAAGTGGAGCAGAGTGATGTTTGCAAATACCTAAAATTCAAACAAAAGTATAAATGTATTTTGTTGTAAAATTCAACAAAAGTACAGGAAAAATACTTTGAGAAACGATATGATTTTTTAGAGTAAATAAACTCAGTAAGGGAAAAATTAGTTTTGGTGTTATCAAATGAATTAGTTTTGGTGTTATAAAAGCAACCACCCTAACTAAACATTATGCCTAGCATTCAAATTCGTGTTTGGAAAGGATAGTTCCCCCAAGCCACGCGTTGTAGGGCATACTTTATGTCCAACTGCTTATGGTTACAAAATACTAGTTTGCGAATTTCATGGTAGGAATATTGTGACTTACAAAGTGAAGAAGTCGTGTAAAGTAGGTGAAATAAATGTATGACCGGAGGAAGTTTGATTCTTGAAAAAAATTCATGCTTGCCGTTGAAGATGAAGTTATCTCTACTCGAATCTATGTTAAGCACGTAACTAATGATTGTGGTGTCATTCCGGATGCTTACTTCTTGCTTCTGGTTTCTGGCGACCATCGATGCAGTTCGATTAATTGCTTATTGTATTTTAAAATATCTGCAATAGCTCAGCAGTTTTAATTGAGCCTAGAAAAATGGTAAATTACTCGCGTTAGTACGAACGTTGGCATATATTAACTACTCAATTACATGAACAGGAACTGACTATTCTGCAGCTTTAATAATGTTCACCTTCGAACTTTTCGTAACTTGCATGGACATGAAAATACCCTTTCAAGGGAGAAAGCTTATTTGAAATGTTGTGACATGTAATCCTTATGTAACATTATCAGCTGTCAGTGAAAGATTGAAATTATAAAACAACCCAGTATCGCTGTCACAGCGATGTCAATAAAATACTACTATTTGCTCGATCAAAAATTAACACAAAGCAAAACAATTATATCGATAGTGAGTTTCGATTTAAATTTAAAATCGAAGAAATGTCGGTGTGAATATATATTGTATTATGTTATATTCAATTGTTTATGTAAAATAACATATATTTATACCCTACACAGCAGGATATTAGTTAAATATAGAAAAGTTATTATATCCTTGCTCAGCGTCACCTTCTGAGTCGATTTAGCTTTGATCGTCTGCCTGTCCGTCCGTCTGGCTGTCTGTCTGTCTGTCCGTTCGTCTGTCTGTCTGTTTGTTTGTCCGTTGAAATCACGATTACGGAAAAATGAAAAGGGATATTGCAATAAAATTTAGCACAAATATTCTTCGCACCTTCTTCGCAAATATTCTCGAGTTTGGTAGTGAAAATAGGCGGGATGGGTTAATAACCACGCCTATTTTTTATATCAAATGTAAAAGCACTTTTTAAAAAATAAGAATGTCTCCAACGGTATGAAATATAAAACGAAGTTTTAAGCCAGAACATATAGGGATATTATCAAAATATATATGTATATATATATATGTATATATATATAAATGAAATGCCACATGTATGTAACGCCATCACTTGAGAACGGCTGGGACCGATTTGATTGATTGTTATTTTGTTGTGTTCGTAATTCTCAGGACAAGGTTTATATGAAAGAAAATTTTGAGAAAATCGATCGGAAAAGTCGTAACTTGGTATTTTTAATTTGTATGAAACTAAAACTTCAGTAAAAAAATATTAGAAAAAAAGTTTACATCAGTTGTTTGCTGTCACATTAAAGTTCAGAAAAATATAAATGAAAATGAAAAAAAATATGAGATTAAAAAATGACAATAAAATATGACAATTTTTGATATGATATACAAATACTAATGATAGTAATCTATCTTTCTTGCATATATAGTATATTGAAAAAAGTTTATAATAAATATTATCAGTGATCAGTGCGTGATAATTATGTGTTTGTTTACTGTGGTCATATAAGTTCGTGATAATTTAATATTTTGCTTTTTTGTTTGCGGTTTAAAATGCCACCAATTAGACGTCGTAATATCGGTCGACATACGCATAACTCAGCTCGAACAAGTAGCCATCGTGTGAATGAGACAGATGAAGAACGCAGACACCGTTTGGAAGAAAATCGTGTAAGAATTGCAAGGGCGATCGATTATGACTCCGAAACAACGTATTCAATCGATCGAAGCATTTCTTGGACAACATACAAACGTATAACAGTTCCTTCCAAATGACTTCATTTGGGGCGAATATTATCAAAACACGAGGCTTTAACCCTACTTTTAAGGTAAATTCTTTTTCGAAAGCAAATATTACAAATTTACGAAAGAGCTTCAACGAAGAAAAACATCACAAGAAATTGCGTTTGATTTTATAGATTCAAGGACAAAATGAATATAAAATAGAATGATAGAATATTTGCCACCTAACATCATGCCAGTGTAGGCATCTAAAAATGCGCGTTTTCAGTACCTTTTTTCGTAACTTTAGAAAAATATCCTGACCAAGTGGCATATATCGGTGGAAAGGTACTGCCATTAGTTTTCCAGAATGGTAAGTTTATCATCAACTGGAACCATGAAGTTGGGTGGCCACTTCATCATGACAGTGTATGTGGATCAAGTTGTTGGCCGGGTTCGGTTCGTGTCTTCGCTAAACTAAATACGTATTTATCTTCTGAACTTAAATACGTATTAAACTTCACGCAGTTTGACAAAACTCCTGCTGGAAAACATGTGCGAAGATTCAATGCTCCAACTTGATCAAGTCCAATCGGAGATCAAGTCCAAACTATAGATATTGTTCTTCATCGGCGAAACGGTCATGTGAAAAAAGTTGCAGAACTTTTCAATTTAAAGAAACTGAGCCACAGCAAGGCGTGGCCGGTTACATCTAGTATATTCATAATTTTATCACGTCGAAAAAATGGGCGTGACCTGCCCACTCATATAAAAGTTGTCAATATCTCGTAAACGGTATGAGATATTTAGACGTAATTCTATTTTGGAGTATCTAGCGACATTATCAAAATGTTTGCCAAAAATGGGCGAGGTCCATTTATTCAAAAATTGTCAACTGGTGAAATTTTAATCGAAAATTAGATGTACTCGCACGGTTATAAATTGTTTATATGTCGGTAAATTGTTAATCAAAGAAACCACATTGGAATTATACAATATAATGCTGAAACATGCATACACAAGTGCATATGTAGGCACAAATGCATGTGTATATCGATAAAATACTAAAACGCTAGATGTAAGTGTGTATAAAGTTTAAATATAATAATTAGAATTAACTTTTAATTATTAAGATTTGGGGTTCGCTTTTTCTTAGTATAATTTGAATATATGCATATATATCGTATATATCGTGGTATTTTAAAAACAGATTTCCCAAAATTGTGGAAAAATTTAGTGATATACGCACTCGTATTAAATAGTAATTTTTATACCCTACAATCGAAGGGAGGAGGGTATATTCACTTTGATCTTTCGTTTGTAACGCAGAGAAGGAGACGAGCTAGATGTAGAAAAGTATATATATTCTTGCTCAGCGTCACCTCCTGAATCGATTTAGCCCTGTCCGTCCGTCTGTCTGTCTGTTGAAATCACGATTACGAGAGAACGAAAAGAGATATCGCGATGAAATTTGGCGCAAATATTCTTTGTTATGTAGGGCTGTTTGGGATTGAAAATGGGCGAGATCGGTAAACAGCCACGCCTACTTTACATACGGAATATAAAGGACCCTCATTTGAAAAAATGTTATAATCTGAATATTTCATAAACCGTGTTAGATATTAAGGTATTTTATTTCCGGAACATATAGCGTCATTACTAACACGGTGAAAAAAATGGCCGTGCCACGCCCACTTATAACAAAGTTGGCAATATCTCATGAACGGTATAAGATATTGATATGTAATAGGATATATAGGATATATAGGGAAGCATTACCAATAAGCTTGCAAAAAATAGGCGCGCCACACCACTCATAAACGGTTCAAAATATTAATACCTTTGTAATTCTATCTAGCAGTACCTAGAGAAATTACAAAAACATTTGCCCGAAATGGGCGTGGCCCGCCTACCTATACAAAAGTTGTTAAGTGGCGAAATTATAATTTTTTCAGTTACTCGAGTGTAGGGTATTTAGATTTCGGCCAGGCTGAAGATAACGCTGCTACTTGTGTATATTTTATAATGTTAACCTAAATCTTGGCAAATTTGTCGAGTACAATTAATAAAAACATTCGACAATAGACAAGACAAAGGTACAGTCTTAACATGCATTTAATAATTAAACCGTTACCACAGATACAACCAGTGCACGCAACCTGATGGACTGAAGGCAAATAATCATAATCATAAAACCATTTTTATCTGTTACAGAAATCCTTACAAATGTCTGTACCTGCAGGCGTTCCAAGCGCTTGTTTGAAATCTGTATAATTTTGATAACTTTATAGCTCTGGGATATTTAAAAGTAATTTTGCTGCAGGCTAATCTAGGAGTAGCGCATATGAGTTACATGTTGCCAACTGCGAAATAAGAAAAAAGAAGTACCAGCACGACGAGGGGCTGAAATTGTAAATGATTGCCGAAGTAGTGTAGTGTTTACCTAAAAATGGAAAAACGTAAGTAGCTTTAAGTTAAATCAGCCTGATTGAAAACTACCTGAAAAACGTAAACAGACGTGTAGATGATGACAACAATTTGAAAGCTTTCTGATTTCAGTATATATATATATATATATATATATATATATATATATATTATATATATATATATATATATATATATATATATATATATATATATATATATTATATATATATATATATATATATATATATATATATATATATATATATATATATATATATATATATATATATATATATATATATATATATATATATATATATATATATATATATATATATTATATATATATATATATATGTATGTATATATGTATACATATACATATATATATATATACACACATATACAATACGGTGTACCGTTTGTATACAGTGGACAAAATGTGCAGTACAAAATTGTCGAAACAAAATTGAACATTGAAACTGCTTGATACCCTGCAGTTCGTAGGGCGTGGACAATGTGAGGCAGAACGACATACATAGCTACAGAGTAATAATTTACCGATAACTACTTTCTATGCACATTCTGGTAAAACTTTTGCACTTTTCTGATAAGACTCGTAGTAGTTCTTTAATTTCTGGTAATTAATTTGTTGGGTATAGAAGGCCTTTATAGACTTTGTTGTAAGAATAACGGAATTTCTTAAGCATATATACAAGCAGGATCAATTCAGGATAACAATAAACGCGATAAAAGTAAACGCCAAAAGCATCAACAAATACACTTTAAACTTGGAATTTTCGCACGGAAAATTTTCTGACTGACTTTTTTCTGCCGCAGACGAAATTAAGCTACCAGAAGTATAGAGAATCCAGCTTAGTTCGAGCTGGAGCTGTTGGATAACCAACTTTTTAATAAGTTTTATGCTACACACGTCACATGCGTGACATCACGTCTCATGAGATTATTTCAATCACAAAATTAATTAATAAATAATAACTGCGTATTTTACAAATATTAGCAAATAATTAAACGCTTCGCGCTCAAAGACTGTTTTCTCGCAGCCCACACCGTATAGACTAATTTTGTTCGCTTGTGACCGGTTTGCAGCAGGAAACACTTCTGAGTTTTTCGATAAGCATTTGCGGCCACAGAAGTTACAATGCACAGGAACTTGACAGAACGAGAAATGCACATATTTTCCTTTTTATTGGTTTCTGCCATTGTGTTTTCCTCTTTGTCCTTTTTATCACTGTTATAGTGCACATGCTAAATAGTACCTAAGACAACGGGTCTCTTTTCTAGGCACTTTTCCGGCTTTTATCCACTAATTTCTCCTCAGAAAACGACATGAAGAGCAAGTTTGCTCCTGCCTGGCATGTGCTTACCGGCAACAACTTTTGCAGAATATTCTGAAAGCCAGATAATTTAACCCCAAAAGTCGAATGAAAGCAGAAGTTTGGTGCTTTTTATATTTGAGGGAAAGGAGTGGTGGATTCGTGGAGTTTTCCAGCTTTTTATTCACTGATAAGTCGTCTCAGTCTGAGTGGCGCTGGCTCTCAGTTTCTCTGAGAGGCGGTGCCAGGTCCTCGCACCGGAAAGGAAACTCTTGTGCTGGAGGCGAGCCAAGCGGCGGGGCTGCCCTGGAAGCAACATCTGACTTTGCACCCAGCCGCACGACCCACTGCTGTACCTGCAACAAGGACTGCGCAGTAACTGCACAGCAAGCATGCTGATGTCGCAGAGAGCGCTGAT
This sequence comes from Sicus ferrugineus, assembly GCA_922984085.1. Lineage (NCBI taxonomy): Eukaryota > Metazoa > Arthropoda > Insecta > Diptera > Conopidae > Sicus > Sicus ferrugineus. The sequence goes on from OV277350.1 coordinate 12,295,164, forward strand.
GGTCCAGCCAACGCTGTTGGCGCTTTCCGGCCGAATCAGTGTGCGTTGAAAAGCTTTTCAGCAAATCCGCACCGGTGTGCTGAACGATGGCTGCACGAATGCCCAGCATCCCCAAAAGCAATGGGCAGGCAGCGCGGCGCAACCCCTTTGTGCACACGACGTGCGCTTCCTCACAACCAACGAGGCACCCTTTTTGCGTAAAAAGGGTGCCTCGTTTTACTCCGACTAAAATTGTGTGTCATGCCACGAATACAGCTTTGTACGCCTGCGGCAGCGGCTGAAAGTACTGAAGCAAGTTTCAATACTGAATTAAGGTGTCGAGTGTATGTACGAGTAGTATTGCATACGTAAGGGCGTGGATGGGTGCGTCACGCACCTGGCTCTGATATGCTGCTTACATTTGGCTGCCGGAATGTGCGGGTAGTCTTGCTCCCGGATTATTGCGAGAGGGGAAATGATAACATCCACATACCAAGTACGTACAGTTTGGAAAGCGGGCGCCGTACATGAGCTTCTATGCACCAAGATGGCAGCCAACAGAAGCTGTAAAGCGCGCACCCCCAGGAACTCAATCGCCGAGGGCTGGCACTCCGCAGCAGTCGCGTAGGAACGCCAAGCGTGCACGCCGAATTCGCAGCTCGAGCCGCAAAGGAAGTGCGGAAATGTTCGGCAAACACCGTCAGGACGCTTGAACTATCCGTGCCAAATCCGTCCGGTGCGACCTACATGTAAATCAATTAGGAATCGAGTAACCGGAAGTGTTTCATTACGGCCAGGCAGTCTATCCCTTCACCTCGCGTCCTGTGGCAAGCAGCAAGCACCCCAGAATATAAATCCAACCTTTGTGCTTCAGAAAAGTTTAGTGCAATTTCCGTCCTCGGAGTACGGCCGAACTTGCGTGGCTCGAAGTGAAGTGTTCCGTGCAACCTCCCACAAACGTACTCGCAAATCTGTCACCCTGGACTTCTCCGGAAACCTTAAAACCCGAAAGGTAGGACAAATATGCTTTTTATTCAGTTATTTTTTGTCTAAATGGCCAGAAGGGCCCAGGGGCCTGACAGATTGTATGGATTTGCTCCCTTTGCCTAAGTTACCTAATTTAGTACTACGAATTGAAGGCCAAGTAATAGCGTTTACTTGATTTTGCGTTAAAATATTAATTATTATGAGATCTTTCATGGAAACTACATTACATTATCGGAGAAACTGCTTTTCATGTGGCTTGCCGAATTTGTCACATTGGATGGCTGGAAGAAACATCCTTTGTACCACTGAAAAGGCCTTCCGTGTTCGTTGAATTCTATTTTACTAAGAAAAATCGACAAAACGTTAAAAGCGCACACAGCGTAAAACAGGACAGAGCAAATTTTAGTTTAGTTTAGTTTAATTTCTTTATTAAGTCAATGGAAAAATTCTACGCGATGTGAAATGTATACACGTAGTATATACATAAATGACATTGATAAATATAATATAATAATAAAAATAAATATAAAATATAAATATAAATATAATATACATACATAATTGACTTTGAAATTTTTCTCAGAGAGTATCAGTAGAATCGTAGAAAATAAAATTGTCGTCGAATTTTGTCCATTTTTGCAACTTTCCTCAAGGCAAGCGAGTAGGGCTATTTTTTCGAAAGGATTTCCTGTTAGATCAGAAAATCGGAAGATCTTAAAATGCGTGCCTACTAATTTTTGAAAGCAAAATCTCACGCTTCAAACTCAAGTGTTTCACTAATGTATAAATATTAAAAGCTCTCTAGCTATATTTTAAGTTGAAGCGAGCGTTATGTGCGCGAATCTTCCGGAAAATGCTTTAAATGATTTTGTAAAAAAAATTCCCACAATTGAATGTTCGTGGCAAATTCGGGAATTACGTTTTAAATCCATACTGTCATTCCTCAAATTACACGCTGAAACAGAAATTAAATTATTGGTGATATCCCAGAAACAATCTTTTTTTTTCTCAGGAACTGGATATGTCGTTTCTGGCTACTCTGGATGGGAATGCCTGGCAGGTAAAGGTTTAGTTAAAAATAATAAATTAAGTTCGTCCATACAGGTAAGTTTTTAATTAAGTTCGTCCTTACAGGTAGTTCTAATGCTTAAGTTTCGGGTAAAACTTCGTTAAAGACGGGCAAAACAAAATTCACATCTGAAGAAAGGAAACCTTTCTAATTAGAAAAGCTTAATAGCTTTCATCGGGAAATTTCAAATATTATGAATCGGATTTGGCTTGTCCCAAAAAGTATATAAAGTGAATTATTTTTTTTAGGTTTGAGCAATTCAACTTTACAGTCCATACTTCTAGAGTTTGCTTTTCAATAAAACACACATGAAATTCTTATTTTTAAAAGGATTCTATTGATTGGCAAAGAAAATGCTGTATTTATATATAAATGCTGGATTTAAAATGGTGAATAAGAATTCAATTTTGTATCACAGAAAGAAGCAAATTCTCAACTTTCGCATAAATATTTGAATTAGTGACGCACAGTGGTCCCAAACGAGCTGGGGTCTGTAAGAAATCTGTAACTTTTGACCAAATGAATATATTTAGATGCGTTTTTAAAGAAAATTGTTGGCTTGTTATATATTGAGGTGTAAGGGTTTCAAAGTCTAACTTTTCTGTACTGCCTGTACATTTTTGTTATCGTTAATATTCTCATTTACTTCTCGTTTAACATTGAAATGAGAAGTTAATGGAAATCATAATCTCTCCACTTCCTTCTTGAAATGAGAGAGACGATGAGGAGCAGGTAGTGCTTCCATACACAATTTAAGATGAGAGTGTTTAAGGACCACTTCAGTTTTTCGAGGGCTTCTCGGCTTTTACGCAGCCCACCTCGGAGTCCACCCCGAAAGCACACATGGCTCCTTTGTACAGGACCTTCATTTGTGTTTCCATCAAAGCGTAATAATGTCATTTCGCTAGGAAATTGCTTCCGAACATGAATTAACCCATTCCTCACAGGACGCTGCAGCTAAGCATGGACTTTAGTTCGGAGAGTCCGGGAATTAATGCTTACAGAAAAATCATCTCCAAGAACGGGGGCTGCCAACAGCAGCCTATTTCTATGCAACTAGTGCCTGCGTAAATTGAAGTTTATAACTATTATATAGTTATACAAAATCACCATTTTAACAAATTTGGATCTTGACATTACAATGACTATTTTATGCACCTAAAGGATCTCCACGTATTGGAGTAAGATCCTATGTTTTGGTGTAACAGAGTCTTCAAATTTGCTCTTCAATAACAAAATTCATGAAATGGTTATTGAACTTATCCATCAGAAATTTGAAACTAAGAAAATTTTCCCGTGAAGTCCGGATCAGACGAAGTGCGCAGATAAAGTTTCCGATCGATGAATCAGTTGTCAGTTGTGAAAAAAACAAAATTTGTATGATTGTGTAGTAAGATAAATACCGTTGTTTGCACGATTGCCTATAGAATATGCGTGAGTTACGGCAAAATTTACGCGCTCGTCCATTCGTGCTTCTCAGTTTTGCTCTAAATAATAATGGCAATAATGACATTCCTATTCCTACATGCTCTACGTGTTACTTTTCGTATTTGTCGTATTCACACACTGGACATAGTTCTTTTAAAACTGTCGCATTGTTCGTGTTGCACTAGTCGCATCGTATCTGTCGTATACGCGCAGAATACAGCGGGAGACACAAAAAGTCTAAACGGTCGCGTTAATATGTGTAAAAGAGCAGAATACGTTACTATTCGGCTAGAACACTGCATGCGGAATGAAGTATCCAGTGCGCCTCATCACGCCGTCCAACAGAACCTTATCCATCCGTAATGTGCATCCCGCCGACGTCTTCTTACAAGTGGTACTTGTCTCTTTGATCTTGACTTTCTGAGAGTTGGATCACGAGTGCAGGACTTACTATTGCGTGGCGTATACGTATGCGAATCCGCATTTCATTGTGAATTTTAATTTCGTTCGGTTTTCCGCAATTTGTTGCACGTGCCTCCGTGTGTACGCGCGACAGCCCGTCTCTGTTTGCTGTTTCTCAAAACACCGACGAACGTTCTGTCAAATACAGCTTAAGAAAGGAGTCCTTGTGCTCGCATATATAAGGAGCTGCATCAAGAATATCAACAAGCTTTCAATAGGGTTTCAATATAAGCGAAAGTACTTTTTCAGTCTTGGCCCAGACGCAGGACTTGTTCAAATACAACCGCGAACAACCCAATTGTGGTGCTTCCCAATTCGCCCGCGCGACCGAAGAACTCGTGCATGTTTGCTCCGACCGAACCCAAGGTGATTATAAAAGAGCACAGAAAACATTTGTTTATCTTGACCTGTCGGCCAAATGAACCGAATAATACATCAAACACCCTTAACTGGGGGTGACAAGTCCGCAAGAGTTGATTACTTCCACGAGAGCGTGGTTGTGGCGAGTGAGGAGGCGTGTGCAAGCGGCTAACAAACCCTCGCCATTGCTTACACTGTCTCGAGCAATTAATCAGTACATGTTTCTGAGATAAATAACACAGATGTGTAAGAGACGTTTGGACGAATTTTTTCATAATTTAGCATTTCGCAAATCTATTAATATATCGTTCATTCTTTTGTTTGCGCCAACCAGGCGGAGTGTTCAGCAGGATGTGTTCCTCGTCCTGTTGTTAAGGCTCTGTCGAGTCTCAAATACTTGTTTCAAAGAGATGGATTACAAAATACTTAACTCAAACAAGGTGTCTACATGGTTTTCTCCTTAGAATCGCATACGCAAATCGCACTCATTATCGCCTCAACTTGGGGAGACAGGAACGTGACTATGCGACGGCGAACCGCAAATATTCCTGTGGCTTTGAACGTGATGATGGTCTAATGTTGTTGTCGCAATTGGAAACCGCACATGCTGCAACGTTTCCTGCTGCGCGTGCTCATTAGCTAAATTGGTTCCATGCAGAGTACTTGATTCCACGAGGAGCACAAGCAACCACGGCAGGAGTTAATACGAGAGCAACTCGCGAAAACTAAGGCCCGTCCTCTCGCAACATGCCCCGAAAGACGCTCCCAGCCGGTCCGGATATATGCAAATAATACAGCGAGGATAATTGCATTAATAGATGATACCATTATCTGGACTAACGCTCCGCTCCCTTTCTTGCTTCCTCTATGATGCGCGGCCGCGCACGCTTATCTGCGGGCTTCGCCGACGCCAATTACACGCTAAAAAGAGATTAACAATTATGAAATATTATATTCGCAGCGATAAACCAATCTGTACCGTCCAGAGCCGCGTTCGGCTCCAAGGAACTTGATATGTTAATATGTCGCCAGCAGTCGCGAGGGCGCTGAAGAGCGACTCGACACGTGACCTTGTTTACGTCTGCCGAAGAGGCTGCGAGCTGCACGAGGTGACAGGAGAGCTGAAGTGATTATTGAACACACCATCCGCCGAACTCACAAGGCGGCAGTGCGAGTGGCATCGGACGCCGTTTAGACACCACGCATATGTTTTTTTATCTGCAGTTAGCCGCCCGAAAACCACGGTTTCTTAAAAAACACGACTTGTTCACCTGGAAGAGTGGTATAGCAGTAACCAGAACTAAAAGCTAGAAGCATAAAATGCTTGTTTCTTTTTACCCGCACCGAGATGCAGCGGGGAAGCGGCGGTAGCTTATTAGTTTTAAGGATAAAAAGCGCCAGGCGCAGCCAAAACGGATATATTACGGAGCGCACGTGCCCTTTGTTTGCCTGGCACTTAATTAATTCGTAAAAATGCTGAAGTACCTTTTGACAGGGCTGAAATTGTTGCTCTTGTACTGTCCTTCCTCCAGCAGGAAAAGGGCTCGTTCGCTCGCCTCCGTCGTATTCTAAATATTAACGATGTCTGAGGAACAAAAATTGAAAGTTTTAAGATGTTGGATTTAGTGTCCGCACTAGAACCAAATAATTAAGCTTTTATTAACATTGAAACCCAAACCAGACAACTTTTATTAAATTGAGGAACTACGCCCATTTTTTACGTGTGTTATGTATGTATTGTGCTCTGAAATTAAATTAATTAAACTAGTTTTTATACGAACTATTGTTTTCGATTATACAACTTCAAACATTTAGTACAGAAAAAGATAAATAAAACCTTCAAACACACACCTGAAAACATTTTCTGGCTGGCGTGCGAGTATTTTTTGCCGAATCACTACAAATCGGTTTTGCCGTTACTTGATTCCCATTCTTCAAATTCTAGAAATGTCAGCGAAAGCAACATTTCTTGACTTTTTAATGGTTTTCCGGAAGCAAAACATAAATAAAGAAATAAGACAAGAACAGGGCTTTCACAACAGGTGTGTCGACAACATAACGACCAACTTTCTTCAACCTATACCCGTGCTTAGAATACCGATCAGTGCAAACATTTGAGGAAGAACACCGACTTCTAGCGGACTGAGGAACGTATACGTTCTCCTCTTCTCTCGCGATGCCGCACGGTGCGCAACCTGCGCGCAATACTGCGACTCAAATCCATGCAAGGGTCCGCACAGACCACGAATTGAACAGCTCGTGATAAGAACGTATAAACGAGTTCACGATTATCGACTGATTTATACTGTGGATGCTCGCGGTCCTGGCTCAAATAGATGCTGTTTAGTGCTATAAAACAAATTTGTCAGCGGGGGTTGGCACTCGCTCGATCTCGCACCATGTATGCCCGCTTGTGGAAAGTGTTGCCAGAAATTCGAGACGTAAAAATTAAGTTCGTGTTTTAAGCTTTTTAAATGTCTGGATAAATATGGGGCCGTTTGTGGTGCCGATTTTATTGAATCTATTTATCATCGTATGGAAAATTCGGCATGTTCTTCATGCGCTGTGAGTTGACTCAACGATTTCCTTCCACGAATTAGCCAGCTTTGATATTAGCCAGATTTGATATTCAATTTTGGAGGAAACCTTTGCTGCTTAATTTTTTTTATTAATTTTTTACGAATTAAATGCGAAATACAAATTTGTTCTACATATTCCCCTTGAAAACACGGTATTTTTCCTAATCCCCTCTTTTTTGATGAAACTACAGTTTTTTCATTGAAAGCTGTGGGCAGCTGTAAATCTAGACTTAATTACATTAAATTACAAACTGTATATAGTACTACAAAAATATTACAAACTATGAAAATTCCCTTACCTTTTCAATTTCTTACTAACTCGGAAGCGGTCAGTAGAAAATTTAAAGTCAAAGTTATTTTCTTTTACGGAAGTGCAAGGAAGTAACTCTTTATAATTCAAACTTTTATTCTGCCTTTGAGGAAATGTGCTCTGGAATGTTTTCTGATAAGTAGGAGAAAGGAATGTAAAGAATAAGTCCGTTTTAAAAAAGTTGTTTTTATGAAGCATAAGGACACGAAGCATAAGGAAACTTTCTACACTTGACTACGATTTTCAACGGGAAAGTTTCTACATTTCGGAACTGAATAATTTTCTTCAATGAAAAGTTTCGCACAATAAGTCATAGTACATAATTTCCCGTTCGATCAGCAAATATTTACTGTATTAGCTGTACCCAGCAAGCAAAACAAATCAGGGAACTTCAGAACACATCGTTTGCTGCGAGTTTTAAATATAACTTCTTCCTTGAGTCCAGTACATATTAAAATTGTATGTGTATATTAAGAATAACCATATATGTATGTATCTGTCATCAATCTAATAAATTAAATATAATGATATTTTCATTATTACACTTTGCCACGGGTTTATCACAGGTGCAATAGTGTACTCCACGACTTAAAGAGCAAACACCGGCTTTTTCAATAAAATATTACCGAATAGTCACTGACGCGGAATTTGCCACAAAGCCTCTCGATAAACGTCTGGCAACAGCGCCTTCAACTCGCCTGCGAAGTGACTGTGAGGGCGCACAGTCGCGGCTTGTGCGACTCGTAAATAAAAGTATGAACGCTGATCGCGCAGTATAAATATTGACAGCATTGGTGCTTATAGTACTTCAGATGCCTCGTACTCTTGACGCGTCCACCGCTGCGGGAACCCCCACAGCCACATACTTTAGCCCGTAGAGTCCGTGCGTTCGTGTCGTCGCTTTACAAGGTGTTTCATTCGAACTTCTCGCAGTCCCGTATTATAATCGTCCATATTTTAATAAATATCTCAAGAAGTTGTGTCTTAATACGATTAGCCAATTCTTCGGCACCTAGCAAGCCTTTGACTTGCGTTCTCTGGGTGCGTGGTTATAAGTTCTTCGCTTGCTCTTCGTATGGGGTTAGCAGCTGATAAACTTAAATAAAAATTATGCTTATTTGAGATTTTACAAGTTCAATCCCAGAAGAAGGGGCGGTTAGGAAAAATTATTACGGGAAGAATATTTACGATCAAGGAAGCAAGATCGCAGACGAAAAGCTTTATGGACACTATTCGCTTCTTTAGAAAAATCCTTACTTTTCAGGGTAAATACCTATGTTAGGTTAGGTTAGAATGGCAGCCAGTCACTGGATACGAAAGCTCCTCGTACCCTCGATTCGCCTACGCTGTAATGTTTATGCCGAACCACTTCGACTCGAGAGAGTCTTGTGGTGATATGTTTCAAACTTAGTTAAATGTTTTAAATGCTAAGTGTTACTATTTCAAAAGCGCTGTGGATTTCCCTTCGTACTGTTGTTAATTTTGGCGAATCTGTAAACAAAAATTCCAAAAATATTAAAAAAGGAAAACAAAACCTGTAAGAAAGTTGTCTTTGGCTAGGCCAACGTTTAAATCCCTAAACCCGTAAAGTTGAAAAAGGTGCCTTAAAAGTTTCTTAGAAGCTTTGAAATCCTTTACAACAGTTCGGCAGCTTTTCCAAGTAGTTTAGTGACCGTTAAATTTCAAATGGATCACACTATTTTGGACCGTTCAGACATGGAAAAAAATAACACCTTAATGCCATAACAGGAACTAATGGCTAATGAATTCCTGCCTTGTTAAGACACCGATTCAGTGCGCCGTATACAGGGGACAGAATTCCAATGCAGCTCCGCATTCATGGTCGCGTGAGGTCAGCGCACATCGGCTGCGTATCTTATAGCGATGTGAATGGCAGAAGCGATTAAATACCCCAAGCTAGCCAATTTAAGTGGAACATGCTACCGGCCTTCCAAATTACGTTCGTTTTTATACCCTACAAATGCAGAGGGAGGGTATATTTACTTTCTTCTCCCGTTTGAAACGCAGAGAAGAAGGCAAGATAGATTAGAAACATACAATCAATACAAGTCTATGTAGCCGTCTGTCTGTGTAACCACGCCTACTTCCCAATGGGAAACACTTTTTTTAAAAATTTAAACACTTTCTTTAAAAATTTTAAATGTTAAGGTTAATTATGAATTACCTTATGAATTGTATGAGATATTATGACATTATTTTACTCCGAAGCATACGGAATAATAAATACGTGCTAAAAATGCGCGTGGTCGGCCCACTCATTCAAAAGTTGTCAATATTTAATAAAAGGTAGGAGATATTAGGACGTAATTTTATCCTAGAGTATCTTACGATATTACCAAAATATTTGACAAAATTATTTGACGGCGTAGTCAGTCTACTTATAAAAATGTTGTCGTTGGATCTTGATGTTGTTATAATAGATATTTTGAGTACATTTCTTGTACAGCAATATTATGACGAATTCTTTTTTTATGGCAGATAGAACCAAACTCAGGGGATGCCCCCTATCCATGCTAAGCATTCGTTGGTTTAGAAGGGAAGATAGGTTAGTCGGATGGGGAAAAGTGGGAGTAGTGTCGGTTTACACCTATTTTAAAAGCTTCAACGTTATAAGTGGGCGGGAAAACATGCGTAGAGAGAGTATTCCACAATCTAACAGCGCGCCCGAAAAACGAATTCTCACGGTAAAGGGTAGTGTGATGGAACGGGATCGAGATGTAAAAGGGGTGCACCACTCTGGAAAACCGAGGTCTGTTGAATACTTTAGAGGAACATTTATCGTCAAAGTACCGGTAAAATAAGGATACAAACCCTTATCCCGACGACACCCCATGGTTTCAATAGAGCTGGATACCCTACTGTCCCCTATAAGTTTTATCGCACGACCTTACGGTACAAACGCTGAAGATATGTCTTCAAAGCTCCCGACCGTATATGCGAATTGTACTCCACTTTCGGACGGATATAGGTGATGTAGATACAACGAAGATCGGTTGGAGTGAAGTTGCACCGCTTTAGGAAGCCTAAGCACTTGGCTGCTTCATTCGACACATCAAAAATGTGATCGTTCGAACGAAGATGATATTGGCTTTACATGCCCAGAAGAGATGTGGGCGCGTATTCTCTGTCCCAAAAATTGCGGTTCATAATTATATGAGGGCTTTAAGAATGAGGGTGCGAAGCGATTCCAATGTGTAACTCGGTCACGCGCTCTGAGCAGTGAAATACCACAAACGTTGAGCCAGTGAGCTAAGATTTTCCGCAAAATTTGTTGCACAAAGTTCCCGGAAGCAACCAATGAGCCTTTCTTGACTTCGTTGCACAGAATTCGGGCATTTTGTAATGAATAAATACATATAGTATATATGCACATCTGGCAAAGCGATGGACGTGAGCTTGCGGGAAGTGGATCACGCCGCCCCCAGGGTGCAAATGGAAGGCGCACCGACCAAAGCGTAAAGTTTTGCCGCTGCTTTAAAGAATTATGGTCTAAATTGCAAGCACGCATTGGGATAGCGAGTGCGTCGGTAACGCACTGCACTGAGCTTTCCGCTTGCATCCTGCACAGTGCAGTGCCGTCAGCAATGCGCGCAATCGAAGATAAGGCCATTTGCATACCCGTCGCGTTACGCACATTCGGTTTTGGCGTGTATCCGAAAGGGGAACGAATCACAGGCGGAATCGATGCATCGCAATCACAGAACTGATCTGCGTCTCTGTTGCGGCTTAACTTACAACGCGTGCGGTGTTGCAATCCTGAAATTTGCCACAAGGGGAAAAATGCACACGAAAACTGACGCAGTACACATAACACACAAAAGAGTCAATTAAGTAGCACTCTACAAATATTTATCTCACGAAATTCTTTCCGCCGTTTTCGAGCGAAAAATTCAGCAAACTCATTAACGAATCGTTGCTAACCAAAAAATATTAAAAAAGGATAACAAAAGCCGAAAAAATTTCAAGCAGAAAGTAGACGATATTTTCTCAAAGGTTTTTGACGCCCTGAATCTGAATCCAATTTCAATAAACAATTCTCGGGAGGGAAAAAACATTTGAACGATTCAAAATGTTCGCTCTCACAAGTCTTGTGGAGAAAAATTACTAATGATGTAATATAACCTTCATTGAAGTTAGAATACCTCGGAAGCTGATCTGTAATCACCGTGTGTATCGACTACCCTTTGAATAAATCGTGCAAATAATCTCCAAAATACCTTCGAAAACTCCAGTAATAATTTTATTGTTGCACTGAGCAGCATGATGCAGAATTATCCAATGAAAACTTCTGCCTGAATGAAAACTTTCTGCCTGATGAAGATGAATGTCCTGCGTAGGGTCGTGTATGAAGAAGTGAAGCGGCAGAATAAATTTTTGAAATTAGTGCGTTGAGGACGTGAGGCAAGTCTGCACAAGCCAATAAATACGTAATTACAGTGTTCGCCGCCAAAATGTTGACTGGAATTTATTACAAATGTTTGGCTGTGGGTGTCGAAAATTTCGGAAAGAATCCCTATAGGAAAATCAACTAACTAAGACTTACCAGTTACATATTTTTCAATCGGAATTTGCTTAAATTCTATCCTTCTCATACAACGAACTCACGGTCATAATACGGCGGGTCCTTAGTCAATTGTCCTGCTCTGCAAATATTTTCAAGTAATTTCAACATTCAGTGTATTTTCAACCAAAGTTGAGAAGTTTGCTTGTATTTCATTTGACAATGGCCGTGGCTATGGCAGAATCTGGGGTTTAAAAGTCTCTCCGCCCGATGATTTAAAACAAATTTTTGTCCATAAATTTTTAGCACATGAGCACATCAGAGTAGTACTATGTGAAAATCAAGTATGAGATTCAAATCAGTGGAATATGACAATCAAATGAATGGAAGTTTTGTTTAATTTTAATATTTTTTTTAATTTTACATTTTTATTAAGAAAATAAACCCCGAAGGACTGATTTAAAATTAAATCAAAGGGGAAAGCTTTGAAAAATGTCTTAAACATGTCGACTATATATTTCCAGTGGAAGCAATTATATCCTAGAAATAGAAATCGTGTCGTTGGAAAACGAGTGTGTACGTGTATCCAAAAACCATTAAATGGCTTCATTCATACGAAAATTCTGCACTGGTGTATATAGTCGTAATCCTAAGCCATATTAACTCAATCCCTATTCTTGGTTTCACTCCTCTTATTCTTTCCCTTGCCCTGAAAATGTTTCGAAAATTGTTAATGAAATCCATAAAATCTTATGAGTTTAACCGACGATAATTAAGGCCGCAAAGCTCTCTGAATAGTTTGATTGTCCAATTTATTTCCACAAAAATCGCTTCGTGCGGCTGCTCCACTGTGCTGGAGCGTCTGGGGCTGCAGGCGGAAGGGAGCCGCGATATGCAACATCGGCCATGGCAATGCCAACTCCAACGCACCGATCATTTTCTCACATCCAAGTTTAATTCGGCCGACTAAAAGAGGCGCCGCACGCAATGCGCCATCACGTTTTACAGCCTAATGAAGAGCTCGCCGTCCGATCTGCCCAGACGCGAAGACTCTTTCTCGATCACCGCCCGGTCCGAGATAAATACTATGAGGAACTAATCATCGCCTGTGATGATTGCATGCCAACGAGTTACGACAATGAATACACTTGAAATAAAGCGTCCTTTCAAAGTCTCGCAAATGCGTCGACCTGTACGAAAAACTCTCGAAATTTTGAAAAAAATTACCGATACCCACTAAAACTGGGGCATTCCAAATGAATGCCTCACCAGCTAAGAGGTCAATCAATAAACATACGAGCTTAAGTCTTGAATGTTTATATGTGCCCATCGTTTTAGTTTCTATTATTCATAACAAAAAACTGTCAGGTACTGCAACATATGCTTAAAATTATCGGTACAACGACTCCTTGTTGGGTAACAAATTTCAATACTTGTATGTGCGGTTGTGGTGGTCATCCGCATGTTCATCTCCACACCGTGAATATTTCGAATGCTAAGAAGTTTTCTGACTGCACTCGCTAGTCGAATCCAACAACGGCTACTCCGGCGCTTTATTAGTTCCGAGATAATTACCTATTGCGATTATAGCCGCCATATAAAATATAATTTTTGGTAATAAATACGTATTTCTGGTCGAATGCAATGCGGACTCTTAATGGCGTGGTCCTGGTTTCCGTTTATCGATTTTATAGCATCTGCTGCTATTCTCAAGGTCCTGAGGCTAGGAAGACTTCAGTGGCCGGAAGATGGATTCGGCGAGGCCAGGGCACGTGACTCTCAGGGGCAAGAGGTCACTTCTACGGCCTGAGTGACCTGACAACATCGGCTCAAAACGCCCAAGTGATCCTCCTGCGCTCATACTTTTGCAACCATTGATCGTGCTTCTCATTTGTCCCTGCGAGGAACAGTTTTGACTGCGCCGCTTAGTATCAATACATGAAGACGCCGAGGGGCGGACTGATGCACCGAGTGCTGCAGTCCGTAGCCATTGCGAACTCGCTTCGGCTGGGTAAGTACGGTTCACTGTGCACGCAGCTGGACGCGTGTGGTAATGCGAACGTGCTCTGACCCGATTGCATTGAGCACCCAATTGCATCCAGCTTGGCGGGTAGTGACTGGCAGTCTGCAGCTGTTAAAACATTGCAACGAGCAATTAACTTCAACTGATTTCATTGGCGCATTTACTTCTCAAGAAGAGTCTCCTCAGAAGAACACAAAATTGATTTAGTCAAAAAATTTCCTTATTTCCTTAATTTATAATTTTATAAATTTCTTAAACCTCACAAATTTATAAATTTTTAAAAAAACATTTAAACGTGTGTACGCTACGATATATACGTTAGCACGATATCAGCAAAAATGGGTGTAGTTGGCGCTCATTAACTCTTAATCCTTAATTTTCTTCACAGTTTTTAATGACCTTCCATGAAATGGTTTTAATAGTTATTTTTTCACAGTTTTTAATGACATTCCAAATATGGTTTTAATAGTTATTATGGTGTATTTATTCTGTACTTAGTTATTATTGTATAAAAGCATGGAAGTTTAAATAAAAACATCTTGAATTGAAAACCGGGTTTGCAAAAGGATTTGCCTAGACCAAAGTCTAAATATCATACGCCCGCAAGTTGAAGAAAGTGTATTAGAAAGGTCTTACAGGCTCCAAAATTATTTATAAGAATCTGTAACATAAAAGGGAGAGGGTAACGTCAGTTTCTATTTAGATATCATTACAATGGTTAGATAAATTATATTTAGTTAAACATTTTAGACAGGTTTGTAAAGCTGACTATTGAGATCTTTAACATTAAGTCTGAGTTGGGAGGTTAGAGTCAGTTGAAGTTGCTGCTGCAGAGGTTGTTACAATGAGAAAGAAGATAAATACACTCAATAATATCTCAAAACTATAGAATGATGTAGTTTGTTTTGATGTTGTTGTCTCTGCTTTTCCTAACACTTCTGAGGTAACTATACATCTGTTTTTGAAAGCTTCTGCAGTACTGTTGTACTTATTATTAAACGTGAAAGTAAAATGTACGCTGCGTATTCTGTAAGGGGTAACGTTTATGTTAAGGTCTGCCTGTGCTGATGGATGACATAGGAAATGTCGATGCTATTGCTGGCTCTAAAAAATCGCTCTAATACAACATTATTTTATTTAAATTTCGCTATAATAAATTTTTTATTCTCAAAGTCTAATTTCTCCTACTTATTTCATTCTTTCTGCATCTGAGCTACTTTCCGTCTCTTCTCTACTGTCTTATCATCTAATATTTTTTCTAGTCCTTATACAAAAGTTGTGATGTGGTGAAATTATAATTTTTTTAGTTACTCGGGTGTAGGGTATTTAGACCGCGGCAAGGCCGAAGGTTAGCTAAGATTAACTACTATTCGGGAAAGTCAAATTCTTCCTTACCTTCTAAAATACTTTAGAAGAACCTGGAAATAATTTACTTAAATGCATGCAAAAATAGGTCCTGTGACTTTCATTCGTAATACAGTTGAACGTATATCGGCAACGCTTTCTTCGTTGACCAAATCTTTTCAGTTCTCTCACGTTGGCGAGGATAAAGTAATGAAAACATTATATAAGATAAAGTCTAATGCGGTTAGTGTGGATGGAATATCTGATATTCCTTAAAATAGTGTTTCCCTTTGTTGTTGGTCCGTTTACACATATATTAAACCATTGCTTCACCACATCTATATCACCGTCATTGCGGAAAACTGCTATATACGTAGTTCTGCCTCTTGCAAAAAAATCGGATGCTTCTGATGTTGAGGATTATAAACCATTATTTACCATTCCATTCATTACACTCAGGCTTTCGTAAGGGACATAGTTGCGCTACTGCGACACTAATAGTGCTTGAAGACTGAAGGCCCTATTATGATGATGAACTCTTTAGTCTCTTATGTTTGATAAACTTTTCGAAAGTTTTCGGTCTTGTGAATATGTTTGACTTTGGTGATAGTGCGATTAGTTTTGGGGTTCCACAAGGATTAGTTTTGGGGACATTATTAGTTTCATTATTTATAAATATTTTTAAGGTTTGTAGGTATGTCTCAATGCACGGTTACGCAGATTATATCCAAGTGTATATATCTGGTAAGGATAATCTAAAAGAAGATTTAGTATTTCGTGTTTCGTGCAAATAATAAAGGTTATTCCACTAATAACTCGCTTACTTGTACTAAACATAACGCTTTTTGAAGTATTTTGCTAGATTTTTACAGGTTGATGTCAGACGGGGACTTGTTATCCAACTGAAATCGCCATTTATAACATATTTTGCGGTAGTTTATATTAAGTTAGATTCTCGTTCCACATGAAAATTATCCGTTGTGTTTAATCGTGCTACGAATGTTTGTTATTTAGTTTCCCTTTTATAAATCAAAGTAATTTTTATCACTTTTCAAACTAGCATTTAAGTAAACTACATTAAATTAAATATAAATACACTTAACTTTTAGCATATTCACCGTCTGAATTTTGCCTACTCCTAGCAAAAACTGCACTCAATGAAATTAAGAAAAACAAAAACAAAAAAAAACAAGTAAAAGTGTTGTCTTCGGCCTGGCCGAAGTCTAGATACCCTACACCCAAGTAATTAAAAAAATTATAATTTCGCCACTTCAAAATTTTTGTATAAGTGGGTGGACCACATTTTATTTTTTACAAGATATTGGCAACTTTAGTAAGATTGGGCGTTGCACGCCCAATTTTGGCGTGCTTATTGGTAATGCTTCCGGATTCATCGTGATAAAATTACGTCTCAATATCTTATACCGTTCATGAGATATTGCAAACTTTGTTTTGCGTGGGCGCGGTATGCTCAGTTTTCTGAGAAATTTTAGTAATGCCGCTATATGTTCCGGCATAACATTATACCTTAATATCTCGTGCGGTTTATGAGATATTTTTCACCCACGTATATGCCCTACATTCCATTTTATATACATTACTTACGTATATACCCTACATTCCATATTATACACATTACTTACGTTGTTCTTCTCTTTAACCGCACATTAGGTAAAATAAATATTACGAATTCTTTTTGTGTTTGGTAATATTAAGACGATATTTTATTCTGAGCATAATTCGGTGTAGTATGGGTGCAAATAAATAATTGTCGTTATCCAGAACGCTCCAAATTAATAAGAAAACACAATAATATCCGAACGAAGCCACTAATACCTTCGTTATTTCAGTGCTATTTACAAGCAGTGCACAGAAATTAAACTTTGAGCCCACATGCAGAGAACTGCATGAGTATTTAATTTTTAGATATTCATTTCAAAATTTAATTTTCTTTTAAAAAACTGCAGCACTACCTACAAATTTTATCAAAACCCAAGGAAATCTGTGCAAAACAAATGTCCAGGCGTCTATTTATATTGAAAAACAACACGGTGAAACGTTATCAAAATACAAATGTACATGCGTTTGTGCAACTACAACTCATCAGCAGCAAACAAAAACAGGTAAAAGTGTTGTCTTCGGCCAGGCCGTGCCTAAGTACCCTACACAGGGGTAGCTAAAAAAATAATAAATTCGCCAGTTAACAAGTTTTGTATAAGTAGGCGGACCAAGCCCATTTTTTGCAAACATTTTGTTAATGTCTCTAGGTACCTCGGTATAAAATAACGTTTGCGTATTTTGTTTATGACAACTTTTGTATGAGTGCGCGTGCAACGCCCACTTTCGGCAAATAGATATGTAATGCGTCGTGGTAAAATTAGGTCTTAATATCTAATTCCGTTTATGAGATATTGATAACTTTTTCATTAGTGGGCGTGACACGCCAATTTCTGGCAAGCAGATTGGTAATACTTCGCGATACAATTACGTCTTCATCCGTACCGTTAATGAAAGGTATAAGATACGAAGACGCATTTTTATCGCGAAGTACCTGGAGGCATTACCAATCTGTTTGACAGAAATTGGCGTGCCATGCCCACTCATAAAAAAATTATCAATATCTCATAAACGGTATAAGATATTGGCACCTTTGTATGAGTGGGCGGACCATGCTAATTTTTTGCAAACACTTTTATAATGGCGCTTTACAGATCGCTTTACAGATCGGCGATTGATTCAAAATGCCAAACAATGCAAACTGCATGAGTTTTCTGCTACAGAGCTGACCGTCGAAACGTCAAAATAAACCTTGAACAATTCTCTGCGAAACAAAAAGAAACGTGTCTAAATATATTGGATCATTGTATCAAAAGTTACAGATTTTTGACCGAGTTCGCCTCGTTTGGGACCACAGAGCGCTATTTGTTTTTAAATTAGTTATTCTCAAGGAAGTTATTGGTGCTCAAAGAAACGGACAAATATAATTGTATGTTCCTCCTCTCCCGTTGCGCTGCTTATTACGCAAGTTAAATTTAATTAGAGTAAATTGTTTTACAACTGTTGAGTGCTCCCTCTCGACGCGGTCTACAAATCGAATTACTATGACTGCCCCTTGGCACTTGCCTTTCTTCACTTCCTTGGCAGCACAGTTAAAAAAATTATGCGAATGGGTGACGGGAGATAGCAGTTCTTTTTGTACCCTACACTTGGAGGTATAAGGGTAAATTCACTGTGTTCTTCCGTTTGTAATGCATTAAAGGCGGCGTGTAGGTATAGAAGAATATATATTTTATACTTTTGCTCAGAATCACCTCCTGAGTAGATTTAGTCATGTCCGTCCGTCTTTCTGTCGGTCTGTCTGTCTGTATGTCTGTCTGTCTGTCTGTCTGTCTGTCTGTCTGTCTGTTTGTCGAAATCACGATTGCAGGAGAACGAATAGAGGTATTGTCATGAAATTTGGCACGAATTTTATCTGTCGTCAAAGGCATCATTTCATCCGATGTATCTGGAGGCATTACCAGTCTGTTGCCAAAAATGGGCGTGACAACAAAACATGGTCAATATCTCGAACCAAATATTAATACGTGATTTTATTCTAAAGTCCCTTTAGAGACATTACCAAATTATTTTCCAAAAATGGACGTGGTCCTACTTATACAAATGTTGTCAACTGGCGAAATTATTATTTTTTTAGCTGCTCGGGTGTAGGGTATTTAGACTTCGGCCTGGCCGAATACAACACTTTTACTTGTTTAACTTCATACTTTTCCATTTACAATATTAGAAATAATCAAAGGGTCTCTTAATCTTCTTCCTGCGATTATTTCTATTACCTCAAATTATTATTGATGTTGGTTGTATCGAAAATCTAGTAATTAAAACACCAAAAACACGCCACAAAATTATCATATTAGGTCAGTTTCGATTTGAAGTCTTAGTGTTGTAAGTTACGGAGTAACAAAAAAAATTAGCACTCCAACAACAAAATATACAAACTGTTTCTAACTTCTCGAATATAACCTCGACAACTAATAATTCATGTTCCATACGATGCTTGCTCATTTTTGCAATCAAAAGTTAATATCTTACACTGGAAAGGAAACACACTCCGAAATTAGAAGCTCAAGATTTCACGAATGAAATTATAAAAATTAATTCTTCTTACTTTTCTAAAATGGGATTTCGATGACTCGAGCGGCAGAAGAGCAGCTTTTATTCATTCAAGAAAACACTGTGCTGTCCTTCGATTCACAAATACTTCCGCTTACTCGTCTTCAGACCAGATATTAAAAATTTATGTTTATATCTTTAGAAGCTTGAACATGTTGAGAGACTGTTGGCTTGATATCGATATCGCTTGTTCGAACAAACGCGAGGTGATTGTCAATGTTGAGTGCTTTCGCGGTTTATGTCACGTTGCTGCTGAGTCATCGAGGGATTTCGAGAAATCTGGTGCGGCCATGCTGTACTGACCAAGTCAAATCATCTGATTTGGAATTTGACGAACAAGCAGCGCTGCAAACATGACGGCTACTACGACTGGCTAAGAAGACATCCCGTACTGTTGGCCGCCGTCGACTGCTGCCAGCGCGATTCGGGCGGTGGCATTATATGCTAACTATTATATTAATTTCGGTTTTCATTGTGCTGACACGATATTCGTCGAAGCCCATAGCGGGCCGCAGCGGTTCGCCTCTCAGCCACGAAACATGGCGAGGAGCACGTCTTTGCGGTCAACGCTGCCAATTTACGACAGCGTTTAATGCACAACCGCAAGGACGATTCGTGAGCCGCCCGAGGTCCTCTTGCAAGCTTTCTTCTTCGTGAAGCTATTTAATTTTGGTTTGCTGCCGGCTTCTTCGCTGGCTCACCACCGCGCCGTGTACTTGCGTTGGATTAAAGGAGAGCGCCTACCAGATTCACAGCCAGTGCATTCGTCCATCGAAGAACCGCGAGTACATTTTGCATACAAGCAGAATGACTTGATTAATAAGGAGCGCGGAAAGAAATGAGTTACTGCAGCAGATCTTTGCCTTCCAGGGTGATGGGCCTCTGCGAGAAGGGTATACTGCGTCACGCAGCGACAATGGCAGAAATAATGGACAGCCAAAGGAGCAGCAAGGATTTTTCATGCGATGCCCGGGAGGTGAACTGACGCTCCATTCAAATGGATCGCCGCTGCAACGCACAGCGCGGCGCGGAGTGTTTGGCGGGAGGCAACAACCACCGCTGAATCACCTCGAGGACAGAGCAGAACACATCAAATGGTATCGCGGCATGTGGACCCAGTTTACAGCCTCAGCGCTCTGCGCCGAACAATCAGCCACCCCAGCCACCGCTACGCCTCCACTGCGCAGCCAGTACTGATAATCCTGCAGCTGACACGTAGTGTAAACGGAATGAAATGAAACCCCTGGGCGACGAACGGCCCGATGTTGCCGGCTCGTGGACTCATAATTGTACCACGGAGATGCGGAGGTAACTCGTGATTGTGAATTCCGCTCGGGGTGATCAGGAGTTTTTCGTAAACATTTCAGCAAATTCCTTAGCGCTGCACTCGCCATTTTCGCCATGCGTTATGTGACTACGTAACGCATCTGTGTAAGTGTAGCGCACACACACATATAAGTAGTTGTGTGTTTTCGAACCAACAAAAGCCCATAAAAGTGTGATGTGGCTTCTCATGCCGACACAGGGAATCACATCGGATTCTGATCGATCTGGAGTCACAAAGACTTCTAACTGGCCAAAGACTTCTATCTAAAGTACCTTGTAAAATAAAACTCCCCGACTGTGCTTTTCCCGGATTGTTACAACTTTGTTAAGGTTTAGCTGGATTTCGTTGAACACGACAAAATTATTAACAAATGCATTCAGCTATAGCCTGACTGACAACCAGCCTTCGTAATGGTTTGATGTTGGCTAATATAGAAATATTAAAGGCGTTAAAATTAGAGGAAAAGAAATTCGATGACTGCCGCACAATAAATCTGTGCATTCATGAAGTTTCTCGTGCCTCTCATCTCATGAGTTCTGTCTCGACATTCGGTTGGAAGTCGTTTTCGGATGTTCGAAACAACTAAACTAAGCGAAAGTAAAAACCCTCATTTAAATACTTCTTACGAAACTGATCACTCTATTGAAAAAATTGTTTTCTGTTTGGTTTCAAGTTCTGAATTTTATATTTACGACGAAGAAATTGCAAAGACTATGGAGAAGTAATCGAAAGTCTATGAATTTATCTAAATCTATCACATTAAACATGCGCGTGATTTTAGGACTCTTAAAGATTTTAGGACTCTACAGATACAGACTCACTTCTAATAAATTTTATACAATTCATGAACGAACAAGTGATGATTCGAGTGAGTAGATTGACGGAAATATTTTGCTAATTTTTAAATTTTTAATTTTCGCTTAATTTTTAAATAATGATATTGCTGAAAATAAGAACCCAAATAAGAAACACTAAGAAGAAATTAATTAGGAAATTGAGACAGATTAATTAAAACTTTTAAATAAAATCAAATGAGGTTAAAATATAGTTTTGAGGAATTCGAATGGAAGACTTTTTTTGTTTCTGTCTTTATCTTTGACTTTATCTTATCTTGTCTTTACGGAATTAACGAAATTCAAATATTCGCAATCTTACACAAAATACAATATTTATTAAGAACTGTTTTCTTTATATTGAAGTTTCAAGCTCTTCCAATGATCTGGAAAGTGATTTGTATGTAATAAGATTAATAAAAATTATAAGAAACTTTTGTTCTAAAAATTATTTACAAAATAGCATACAAAGTGTTTTACAAAATAATTTTCTTATTCTGATTATATGGATGATGTATGCTATAGTCGTCGGACCACGCCCACTTCTTGTCAGCTTGTTTATTTTAGTAGTCTAAATCTCCGTTTCGATTTGCATAAAAATTCCTCGCATTAATAAAAAGTTGAAGCGTTTCAAATATTCTAGGTATAGTGGAGGTGGGCGTGGTTGCCGTCCTCTTTATATGATCCTCTATAATACAATCTTCCTATTCTCTTTAGGAAAATACACTTTTTCGTATATAAAACTTATTTGCTCTATTTCATAGAATTTCATAGCCAACACTTCAAGCGGCCAACACTTTCTGTATTAAAGCCGCACACTGGCCGCACAGTGTTCGGCTTTAATACAAAATGTGACCAAAGCTATGAAATTTTATGAAATAGATGGAGAAGGAAGAAATAAATAAATAAAGGTATAAATTATTGGACGGAGGAAGGAAATACAAAATCTAAACTGGAACCTTCATTATCCAACTGAAATTCGGCCACTACAATTAATTGCAAGCCTGGAAAGGTACAAAGAAAGTCAATTATAGAACTTAAGGTTTTCGTAGTGGGCATAAAATATGTGAACGTAATAAGTTTGTATGTAAAGTCAGTTTTAGGATGGCGGGCCGAAGTGGGGCAGACGCAGCTTGTCTGTTCTTGAGAAAGCTTGGCCGCTTCCCCAAAAAACATAAAGTAAAAACCTAAAAACGGACGAGCTGCGGCTGTCTGCTTCGGTTTAGTCTTCAGGAATCACTGCATCGTTATTTGTGAGATGTTAGAAATGTTGAGGGCTTTCAAGGTTGTTGAATTTAAAATTAATGCTCCTGCAAAGACGGATTACACTGTGAGGTTTTGCAAAAATTCTGGTGAGGATTAACGAAGCCTTAAAAAATCTTTACACTTTAACTATTTCGTGGGAATCTTGTCGGGCGGACTTCCGCGCTGCGAAATCGAAGCAAAATAAGTCCCGTTGGTCATTGCATACTTTGAACACCAGCGGCATATTCCACTAATTCACGCAAAATAAAGCGTAATTGAATCCCAAAGGTCAGGTCAATCCTTGATGTCAATAATTGAGAACGGAGCGGCCTGATTTCTACTCCGAGCACACAAGCACCTAAGTCTGATCTAGAATTGCTATAATACATTAGAACTCGTGCCGCTTCTACTGCGGCAACGCCTGGTAACGATGTAGCGTCTCGTGCGAGTGTCCAGCTATCGCGTGAGATGAAAAGCGGTAGCACGAGTCGACGTAGCAAATAGCAAGTCGCGGATGCCTTCGGCGGGCCTGCCAACGGGTTCTGGCCAGTTGTGGAAGCCACCCTTGGGCCACGTCGCGAATCGCAGCCGGCTTGCGAGAGAGCGGTGTACCAGAATGCCTAAGCAGAAGCCCCGCTGCACCCAAGCCCGACCCTTAGCCTATGAGTGAGCACACTAGGCGTGGCCTCTGGGAAAAACAAATGGCTGCAAAGTGCTCTCCGGAAAGACTTGAGTGTGTGTAGCTGAGCACGAGTTATTGTGTGGAGGCATCAAATACACGCCCTTCGTGCGCAGCCAAAGCAGCAGCAGCAGCTCGGATGGGTCTTCACAAAGCAGTGATTGTTTACCCTGTACCGCGTGCCTGCGGAAGACGACAGAGTGTACTAAGGACTCAAATCCAAATGCGAAGTTAGTGCGACAGAATAAAAGTTAGCTTGATACGGTGTCGGAGAGAGAGGACAACACCACTACTTGTTTGAACAGAGGTGGTGAGCGTGTTGTCCTACTCGAATGATATCTTCTTCGTTACGCCGGAGATGCCAACTCACTGCTTTCACGACAATGCCAATGTTATCAATTCAACCAATTTATTTCTGGGTTTCAAGTTTCTAACATTGGGCGCAGTGGAGTAAGAAGGTGGAGTAAGTGACTTTACTTCAAAATGTCTAAGTTGTCATAGAGCTTTACCGCAAATTAGATAAGAACTTCACATACTTTTTCCTTGCTGTTTTTGTTATGTACTCTTTACCTTAATTTTAGCACATTGCAGGAAATTCAAGAAAAATGCTCACTCACTGAGGTATGAATAAATAGTACACTCAATCCTACTACTTTTAGAAACTCTGCGAGTTTCGTTGAATACAAGCGATTTTATTTCACTGGAAAAATCACATGTTTTCAAACATGCTATACTAATTTCAAGTAGTAACATCAATACCATATTACAGTGTAATACAATAAAAAACAGTAAGTTAATAAGTTATGCGAGACTTATTTATGTATTATATTTGCGAAATAAACCGTTTACGGAGCAACCTGCTGGAACTTTATGGCAGAGTATACTTTAGTAGAGAGTTACAAACCAATTTTACAATTTTAGAGTTTTTTCATATACACAATTAAGTGTAATTGGCATCTCTGTTTGCTGGTCTCAAACAGAGAGCACACGTTCGGCAGCAAATAGTGTGGGTTAGGGTATCGTTACCAACGGCGAGGCGAGGCGAGGCTTGTGCTTGAGCCGTGGACCATTAACACCCTCCACAAACACAGTCGTGCTCCCTGGAGAGACTGTGGTGAAGTAGCGCAGCCTTCCGAGGCTATCTTGATACCCTGGAGCTGTTTGTGCCCAGCCAGAAAATTCAGTTTCAGTAGAAAACTACTGTCTTCAGCTGCACAAGGGTTTTCGCCTGTGCGCTGCCGCCGGTTGCCTGTGGACGCCGAAAATTGATTCTTTCCAAGCGCTGCAGCTCAAACTTTAATAACCTCGCGTACACCCGGAGCACGAACCCGACTGGCAGCCACAAAGGCACCCGAAGGACATCCAAGAGCTGCACACCCGCGTTCCAACCACTTAAATACTAAGAGCTGCCGAGTACCGCGACATCGCACCGAAAAGTGAAGAATAAAGTGATTGAGGAGGATTGGGGAGTGAGCCTCGCTTACCCCAAGTCCGCCGAGTGGGTGTTTTATAGCGGTTTCATTGTGAGCCGTGCATTCGCAAGAAGCACACGCCAGTAATTAACGTCAGGATAAAGATAAGCTTGTCCCAAAGATCGGTTTTTGCTTGGGTGCGTATTTGAAAAACACAGAAAAGTGAACTGCCTTAGGAAAGTGCCATTCGCCGCAGACCCGTACCTGCCGTCGGCTACATTCGTCCACTTAAGTGCTTCCCATGAACTGCACCTGTACTTTGAATAGCACGTTTACTGCGACAAACGTCCTTAGAGTAAAGTTTTGACCACTGGAGTCCCCCACTAATAGCCGAAATGCACATCCTACACAGAACTAACGACCACCAGTTCGAGGACCAAAAATTTATGATGGTGAGTTTCCGCCACTTCTAATCGTGCCAAGTGTCTGGGCGCAACAATCCTGCGCAATAACTTCTGGTCTTGTTATAACGGGAAAAATTGCAGCACGGACAAAACCGTTTCGTTTAGTCTGTCAATATATGATGGAGTAGAGCTTCTGGAGTTGTTTCAAGAAGTCTAAAATGCGTAAGATGCAGCCTCCTCCTCTATTTAGCTCCGACCGTAACCCTTCCGAGAGGGTTTTGGGGAATTTATTTGTGGGAACTCACGAAAGACATTGTGTCCCACATCTAATTTTATGACCACTTATTTCTTAGGAACCACTTGAAAAAAATAATTTTATTTTAGCTCGCCACCTTCTAAACTTAGAACTATTTTGCGCCGCGGACGACAGATTTCGTAATTGTTGTTACATGCACATTTGTCAGGAACTCTTCACAGAAAACAAAATTTTGGGTACAGATATGATTTAAGGTTTAATTTAGGGCTACAGGTGGCGCATTTTCAGCAAAGACGATGATTTTACAAAAAACATTCCAAGTTTTCATGATGAACTTAGCGCCTCACAGTGTAACGCTTTTACACAGAGTCGGCCAAAGTAGTGGCCAAAATTACTCCAGGCCGGTTCCAATAAAATTTTATCAACCCGAGTTTTCTAAGCCAAAAGTTCAAATAACTATTGAGAAACTTTATTGTACGCACTGTTGGGAAGCGCTGTAACGTAAAACCTAAGGGTGACAAAATGTACAAAAACGGAAATAATATCTGTAATGATAACAATACTTTTTCGGTATTCGGTTATTTTATAGAAATGAATTACTACACAAAAATCTAACATCACAGACGTACTGAGTTAAACCAACACCGTCACGCACTTAAATACAATCATCTGCAAGGCGGAATTGAATCAACTGCTCAAAAATTTGAAGCAAAAAATTTAAGTGAACATAATTGTTTTCGGATCAAATGTGATTTGTTTCATTCAAGCTCATAACGTTTTTCACATAAAAAAATAATTTATGAAATGGCAACGCATGTTTAGTTTGGGTTTTGCTTCACCAAAAGTAAACAAATTGTTGTCGAGCGAGTATAGCGCTCGGAACTCTCTTGGCTTAGCGCGATCGTGAGCCAAGAGAGTAGGTTCGGTATTTTACCCGAATTAGTTTATTTATTTATAGATAGTTTTGAGATTTTTTAATATAAAAGTATTCGTTGACAGTATTTATAGTATTTGGATCAAGATTTAACGCAGCGCGGGTATTTGCTTAATTTCGCGAAGAGAATACCATGAGACTTTAAAGTGATTTGAAACAACCCATAGGATTCTATTTTGCTTTGGGTGAAGCTTTATTCAGAGACCTGTTGTGTTAATTATGTGCGTCTTGTGTGCATTAGTTGAGTTTGGTGAACTGGTCTAGGTGTTGAACTGGTCCTCGGGTAATCGGCGACTTGTCTGTCTGCAATTTAGCGATCTTTGTGTGAATCCACCTCCTCTGCTCTGATACTGTGGAACTTTCGTGCACCGCCACTCTGGTTTTTGTTCAAGTCCTGCACGCAAATCTTATGCGACCGATTCTCATAAATTATTTCGGCAACGCATCACGCGAGCGATTCGACAACTTTTTGCCGATTCCCTGCTTGGCGAGCATTACGGTTTTGTGGGCGACGGCCCTACGAAGCCAACCGTCCCTAGTTCTGGCTCATCGCGCAACAGTCTTGCGGGACTCTTGCAGCATTTTGATGCTCGGGATTTATGGGAACGTCGGCGGACAGCACTTCTGAGAAGAATCCGAGCGAAAGCTATAATTTGCCTAATTGAATGAGGGTGGAGATTGATACAGTTTTTGCCTTTAAACAGGTTCGGCCGTTAGTTAAAATCTTCCCCGTTTCGGTCGTCAGTTAAAGGCAACTTGTCGATTCGCGCGAGAAAGATCGGAATATTTGAAGTGCACACTAAATTATCTGCTTCGCAGTGTAAGTTTGTAAAGAATTTTAGGACATTAACCACGCGGGAGAATATTGTTCGTACCCATGTAACGAGTACATATCCAAGAAAGCTTAACGAAGAAGAAACGAATTCGGAAATTTGCACAATAACTTTAGTATTAATATAAAATTTATTAAGTGACATCTTATATCGGCATTGCGGAAATAATTAAAGTATTTCTGTAAGAATTGCATGGGAACGCAATTGGTTGTCGGAAATTATATGGATTTTCTGAAACAATTCAAGAATTTATATTTTTTCAACAATTCAAAGAAAATGTTGTTTATCACTACACCCGAAGGTGGAGGGTATTAACTTTGTTCCTACGTTTGGAACGCAGAGAAGAAGGCAAGACATATATAGATATATTCTTGGAAAGTACCTTGAAGAATACCAGAAAAAGCATTATTACAATATTGGCTTCAGAGGAGCAATAGTTTTAATAGTTTTAAGCAATAGTTTGCGACTAATGAAAATGTAAAAGAAATTTAAAAGATTGTTGGGAAAACCAAACTTTTTCAGTTTTAGCTACGGTGATCAGCGCTATCAGAGGCTTTTCCGAAGTCTGTATAAATCCCGTCCAATTGTGTTGCTAAGAGGATTTACAGTATGCTTACAATAGCAATATGCTTTACAATATGCTTATAAGTCATCCTGCTAGGAAGATCTACCAGGAAGAAGCAATTCAAATTCGAATTCTTCAACATTGAGCACCTTATAACGTGAAATTTTGTGACTCGATAGCCTGAACAAATATTCTATCACTTTCATTGATGGAAAGAATAACTGCAATTTTGTATTTCTTAGATAAATAGTAACATGATTTCCAGATGTTGGAGAAATATATTTCATTCACCAGAGTCACATTTTGATGAAGAAGACATCCCTTTAAATATTTTAAAAGATTAAACGAGGCAAGATATAAACATTCCTTTGTCTGAAACAGCTAAGTTTCTCAAAGCAGTTTACCCACCGGCTTGTAAATAAAGAAGCATTTCAGATTTTGTTTTGAAATCGGTTTAATACTTTAAAGTCAGTATCGGTCTAACGAGATTGAAGAATGGGTATACGAAAACCCGGAACCTGACAATGTGAGCGCATCTTTAAGTGAATTAAGTGAGTTTAAATAACGGAGCTTTTATCTAAAATTAGTCCAAAAACGACAATTTCATTTCTTAACACAGTTATACAGTGGGCTAAAGGAAGCCAGTTGGATTGGAAACAAATTTCAGACTTAAACATTTTAAGGGAGAAAGACATATTGCAAAATATGGAAAAAAGCGAGTGCAGGCTAGAATTGTAGATTTTTCAATAAAACTTGATTATGTATGTCATGTATCGAATACTAACAAATGGCTTAATAAATAACACTCATTTGTAAAAAAGAATGGAGTTCTTTGAGAGCCTCTATTATTTTCAATCTATTTTGGCACATAAATATGTACTGAAAATGACCCGGTAGGGTTATCAAATTCAATAGCGTAAACAGGCTTGGTTTTTATTACTTCACGTTACTGCAACTCTACTTAATTTTAAAAAATTTCGGTGAAATTTCGGTGATATTTCGGTGAAATCTTAATTGACACGAGAAATGTTTAAATCGGAAATCACAAAATTCAGAATACCAAGCAGAATCTGAGATTCAAAGAACATATCAATAGTATAAGTAAAAACTGTTTGGAAAAATTTAGAAAATAGCTTACAATTGTCAAGTGTGGCACATACCAGACGGGAAAAATTCTGACGATCAAACTCGCAACTGGTAACTTTCAGTTTCTTAAATGCTTTATTTTTTACATTTTTGAAATTAGTTTACTTCTAATAAGTTTAGTTCTTTAGGAACGGATATCGAAATGCCTTATGAAAATTTCTCCACAATATTATTATACATTTCCAAAGGATCAGAAGTAGAAACTAAAGACGACCATTAAGGAGGAATATACAGTACGAAATAATACAATAAATAGATTTTTTATCATCAAATCCAATTTTGACACAAAGCTGCTCAACTTCAGGCGAAACATCTGCCGGGGCAATTTCTTGACTATAGAAATACGATCTCACAACTAATAAACTTTTCCACCTCTCGATCTGCTGCAGGAATAGGACAGCAAACACGGGGATCAACATTATATCGTAATGGTGATCAAAAAATCCAGTGCGGAAAAAATTTGGATTCAGCCACGTCTCGGTTGACGCCACAATGTGGAATTCATGGAGAGATAAAGATAAAATAAAAGCAGTGCGAATTCCGCTGGTATTTTGGTAGTATATGGAAAAATTTTACTTTCCTCCACTTTCCTGATTCGACTTTGAAAGTATTCCACCTTTGTTATGTGCATTTTCCTACATGGTCTGGCCTTTGAATAAACCGAATAGGAGAAATGCTTTTGTTCTCCTGCCACAAAGACAAATTACAGACTGTATTATAATATTTGGAAACTCCTAATTTAAAGCTAATTTAACTGAGTTTAGCCAGATCAGCATTTTTAGCACCAACTTATAACAAGCAAGATGTTTTTTATCAATTTTAAAATTGTTTTGCCACGTGGGAAATAATGTCACCAACAGCAACCGTCGGCTTAAAAGAAGCAATATACAACAATTTCTTTTTTACAAATACCTCCAAGTCAGATGTTGTATTTATACCAAGAACAACATTGCGATCTTTTTGTTTCCTTTTTCTCACAGTTATACAATCTCTGGGGCGGAACGGCCGGCCGGAGCAACGACATCTAAATTAGGCACCTGATTATTTACAGAAGCGTCAGCAGCAGCAGCTAAGAGGAAGAAGCAGGGACAACGTTGCTTACCGATTACCGATGGTGGAGGCGCAGCGGTCGGCATCAGCATTAGCTGAGCCTGTTTTTTGTCGTTGATTGTTTCTATTCGACACCGACCGGACAACGGTAGTGGCTCGTGTGATCGCAATTGAGGTACCAGTCACGTTCTTGGCTGATCCCAATTTGCTCTCAATTAGAAAGAGTTTGTATTTTAATGCTTCAAATTCACATTTTAATTGATTTCAAACACCAAAAATTCAAAAGGATTTTTCTGACTTCCAGGCAAGAAAAAAAATCATGGCTCTTTGCCAGTAATTGAGGTGTATTTGTATTTGTACTTATATAAATAAATCTATTATATTACAAGACAATAATCTTATAATGATTAGCATAACTTCAAGTATTTATGCTACAATTAACCTTATTATAAATATAAACAAATCAGGTCACAGTTAATTATTATGAACTTAAATATACATTTAAAACAATCATATTAAAGAGAAAATGTTACAATAATAATAATAATAAAATAATGAACAAATATAAAATATTTAAGAAATAAATAAATAAATCTGGCCGAAGACAACACTTTTACTCGATTATATTCCAAATGGATAATATTTTCTATATCAATTTGAAACTCTCGAAAAAGTCACTTCAGTCACTTTCAAAATAAAAATTTTTATCATTTTACTAACCAGCAAATTTTCGTTTTACAAAATCTTAGTGATTTTAAATATATTAGTAACAATTTGCTTCAAAATGAAAAAATAACATGGAAATGTAAATATTTAAACAGCTAGCTTGAATTTTTTGGAAAAATCTTCTTAGGCCACTTTCAAAATAAACGGCTATTTATTAAACATAAATAAAATAAAATAAAAACAACGCTAAGCTCAACGTATTCAATACCTTTTCCTGACAGACTTACATGTGGTAGTAAAGAAGTATCAAAGCATTTTGTGTTAGACGGATTGAGACATAGTCCATTGGATTTAGCCCAGTAGTCGATTATTTAATAGATTTATTAATATTTTCAGAGCACATGCTCACGTCTTCGATGCTACAGCTGGCATATATTTCAACGTCGTAGCATACTTATGGATATTAGTATTACACTCACTATGGACCAAAGGCAAGTCTTTTATATACAGAGCAAATAAAAGTGGTTCAAGTGGTTATCGTCAATATTTATGTTTATGGAATTCACTTTTGCATAACTTGCATGCTACTTCAGAGTTGTTACTAATTTCTCTGCAAGAAATGGAACAATTCGGAAAAGTCGGCACTGACATTACTATACAACACGTCCGTCGTGATCCAAAGAAAGACTAAATATTTTGTAAAATATTTAGTCCCTACACTCGAAGGGAGTAGGGTATATTCAGTTTGTTCTTACTTTTGTAACGCAGAGAAGAAAACGAGATATATTAATAGAAAAGTATATATATATTCTTGCTCAGCGTCACCTCCTGAATCGATTTAGCCCTGTCCGTCCGTCTGTCTGTCTGTCTGTCTGTCTGTTGAAATCACTATTAACTGAGAACAAAAAGAGATATCGTATCCTTTGTTGTGTAGGGCAGCTTGATATGGAAAATGTGCGAGATCGGTTAACAACCAAGCCTACTTTACATACGGAATGTATAGGCACCTCGAATAAAAAGTGTTATAACGTGAATATCTCATAAACCGTGCGAGATAATAAGGTATAATTTTTTCCCGCAACATATAGCGCCATTACTAAAATTTTTGCAAAAAATAGGCGTGCTACGCCCACTTATACAAAAGTTGTCAATATCTTGTAAACGGTATAAGATATTAGCACGTAATTATCACGAGATATCCACAGGTATTACGAATTTGTGTACCAAAAATGGGTTGGTGCGCCCACTTATAAAAAAGTTGTCAATATCCCATAAACGGTTCAAAATATTAATACGTGATTCTATCCAGCAGTATCTAGAGACATTAGAAAAATATTTGCCCGAAATGGGCGTGGTCCGCCTACTTATACAAAAGGTGGTAAGTGGTGAAATTATAATTTTTTCACTTATCCGGGTGTTGGGTATTTAGATATCGGCCACTTTACTTAGTATTAGATCCGTGCCTAATCTTAATAATTTGAATTACTATATACCAAAGTGCTCTACGTAACAAAGAGTATTTGTCTCAAAAACGGAGGAATAAAGTTAATTCTCTCCGTTCTTATGTAGAGTTTATTAACGAAAAATTCCATTTCTTAAAACGATAATCGGAAAAACCTAAAAGTACGGAAATTAAACTAAGTTTATGACGTTATATAACGCTAGTTAATTTTTACCACGAAAAAGTAACAAAATGAGGTATAACAAGTAAAAGTGTTCGTTCGGCCAGGCTGAAGTCTAAATACCTTACATCCGAGTAGCTAAAAAATAAGAATTTCGCCCGTTAACATTTTTTGTACAATATAAGTAGGCGAATCACGTCCATTTTTGGCAAACATTTTGGTAATGCCTCCAGATATCTCGTGATAAAATCATGTCTAAATATCTTATACTGTTTATGAGATATCGACAATATTTGTATCAGATGGTGCACCACGCCAATTTTTTGCAACAATTTTTTAATGGTCCTACATGTCTCAGAATAAATTATGCCTCAATATAGTATATCTCAGTTTATGAGATATTCACCTTAAAACAATTATAAACGATGTGCCTTTACATTCTATATGTAAAGTGCGCGTGGTTGTTAACTGGTTTCGATAATTTTCAATCGCAAACAGCATATGATGACAGAAAATATTCGTGCCAAATTTCATGACACGTTCTTCTGTAATTGTGATTTCTACTATGTGATTTCAGCTATCACTTGATAAGCAATAAAGTCTAATATCACTCCTCAAGCAGTAATAACAAGTCATCTGAATCCAAATCTGCACCTGGTTTTGGGATGGGTCTGGAAGTACAAGTGCCGAATTTTCCCGGAGGATGGAGGCTGGAAATTCTCTGAATTTCAAGAATCACTTGTAAAAGCATAGATGAAACTCCTTCTTAAATTCTGGAATCAAAAGGCGACAATTTATATGAAAAATTCACTAATCCTTTTTTATGTATGAAAACAACCTTACAGGGCTGAATTCATAAACGAACATCCATAAAGTTTTATGCTGTGGGTTATAAGGTTTGTATTCAGTGTCATATAAAATAACAACAGAACTCTAGTAAGACATCTGTTTTTGATCTAAGGCCAAAGTCTAAATACCCTGCACCCTACAATGTCTAAATTGCAGTTCTCGGTGGCTCGGTGGTTTAGTGTGTGGCACACTAGCCATCGATTTTCCGGGGACGTGGGTTCGAGTCCCGCCGTGTGCATGGGTGTTAACTTTTCTTATCGTGACGTCTCAATTTCTAATGCGTACTTAAGGCCTCGCCTAGCGCTAGTTGTGAAATTAAGATCCATTCGTTGACTCCGGCAGTGTTTGCAATAATAAAGCAAAATAGCTGTTCTTAGAAAGCTTTGCTTCGCAACACTTGCCGGAGTCGAATTAGTAGAATGCGAAAAAGTTCCCTTTCCCTTCCTCTCCCACTGTCCCCCATTCCACCAGTAGCCAATCATGAAAAAAGAGATTGATCTCTTAAGGGCTACTGCTAGAATCTGATATAAAAAAAAAAAAAAAAAAAAAAAAAAAAAAAAAAAAATAGTTGAAAACGATGTCTCAGAAGGCTTTTGAAATTATTAGAAGCTCTGAAATTCTTGTACACAGTTAAGGAGACTGGATCCACACTAATTTTTGTGTATATTATGCTAATATCGCCAGATAAACCGAATTAAAATCCTAGTGTAGCAGAGTAGCGGCGAGTTGACATTGGCTTTTACCTCGCGAAAGTTCACATCAAAACATGTGTAAACTTATATAAGTGCTTCGCAACTGCCACACTTACTCGTTGTCGTTAATGTGCGAGGGCCTGTGTGCACCAAGCGCAAATGATTATCTGTGGCCGGGATTAATTGTAATTTCAATTCTGCTGAAGCCGACTTCACCTGGCCAGCGAACGTGCGTTCGGCTCGTGCCTGACATAAATCCGATCTGCGTAGCCAATGAAGGCCGGACACATTCATTACAACACAGGTTACCAGACTGCGGCGGAAGCGGGAAAAATTTCTGTTCTCCTTGGCGAAGCACGAAAACTTCGCCCAGCAACGGATCGCGGCGGCACGTTACTCACTGCAGTCGTGTCCACGTTTATTTCTGTCCACGTTAACGGCGAAAGCGACCGAAGTGTAGAACGTTGAGTGCGTTTATGAATGAGTTTTACTACTTCATTAAAATACCTCGGCGAGAAGGGCGCCCAGGAAGAAGGGAGACAGGAGACAGGCACAACAGATCATAATAAACAGAAATCGATTATCGTTCCTTGTGTTATTTTCTTTATTACGAATGTTTGGGTCCTCACAGTGAGTCTCGTTGTGGACTTGTTGAATTTATAGCTGCGAAAGCACTTGAAGTTGTTAGACCTCTTCGTTTCAGCACCGGTTTGAGCACATCCTGCCTCAGTCTGCGTCGTACTCTTCATCTGGCTACGTATGATCTGCATATTCAAATCGGATGTGGCATCCGTGTGCTCGTTGCACAAGCACCGGGCCCGACGCGCTGGCGCAGTCGTCTGGTATGGAAGCCCGCACTCTGGGTCGGCAGAGTGGGTGATGAAATTAATTTCGTCGGAAGTAATTTTTCGGGCGCTGATTAGTTTTTGTTGCCACTCGAAACTTTAATTCTTGAGGCAGAAGGAAGGATCCTCCATGCACCATATGATTTAAATTTAATTGAAAAATCGTTTGTCCGGCGTTGAACTGTTCATGGGATATTAAAAACTTTTTTATAAGTGGGCGGACCACGCCCATTTTTGGTATACAACTTGGTAATACCTGTAGATACTACGTGATGAAATTACATTAACACGTAATCTTATATATACCGTTTACTTATATCTTATACCGTTTACAAGATATTGACAACTTTTGTATGAGTGGGCTTGGCGCCCATTTTTGGCAAGCTTATTGGTAATGCTTCCGGATACATCGTGATAAAATTACATCTTATACCGTTCATGAGATACTGCCAACTTTGTTATGAGTTTTTTAAAGTTTTAGTAATGGCGCTCTATGTTCCGGAATAAAATTAGACTTCAATATCTCGCATGGTTTATGAGATATTCACATTATAAAATTTTTTTAAACGAGGTGCTTATACATTCCGTATGTAAAGTAGGCGTGGTTGTTAACCGATCTCGTCCATTTGAAATCCCAAACTGCCCTACATAACAAAGAATATTTTTGCTAAATTTCATGGCGATATCTTTTTCGTTCTCCCGTAATCGTGATTTCAACAGACAGGCAGACAGACAGACTATATCTATCTCGTATCCTTCTCTGCGTTACCAACGGAGGAACAAAGTGAATTTACCCTACTCTCGTCGGGTTTAAGGTATAATGAAGCAACAGAATGCAAATCGCAGCAACGGCCGACCGTAGAAGCAAAGCGAAGTAACCGATTTTAATGCGGTTTTCGCCTTATGTGATATGAGATAAAAAATAATGGAAGGAATAACTTTGGGCTTGGATTTCCAGAGCAACAAGAGATGATGAATTGAAAGCATGCATTCCATCTTATTTATGTCATCTTAATTATGGAAACACAAACATTTACGCAAAACATAACTGGCTACGTGAAAGGGCAATAATGGCTCCAACATGATTATTTGATCCGCCATAAATCTATAAATACGGTCCTAGACAAAAGAAGGTAGTCAACTATCCTACAGATTATTCAATTCACTCTAAATTTCAGATGTTCAATCGCCTTGTCTTAACTTGGAAAATTGGAACACCAATTATGTTAATACACTCTTTGGATCAGCCACGCCTTTCAGCGGAATGACAATGACTGCTAAAAATCTTATGCGTTATGTCATTGAAGTAATTATTCTAACTGGATGTGGAAAACGACAGTATATTTTATTTCACGAAAATCGATCATTCCGACTGATTTGTCATTCCCATTCAAGCGTCTTCCACATAAAGTGTTTCCCCACACGATTGAGTTCCGCCATCTCCATTAATAAATTGACAGACCTTTAAAGGAGCCGGATTACAAGTGGAAGAAACCTAGTTTTTTCCTGCACTACCACGTGTTGGATGTTCACGTGTTGGTAGCCCTCAAAAACTATTAATATTTCCTAAAAATGCTAGAAATGCATAAATCAAAAATACTGTTTACTATTCAACTAATTTCAGAACAATTAACAGAAGTATAATATATATAATTAATAGACAACATTAACAAAAGAAAGTAATAAAATAAAATAAGAATATAAAGTACATCTTTAAAGAGGTTAGAGGTTAAAGAGGTGCTTGGTTAAAATGCTGTCCGGCTTCCCAGACTAACGTGTTGCCTTCTCGTTATAACTTTACATACTTTGCACAAACACACTCAATGCTGCTTCTTCACGATATGTTTTGTTATACAAAGAGCACTCTCAGAAGAGCATTATTCCATTTCTAAATTTTTCCCTCTGTTCTCATTGTTTCCACCTCATTGGTTTAAATTTTTGCTAACGGATGTGAAGAGAAGCTTTAAAACAGTTCGTAACAACTCCCGCCAGAGTTGCATGTGCAAACGCTTTCCTGCTATTCTTTCGTTTTACTGTGCGAGTGTAGGCACTTAAAATTATTTTATAATAGAGTAGAAATGTGTCCACATATCCAAATATAGCATCATTGCTATGCTATAATCAGGGTTAATGTAAAAGCTAGCATTCAAACTGCTTTATCGACGTTCGGTTCACTTCTTCATCGACGCTCGGAAATAATAAAATAGAAAATGTGAGAGCGAGGATTGGATTGCCAAC
Source organism: Sicus ferrugineus (assembly GCA_922984085.1). NCBI lineage: Eukaryota > Metazoa > Arthropoda > Insecta > Diptera > Conopidae > Sicus > Sicus ferrugineus. The sequence continues at coordinate 12,331,993 of OV277350.1, forward strand.
TTTTTCACGAAATTGTACTAAAAAACATAGCATTTCCTTTACGTTTTTTAAAAAACCTAAAAAATTATAAAATTTAAAAAACGGGATGATAAAATTTTTCATTTTTCAGATTTTCACGAGTTTTTCATGGAATTCCGTAATTGTTTTGAGATTTTTCTGAAAGTCTTCATTTTTCAAAAGATTTCCTAGTCACACGATACAAAAGTACTTTTAACTATTATTTTATTTACTATTAACCTAATTTAATTTACTTAATTTAATTTACTATTTTTAAATACATATTTACTTTAATTTAATTTACTATTATTAAAAACTATTACTTAATTTAATTTGAATTGTAAATTGCTCTTTTATTATTGTCTTCGTCGGCTGTATTGGTCAATTATTAAATTGCGAATAAAGTTATTTATTCCCTTGTTTTCCCTACGTTTCGGTGGTTTCTTTCCACATCTTTCAGGTGATTTTATTGAATCTATTTGACAATAGACATATGATTAGCCTTTATTATTTTTTTAACTATTATTTTATTTATAATTTTTTCATTTATATATATTATTTCGACGGTTTTTTCTTTACTATGTCTATTTGGTGTTCCCTAATTCGGTGTCCCGACAATACCTTTGTTGTTCCTATATATTGTATGTATATTTGAGCTTCAAGCTGAACGCCCATAGAGGAGTCCGTCAGACTCCTCTGTTTATGCTTTCTTATGAGCCCATATGCAACGCATCCGACAACTTCGAAGTTCAAAGTTTGCCAACTCTCAACTTTTCGACCGCGTTAAAAAAAAAATAGCTTTTTCGAATTTAGTCCATTCTTTTTGGCTTTTTCTTATTGTTACAGAAATGTGGCCACGCGTGGCGGCTTCTGTCTTGGATTTTATTGGAATTTTAGCCGGGTGGTGAAACTGGCTACAATCTCCTATTATAAAAAGAGTTGGAGAGGTAAACTGTTTTGGTTTTGTGAGGTAAACTGTTTTGGTTTGGCGGAGAGATAAACTGTTTTGGTTTGTTGCCGTACTATCACACCACGGTGGGGTGAGTTCTCTGCAGGGATACAGAGGGAAATTTTTTTTACTCTGTTCTAAAATTCTACGAATATTTAAAACAAATTAAAGATTTTCTTACCTACCGAGAGCTTCGCTACAGTGGCGCTCGAGCAGGGACACTCACTAAATACAGATAAGTACGGTAGAAAACACATACCACACTGAAAAATAGATTACGTAGCGTACTACCGAGCTCTCAGGTAGTGAGCAGCTCCGAGCTCCGATCAACTGCGAGCTCTGAGCTACTGCGCAGCTCCGAGCTCTCAGGTAGTGAGCAGCTCCGAGCTCCGATCAACTGCGAGCTCTGAGCTGGTGAGCAGCTCCGAGCTCTCGGGTAGTGAGCAGCTCCGAGCTCCGAGCTCCGAGCTCCGATCAACTGCGAGCTCTGAGCTAGTGAGCAGCTCCGAGCTCTCAGGTAGTGAGCAGCTCCGAGCTCCGGAGCCGTCGTAAGTGAGCAGTCGATTCTTTTGCTAGGAAGATTGTAAGAGGCGTTCATAAATCTTTTTAAAAAATTTCTTAGATTTATAATGAATGACTTTTTGGTGAATAAAAAAATGTTTATATTAATTTGGATAGCAACAACAGTTGCTTTTGCAGTCGAGAGACAATTTGAAAATTATGCATCAAATACATATATACTTTCTCTCCTATCCTAAAATAATATTATGCGGTGAGAGGGTGAGAGAAGCAGTAGCAACGATTTTTATGAAAAGCTAATAGTTTTATTGCTTTTTCTTGCCCCTGATTTTTTATTTGGAAACTTTTAAAATAGGTACCGTTCTTGTTGCTATGCAGGATATCACACAACATTTAATAAGTGTTTTTGTCTTTTTTGATTTCAGTACTAGTTTTAAACCTTTTCCCAGAGCTTTCGCAGCCTTCCTCATTTAAATTCTCGCTGAAATTTTCACTCACATTTTCTGGTAAATTACTGATGTTATGATCAGAGCTCGCAGTTGATCGGAGCTCGGAGCTCGGAGCTGCTCACTACCCGAGAGCTCGGAGCTGCTCACCAGCTCGGAGCTCGCAGTTGATCGGAGCTCGGAGCTGCTCACTACCTGAGAGCTCGGAGCTGCGCAGTAGCTCAGAGCTCGCAGTTGATTGGAGCTCGGAGCTGCTCACTGCTGTTATTGTTTTTTGCTCCGGCTCGCTCGTGCTCTCGATTTGAAAATGAGCGGCTCGTGCTCGTGCTCATAAAAAAGTTAAGAGCCACGACTCGGGCTCGCTCCTGCTCTCGTAAGCAAAGGCTCTTTTGAGCGAGCCGGAGCGCTGATAATTTTTTCTGTTGCTCCTGCTCGGGAGCGCGAGCGAGCCGGCGCGAGCATTTACGAACCCTGCTTTTATAGCGTCCTTAGCTATGAGATCACTGCATTTAGGGCGTCTATAGTTGACCTCGGTCTCCTGAAGCCGTACAGGTTATTTGAGAGGCATTTCTGGTTGAATGACGGTAGTCTACTATAGATTAGACTCTCCAAAATTTTGCCAGCACTATCGACAAGACAGATTGGTTGGTAAGAAGACAGCTCGGCAGGAAGTTTCCGGCTTTGGTAGCAGGACTAGACGCTGCACCTTCTATATTGGTCGAAGTTTTTTCCTGCAGGCAAGCGTGCATGACTGTCGCAATGAGAGCAGGATTACTCGAAATGGTATGTGTGTGTGTCATAATTTATCCAATTTTCCACTAACACTTGGTTGAAAACTGTACTATAATTAGGATCGTAGTGGAAATCATCAAGATTTAAATTAGCTTGCAGTGTTTTTCTGGATCGAGCAGTGCATACACGATCGGCTCCAGTCTTGCTTTCCGTGCGTACTCGAATAGATTCCAGTCTTGCTTGCCGTTGCTCGGATCCAGAGGAAGAGACTTGAGCAATGCGTACTCGAGCGATTTCCAGTCTTGCTTCCCGTTGTTCGTCTGTTTCTGAAATTCGTTTGTTTTTTTTGCTTTAGATGTAGATCGACCAATCTCTTTTGGTTTAGGTGGAATTATTTATTTGAAAGCAGAACTTATATTTTTTCACGACTATTAAAAAACGACCTTTCAATTGAAGTTAATAATTCATTTGAATACATTAAAAAACATATGCAGAAACCTTCGCGGATGTGAGCATAACAACTCACCAAAGTTTCATCGCAATCGTATGAATGGTATCGGAAAGAAAGAAACAAACAAATAAAAGGGAAGAAAGAAAGCATAAAGAAAGAAACAAACAAACAAACAAACACACATTCATTTTTATTAAAACGTTTTTATTATTATTTTTATTATTAGGTCGCTTTCTTGTCTGTTCGGGTACAAATTTTGTAATTGATTTTAAACTAACTTCCCGATGAGCTAGAGACTTGAAACTTTAAACATAGCTAATAAGTGAATGACAATGCAATATTCCACCAACGCCCACTTTGAGTCAGGGAATTTTGAAATGAAAATTTTGCGCCTAAAAACATGCTCCATTGCATTTACACACAAAGTTTCGTGCATTTCGGTTATTGTTTTGATTAAATTGCTTCGTGATTAAGAATTCAAATGAAGAGAAACATAAAAATGATTTTTTCAATTCTATTTCAATTTAATTTTTGTAACAATAATTGAAATCTACAATTAATATAATAATTATGAAGCAAAAAAAAAATATAAATGACAAAAATGTTCTAATAAGTTTAATAAGATGAGAAGGATTTGTCTACAGAAATTTTCTGCGAAGCATCTACGGCATGTTTCGGAATTTCACTTTCAATGACCATTATACTGGGCTACTCATATACGTTCTCTAATATTTCCTTTTCATTATACCCTACACCCGAAGATAAAAATACAATAGATTTTTATTAAAATTAAATGCATACATGTGTATATGAACAACATATATAAGCGTTTGAGTTGTTCTAATTTTTCAGCAATAAAATCCATATGAATACGGACGCTTAAATGATATGTACGACCTTTGTGTTTCCTTCCTGATATGATAACACTTATATGTTTGCTGTTTGAACTAATCTAATCTGATCTGATAGCAGTTGCACCTGGTCAGATGTGATAGCTGATATATCCGATCTGATAGCTAATATACATGACCTGCTCTAATCTGACAGCTGATATACAGGACCTGATCTAGTCTGATCTGATCTGATAGCTGTTATGATAGACCAGATAGTCGATAGAAAAGTATATATATTATTGCTCAGCGTCACCTCCTGAATCGATTCAAACCTGTCCGTCCTGTCTGTCCGTCTGTCTGTCTGCTGAAATCACGATTACGCAAGAACGAAAAGAGATATCGCAATGAAATTTGGCACAAATATTCTTTGTTATGTAGGGCAGCTTGGTATTGAAAATCGGCGTGATCGGTTAACAACCACGCCTACTTTACGGAATCTAAAGGCACTTTGTTTAAAAAAATTTTATAATGTGAATATCTCATAAACCGTGTGAGATATTAAGGTATAATTTTACTCCGGAACATATAGCGACATTACTACAATGTTTGCCAAAAATGGGCGTGCCACGCTCACTCATAACAATGTTGGAAATATCTCATGAACTGTATAAGATATTGAGATGTATTTTTATCACGATATATAGGGAAGCATTACCAATAAGTTTGTCTGAAATGGGCGTTCCACGTCCACTCATAAAAAGTTGTCAATATCTCGTAACCGGTATATGATATTAAAACGTATTTTATCACGAGATATCTACAGGTATTACCAATTTGTACACCAAAAACGGGCGTGGTCCGCCCACTTATACAAAAGTTGTCAATATCCCATAAACGGTTTAAGATATTAATACGTGATTCTACCTAACAGTATCTAGAGACATTAAAAAATAATTGTCCAAAATGAGCGTGGTCCGTCTACTTATACAAAAATTGTAAAAAAATTTTACTTGCTTCTATTTAATTTTTATTATTTAAGTTTCTAAATGACGAAATTATAATTTTTTCAGTTACTCGGGTGTAGGATATTTAGATTTCGGCCAGGCCGAAGACAACTCTTTTACTTGTTATTTACCTTATGTTGTTTAGTTTTTTAATTTATCTTGTTTTATTGTGTCTTATTTTTAATTCAATATATTTTTGTTTATATTTGTTTATTTTTATACCCTACACCCGAATTGAAAAGGGTATAATAACTTTGTTCTTCCGTTTGTAACGCAGAGAAGGAGACGAGATAGATAAAGAAAAGTATATATATTCTTTCTCAGCGTCACCTCCTGAATCGATTTAGCCCTGTCCGTCCGTCCGTCTGTCTGTCTGTCTGTTGAAATCACGATTACGGGAGAACGAAAAGAGATATCGCGAAATTTGATGAAATTTGGCACAAATATTCTTTGTTATGTAGGGCTATTTGGAGTTGAAAACGGGCGAGATCGGTAAACAGCCACGCCTACTTTACATACGGAATGTAAAGGCACCTCGTTTGAAAAAATTTTATAATCTGAATATTTCATAAACCGTGTGATATATTAAGGTATAATTTTATTCCGAAACACAGCGCGATTACTAAAACGTTTGAAAAAATGGGCGTGCCGCGCCCACTGATAACAAAGTTGGAAATATTATTCTGGAGATCATTGAAAAACGCAGACTTATGAATGACACACTCCAATCTGACCTCAACAAAATCCAGGAGTGGGGTCGAGCGAATCGGGTCGATTTTAATGCGCGGAAGAGCCAATGCTGTTTGTTGACCCACAAACGTCTGACGGGTGACAATTTCCCACCTCTAAATATGGGTGCTGTATTACTAATGAGTCGGAGGCTCTTGATGTTCTGGGCATGTCAATCCAATGCGATCTTCGTTGGAACGATGACATGTTTGATGTGTCAAAAGGAGCAGCCAAGTGCTTAGGCTTTTTAAAGCGGTGCAAGAAATACTCCAACCGATCTTGTTGTATCTACACCACCTATATCTGTCCGAAATTGGAGTACGATTCGCATATATGGTTGGGAGCTTCGAAAACATATCTCTAGCTTCTGGACCGTATGCAAGGTCGTGCGATAAAACTTATAGGGGACAGTAGGGTATCCAGCTCTCTTTAAACCTTGGGATGTCGTCGAAATGTGGGGTGTGTATCCTTATTTTACCTATACTTTAATGGTAAATGTTCCTCTGAAGTAGCCAGCCTGATTCCTTTGGTTCAGGTAATCAACAGATCTACTAGGCTTTTCAGAGTAGTACACCCCTTTTACGTCTCGATCTCGTTCCAACGCGCTACCCATTACCGCGAGAATTCGTTTTTCGGTCGCGCTGTTAAATTGTGGAATAATCTCCCCACGCATGTTTTCCCACCCACTTATAACGTCGAAACTTTTAAGAGGTGTAAATCGACACTACTCTCACTTTTCCCCTTCCCGCTAACCTTTTCCCTTCTAAACCAACGAATGCTTTGCATGGATAGGGGCATCACCTGAGTTTAGTTCTATATGCCATAGAAAAAAATTAAACAATTAAATTCATCGTCCGGCTGTCCTTTAGGGAGCCTCCAACCATACTAGGTCAGTCGTTCGAAATTGCAAAAAACGGCTTCACTCAGTTGAAAACCGAATGCAACACAACAGGGACATTAAAACGTTATACCTAGAATTTATGACATTCATTTAAATTACTATATATCTGCCGGATTCCGAATTTGAGAGGTTGAATTTCATCACACCACCACACCACAATTTCATTCACACCACTGTGTGGTAAATCCAGAGAGTTCAACCACCGAACTTCGTGTAGTTTTTGACGCATTCTGTCACACCAACAACGGCAAATCGTTGAATGAAATACTACGAGTGGGTCCAACGCTGCAGGATGACGTGTTCACCATTCTTCGATTTAGGCTTCATCGATACGTGCTCGTGGCAGACAATGCTAACATGTACCGCCAGATTTTCATTTATGATCAGGATTCGCAATGGCAGTGCATTTTGTGGAGAGAATCACAGGTCAACGCATCAAATGCTATCGTTTACAAACAGTAACGTATGGCACTAGATGTGCACCTATTCTGGCGGTTCGTTAGCTTCTACAACTCGCCGCTGAAAATGTATCAACATTTCCTATTGGTTCGGCAGTCACACTTCGAGACTTTTACATGGATAACTTGATGACTGGCACCTCGACAATTGGTGAGGTTATGGAAATAAAAGAGCAAATGGTCAAGTTCGACCTCGGCGGTTTTCCACTGAAAAAGTTCGCGTCAAACAATGACACCATTATCGCCGAGGTGCCTGAAAGCTCAGGTGCAAGTAGAGGACTTCACCTACATCAAAACGTTGGGGTTGAAATGGTCTCCAGTAGAGGATATATTTCGATTCTTCTATTCAACACCGCATCACAAATCATCAATCCACCAGCCACTCATCATCAACACCAGCCACTCATCATCAACACCACAACCACTCTTGGTCTACTCAACTCACTAGTCGTCGCTGGAAAAATCCTGATGCAAGAGCTGTGGAAGCTGAGACTCGCCTGGGATAAGAGTGTACCATCGGTCATCCACACACAGTGGCAAATTTTGTGTCAAGAACTTGCAGCGGCTACTCAAATTAGAATTCCACGGTTTGTAGAATTTAAACCAAATATTGATATTCATGCCTTTGCAGATGTCAGCACAAGAGCCTATAGTGCATGTGTATACGCAGTATCCTGCAATAAGTCTCCCACGTCGTTCTTTCTCTGCGCAAAATCTCGCGTAGAGTATTGGCCGAATTGTTGGACGGCATCATACGGGTATTCGCACACGAGTCGCAAAGGGTGTACTGTTGGACGGATTCCACAATCGTGTTGGCATGGATTCGCAGTGAACCATCTCGGTGGACCGCTTTTGTGGCCAACAGAATAACTGAAAGTCAACGTCAACGAAATTTGGGTTAGCGGACCACATTTTTTAGTATATTACAGTCAGTGGCCTACTTCTCAAACGGAACATGCACAACGTTTACCTAAACAGTGCAAGCAAATATGCCTGCTAGCATCACAAGACTACGTAGACGAATAAGGAATTCACAAATTCATTAAAGAGTATAACAAACTTCTTCGTACATTCGCATATGTGAAAAGGTTCATAGCAATACTGCGAAAGTCTCAATCCGTACCAGCAGGTCCAATAACAGCTGAAGAATTAACAGAGACGTTGGCCACAATTTGTGCCGTCATACAAAGCCACTAATTCGCTCAGAAATACAAAGATTTGAAGCAACATCACGCAGTAACCGCCCAATCAAAGCTATCACCATTATCACCATTTATACCATTCATCACCATTTTATATTTATGGGAGCCTTGCCGGCTGACCGAGTCACCCAATCACCACCATTCGAAATCCCAGGTATTGACTATTGTGGTCCTTTATTAATTACCCACCGAATTCGAGGGCTTCGAAAAAGATGTATCTGTCCATTTTTATATGCTTCGTTATCAAGGCGCTTCACATCGAGGTGGTAACCGATTTGACAACAGACGCATTTATAGCAGCTCTCAAGCGATTTGTGTCACGGCGAGAAATTATTTGCCGTATAATTTACTCTGACAACGCGACAAATTGTGTAGGAGCCAATCGGGAATTAAGAGAACTACTCACCACGTTCATGACAGATCACCACTATGCTTCGATTTATCGATCATGTCGAGATGACGGAATTATGTGGAAATTCATACCATCTCGGTCACCACAGTTCGGTGGCTTGTGGGAGAGTGCAGTTAAACAGGCAAAGCAATACCTTAGGCGAGAAGAAGGCACCCTAACTACTAACACTGGATGAGTTGCAAATGGTGTGTTGTCAAACAGGGGCAATAATACACAGTAGACCACTAATACCACTCTTCAATGATCCTTCCGACTGTGAGGCATTAACACCAGCTCACTTCCTGATAGGAAAGCCATTAGTAACAGTTCCAGAGCCGCCACCGTTGAATCAGAATATTAGTCGGTTACGGAGATATCAGCTGGTGCAGTGGATTCAACAACATTTCTGGAAATGTTGGAGCAACGACTACATAAAACAGCTACAAATCAGAACCAAGTGGAAAACGAACCACCCAAATCTAAGGAAGGATGATCTCGTGCTTGTCAAAGAGGATGCAACACCACCCCTTAAATGATCAATGTGTCGGGTAGTGGAACCCATCATAGGTGCCGATGGAAAGGTGCGGGTAACTATAATTAAAACGTCTGCAGGACTCCAGAAACGGGCCATCACTAAGTCGTGCAAGCTACCTATCGAATCAACTACAACCAGCGATGACACAGAGTGTTGAAATCCCAGATTTCAAGGCGGGAGGATGTTGAATCACTGACGATTTCAGACGGGCTGTTTGACTTCACAACTTCAGTGAATCTTTGCTTGACCTTGAACTTGTTTTGCTTTGAATTTCGTTGCTCCGTTGTCGGTCGCAAACCTATACAAAAAAAAAAAAATTGTGAAACGGCACGCGACGTTGTTGGTATATTATTAAAAGAAATGGGAATTATTGAAGTGAATTTGGATAGCGACAGTTTCTGAATTGGGACTTGGCATAAAAACGTTGGTACAGACGCAAACGTTGCGCATTGAATACGTCGGTATAACTAGTATTTTGACATCACGTGCAACCTGTACGTAAGTATCAATTATATCACCTATCAGATGAGACAAACAACTCTCTTGCATTAAACCATTTAAACCTGCTATCTTGCATTAAACCATTTCCTTTGTATGTCGTTGATGGTTCATCATAACGACATAATGTTGTTCATCATAGCGGCTATCTGGTCTATCATAACAGCACACATTAGATCAGATTAGATCAGGTCTTGTATATCAGCTGTCAGATTAGAGCAGGTCATGTATATTAGCTATCAGATCGGATATATCAGCTATCACATCTGACCAGGTGCAACTGCTATCAGATCAGATTAGATTAGTTCAAACAGCAAACATATCAGTGTTATCATATCAGGAAAGAAACACAAAGGTCATACATATCATTTAAGCGTCCGTTTTCATATGGATTTTATTGCTGAAAAAATAAAACAACTCAAACGCTTATATATGTTGTTCATATACACATTTATGCATTTAATTTTAATAAAAATTCAATAGTTCCAATAATACATGTTTCAAGAAATCATAATACAATTGTAAAGCTAATTTCGATTTACATGTTCATAAAAATGATGTGGTTATGTATGATTATCTGTTGATAAGATGTTCTCTTGGTATGCAAAATATGTATATTAAAGATACTAAATTATGTCGGCTTCTCGTAATTCTTCCTTAATGGAAATTATTTCGTTGATATAGAAGCTTTCTTTATCCGAAGCAGATAATAACAAAAGGCGTAATCTATATACTAGCATATTAGGATCATTCCAATAAATAAATTCGGGTTTCTTTGAATTTACTTGCATTAAACTATTTCCTTTGTATGTCGATGATTCTTTATCATTGGTTAGTGCTTTCACAATATGCATAGCCTTAGTATCATTCTGATGAATATAATTAGGTTTTTGAGGGTGTAAACTCATCACACCCGTTCCTTTTTTATAGTGAATAGGTGTGGACGTCAATAAAAACTTATCACTGAATAATCCCTTTATGATGTTGGTGTACTTGTAAGCCTTAGTTCCCTTAATTTGCTTATTTTCATCATAGTTACGTTTGTGAGCATTAGTATTGATTAGAATTGTTTTGTAAACTTGTAGATCTGCTTCGTTGTAATTTGATGGTGTCTTGTGAAACAATAACTGAAAGAGACCGGGTGTAAGGTTGAAAGAGGTGGGGGATGAGGTGTCAAACGGTTTGTCGGATATTAATATTTCGCCATTTTGTATTTTAAAAGCGCTACTTCCAAATCTTCGTTCACCATCTAATCTTCTGTTCAGTCCGTAGGCTGTATCCAGCCCATTTTGCTGCTTCAATTTAGATAAATCCATAATATATAATTATCCATAATATATAATAATATATGATAATATTCAGTTGATATGTTTACATCTTCCTATGAAACATCCATTTGAGAGAAAAAGGTACCATCATCATCATTATCATCGTCATCATCATCATTATCAAGAGCAATCTCGTGGTAAGAGTTACGTCTGTAAAATCGATCTCTTTCTTTGCATTAACTTGGGTACTGGTTTTAAGTTTGTTTGCTATCTCATCATGCATAGATTCTGGGTCACCCTTGTTAACATTTGTTTCAGTTGTATCGTTTGTTTTATATATCCCCACTAATTCCTACAAAGGTACTGTAACCGGTTTAAAAGTCTCATTCAATTGATTCTCTAAATCAGCTTTTTTTAATTTAAAGCCATTTTTCAGTTCTCGTCTAGTTTTTACAAGTTCTTTTAATAGTTTAATATTTATCTTCAGTGTTTTAATAGTTTAATATTTATCTATTAGCTGTAACAGTCAGTTATCAAGATTATGTGGATCAACTATCAAATCAGATCAGATCGGATTAGATTTGGTATATCAGCTATCAGATCAGAAGATCAGATCAGGTGAAACAGCTATCAGCTATTATATCAGATCAGTTCAAAGGCTGTTTTGCATACTAGTATGAAAGTATCGAAGTGCTTTCATGTATAGTTGGATGTAAATATCAAAGCCTTTTATTTATAACGTCCTTCAACAATCGGATCGTCTGGTGAATATTCTGATGTATGGAATTTTAAATCGATATCATCAAGAATACTTTTGTAATAGTTGTCGATTTGTATGCTATATATAAAAGAGTCGGTGTCCATGTAGTTTAAAGTCAGTTCTCAGAGCAGATCAGGTTAATCAGTGCTATCAGTTCAATGTCAGGTGCTGTCCTAATCTGAAAGTGTAGGAAATCTGTATCAGAATTCAGGAGCTGCTAAGCTTCAAAGCTTTTTGGTGCTGATAGCACGAGCTACTGTTAAGAGGGATGATAGAGGGAGGGGAGTGGAAAGTGGCTTTTTTTTGTTTTTTTATTGTAGAACTATTTTTTAGTATTTGTAGAACTATTAGCGCTAGGCTAGGCCTTAAGTACGCTGAAAACAACACAATTAACATCCATGCGCAGTTCGATTAACATCGAACCAGCATCCCCGGAGCTCGCAGCGAATGTCGCCGACTGTTTTATGGCGTTTTTATATTCAAATTTATTCATACAATTTCTTAAATCTAACAGTTGTTTTGCTTAATATCTACATTTATATTTTAGTTTATTATTTTGTTTGTAAATTGAATTTAAAAAATAACAATATTTTTCTTATAGCGATTCCTTTATTGGCTGATATTGATTAATATTGAACTCCAGGTGACATATTCTTACAAGGGACTGTTCCTTTCCTGAAACTTAGATAACTTCTCTTATTTGGATTAAAGCCATTTTGGTTTGGAACGATTTTACATCCACAACCATATCTTCCTCACTACTCATTTTCACATACTCACAAATTATCTCTAAATTGAAGTTATAGCCCAAGTGCTTTTCGAGTAAATCTTCCAGAGCTTTTATAATGATGCCTTTGTTAACTGTAAAAAACGTTTCTGGAACTAGCAAACCCTTGTTCTCGTTTTCGAGCATAAGCGTTTCAATCCTTCCATTGAAGACTGACTTTATTGTTTTAAAGTGCTCATTAATCGGGATGCCAGAATTTTTTTATGTTTATTGGTCCTAATGTGATAATTCCAGTCTTTCTTCAAAACGTTCTTATTGCAATCGGAACAAATTGAAAAGTTTTCGTTATGAATACGTTTTACTGGTTGAGCACAGCCTCAGCTTGGTTGTGGACGATATAAAGTTATATGTTTCTTTAGGTTATCACGTCGGGTAAATTTAATGTTGCATTCATTGCAATTGAATGCTTGCTTTTCATGTTTGTTTAAAACACGGCGCATAAGGTTGCGATTTTCGGTGAAACGATCACCACACTCACTGCAAATGAATCCTTCCATTTTTAAAAGATTTAACTGAAGATGTCGTTATTGTTGATGATGATTATGACAATAATAATATTAATGAAGTGGATTTCACTTCAATCTTCTTACAAATTTGAGTGTACTTTTATAAAAACTTTAAGTTTTAGTTTTACACTTTAATGTACTCTTTGTGAATGCTCTGGGTTTTAGTTTAGCAAACTAATGTGCTTTATCTCTCCAATTTGAATAATAGTAAATAATTTTTTCTTTACTATTTTTAGTTATAAATATAATTATAATTTCTTTATATTATAATTTCAAACTGTTCAAAATATATGTGTATTTTCTTAAAAGTTATTTGAAGCTCTCCCGACTTGATGTCTTGGAGAATCAAACGATTAACGAAGTTTCGTAATAACTTGTTGCTCCTTTTATACTCCTCCGCCGTAGTGATTCACCACTCTAAAAATTTCAACAACAACAATAGTATACAAAACATGTCTCTGCCAAATAAATTCTGGGAAATTGATGACTCATACTAATTCTGTAAATTCCTTAACAAAATACACACACACACACACACACACACACACACACAGAGCAAACAAGAAGTACTTTATGTGCTCACAGTATAGTATACAGTATGTATACATAATTGCGTAATATAATATTTAGCGTTATATTCAGAAATTAAGGATATCAAAAAGTTACGATGTCAAAACAACAGCAACAACAAAAGCAACAACAACATAAAAAAATGTGTTTCCTTAATGCCTTCAGTAAAGTGCTATTAAAACATTAAATACAATTCAATTCCACTAAAATTCGAATCAAGCTATAGTTTGATTTCAAGTAATTAAATAAAACAAGAACAACAACAAATCAACACTACCTCTGGTTAGCCAGCTCTACGCTTCCACAGCCCAAGCAACAGTTCAATCCATTCACTTAATGTTTACATTGAATTTTTGATGCAGAATCTAAAAAGCGAAGCAATTAAATAAACAACAACAACAACTACAACACTACTTCTGCTTACGCAGCTTCTGCTTAGGCAGCCTCTGCTTAGCAAGCTGTCACCCGCGAGCACACATTCCCTCAGCTTTGCATCCCACATGCAAACATTAAAACTACAATATCTACAACAACTACAACATCATACTTCCTAAATTTCTTAAAAATAACTCCACTCACAAACCCTATGCGCGACACAAGCCACAGTTCGCCTTCTCCAATAAACAAAACGAACAAAGACTGCCATTATTCACACTCACTCTTGCTACCTATGATCTTCCAATACTCACACATCATAACGCACGTCGTTCCCCTCCGGGGGCTCTATCCTTCTTTACAAAAATCGCATGACAAAATTCCTCGATCTGGCAACACCGCTCACAAAAAACCCCAATCTGGCAACCCCGCCCACGAAAAAACCCCCCAATCTGGAACCCCCACCCACAAAAAACCCAATCTGGCAACTCCGTTTGCCACTCACATCTTCTTTCTCACTCTTACACACGCTGCGCCCACTTTTCATTCGTCTTCTCCATAAATATTCAATTTTGTTTACACCCGAAGGGAGTAGTGTATACTCACTATCTATCGTTTGTAACGCAGAGAAGGAGATGAGATAGATATAGAAAGGTATATATATTCTTACCCAGCGTCACCTCCTGAATCGATTTAGCCCTGTCCGTCCGTCTGTTTGTCTGACTGTCTGTCTGTCTGTCTGTCTGACTGTCTGTCTGACTGTCTGTCTGACTGTCTGTCTGACTGTCTGTCTGACTGTCTGTCTGACTGTCTGTCTGACTGTCTGTCTGACTATCTGTCTGAATGTCTGTCTGACTATCTGTCTGACTGTCTGTCTGACTGTCTGTCTGACTGTCTGTCTGACTATCTGTCTGACTATCTGTCTGTCTGTTAAAATCACGATTACGTGATTTTATTTCCATGCAAGATTTTTTATTTATGTCAGTTAAAACGTCAGTATGAACTCTTTAAATTAAATATATACTTTTATAAATTATTAAATTAAATTTTAAAAAAAATATACATAGTTTTAAAAAAATAAAAAATATACCTAAATATATACTATACCTACATATTCGTAAAAATATTCATAAAAAAATATACCTAATATTCGACAAGTTTTCTCCTTCCATGGGTCAATGTTTTTTATTTCAATATGTTTTTTAATTAGCTGTTGTTCAAGTGTGCTTATTTATGTGTTCATGGTTTAAATTTCTACATTCTTCTTATTGTTGCTTTCCTTCAGATCCGGTAATTCTGTAATGAGCTTTTCTAAAACGCTATGATTTTTAACAAAGAGCATCTCACCATATTATGAATTCAAAGAGGAATTTATTTTTTCTGATTTCGGTGAAACACCAGCGGCGGGAGTTGGCTTATAATTAGATCCTGACGCTTTGCCTTGTCTGTTCAATTTACAGGTTTGTTCAATTTTAGCGGCTTTTCTGCAGAACTGACATTTCCAAATTTGTTTTCTGGCTGTTGCCCATGTTCGCCATTTTCTCTTAGTTACCGTCGTACAGCCGAAGTGCAGCGCTCGCGCGTATTTTTCACAAGTAACAAAATTGCCATCAATTGAAAGAGATTTCTTCCAGTGACTGCAAATTGTCATTTCTACACATTTTGTAAGAAGAATTTCACTTTTACAGCACAATCGAAATGGTCAGTAAGTTTTATAAGTATCTTTGATAATTTATATTACGTTGTTTATTGTTTGAAATCAATGGACTGCTTCAAAACCAAGGCACTCACGAAAGCTCACGAACACCTAATTTTAAAATCGATTGGAAAACTTCACGCACACAATACTAAAAAGAAAAATGATTATTTAAATAATAAAAGAAAATTATTATTAAATTTTTAAATACCACTTTTTTAAGACGGACTTAAAAGTTTAAAATAATTTTTCCTTGCCCCATACAGATTTAAAAGTAAAAACTCGGGGCCCAATATAGTACGAAGGAGTGTAGAGAGTATTGCTGATGCGTGAATATTGCATACGCCCCATATTTTTCGTTTTAAAGCTGTATGGGGCTAAGACAAATTATTTTAAATTTTTTAGTCCGTCCTAAAACATTGTATTGAAAAATTTATTTCTATTTAAATAATTATTTTAAATAAATATTTTATTGCATTTAATTAAATTATTTTATATATTATTTCATTTAATGTTTTATTTTCAGTTAATTTAATTTAATTTAATTTTATTTTTGTTTAATATTTTTAGGATAGCAACTCAACTTATCCCTTTTAACCATAATTTTAAGTTATAAATTATTACTCAATCCAAGTAAACGTATCCGATATTCTTTCGTTCTGGGTCTCTATATCAGCTATCACATGAATTACAACATCTATCAGATGAGACATACAATACGTTGATAAGAAGTTCTCTAAGTATGTAAAATATATATGTGAAAGTTATATAATTATTTATGGAAATTATTTCGTTGATATAAAAGATATCTTCATCTACCAGTTTATTGGTAATATTCCAATAAATAAATTCAGGTTTCTGTGAATTTACGCTCATGAAACCAGCTCCTTTCTATGTCGATGATCCTATGTTGATGATTCTTTATCAATGTTTAGTGCATTTATAATATGCATGCTCGTCGTATATTTCTGATGGATAATTAGGTGTTTGGGGATGTAAACGCATCAAACCCGTTCCCTTTTTATGTTTGAGCGGTGTGGACAATGAAGACTTATCATTGAATAATCCCTTTATGAATAATCCCTTTGATGTTGATGTACTTGAAAGCCTTTTTTCTTTTAATTTGCTGATTTTCATTATGGTTTGTGAAAATTAGTATTGATTATAATCGTTTTACAAACTTGTAGATCTGCTTCGTAAGGTTGAAAGAGGTCGGAAGTCGGATCGCCTGGATATGCGGTATACAGCTCGTTTTATTGTTCCAGTTCAGATAAATTCATTTCTTCAGATAATTTATTAGCATCTTCTGCGCCATCCATTTGAGAGAAGAAGGTGTCGTCTTCATTATCATTACTATTGTTAAGAGTCTCGTTCTGTAAAATCGATCTCCTTATCTGCTTAAGTGTGGTACTGGTTTTAAATTTGTTTGGTATCTCATCATATGTAGATTCTGGCTAACCCTTATAAGTATTCATTTCAGTTGTACCGTTTATTTTATATATCCCTGTTGTGGTAGCCTTCCGCTGAAGGACACCCACGAAGGGTATCCTTCCGTTCCGACACGACGTTCGCTCTTTATTTAACTCAAAATCAGACTCTTTGCTTAAAATTAAAACAAACTACTAACCAACTCGGTTGAGCCAGCTTGCGGAACTTGGATTCCGCAAGCGGACTTGCTATTTTGAAAAAATGCACTTGCGCAATTTAAATTCTACTTTGAATTTATTGAAATGTGATCGAGAAGCAACTACAGTTTGGCCTAAAAGTATGCCTTCCCAAAAATAACTGCAAGCCTCCACGTTGGAAGTATGCAGCGTAAACGCGCAAAGTACCGTATTAATAAAAATACTTGCGCTGGTTTTAGGGTATGCAGATTGACCCACAACATCCCTCCACCCTTAGGGAAAGAAAAAAATGAATATCGTGAAGCGATATTAATTTTTTCTGTACATAGTTATACAAGTGTCGCTTAAAACTAAGTCTCTAAAACTGTTTAATTTAACTTTACCTTAAGTTCTACCTTAGTGTATCCGTTGATTGTAGTATTTATAACCCTGCTGTTCATGTGGACCGTTGAATGTGTTGTGTTGAATTCTGCTATCAGGGCGTTTGAAGGTTGGGCATCATTTTAATCCGTATTGGCTGTGTCAGGATCCGGGTACCATTTCTGCTTATGACTGATGATTGTGGATCTCTACAGCTGAGAAATTCAGTTGTATGTTAACTCTTGCGATTGATGTTTGGTTTCATGAGTGCATCCCTTATCAAACATTTGTGAAACCGGGGTTAAAGGGTTACAACTTTGTAGGATCTGAAAATTGTAGCCCACAGTTGAGACTTGGTTGGTTTCAAAAGCCTTCTAAAGTCCTTAGGTGTCACCGCGTATATAATACGGTATACGTATCATTCCCACGGCCATGTTGCGAGTAAATTCCAGGGAAGAGACGGCTGGATCAACATCTGAGACCCTGTACCAGCGGTGAATCGGTACGACCGCTTTTCGAATTTTGTTTCGTTGTTATCGTCAGCAACAAATGCACCTCTTTTCGCCGGTTTGTCTCAATTTAATGGGCGACCGCGGTTTCTGGGTTCATCAAGAGTCCTCATTCCTTTAATGGAAAATAGTTCGTGCGACAATTTGTGCCTTGTCAATAATAGTGTTTTCCTTCAGACCCATGACGTCAGTGGCGTTGTCTGGGATTGTACTTCAACATCTCGTGGTCCATGTGTGGTGTCTACATGATTTTTATCATTCATAGCCCGTATCTTATATCTAATTACAATTGTCGTTGTAACTATATTGTTTTTCATTACTACTACATTATTTGTCGTTTAGTTTTAATCCTTTTTTTTTTATATCCCCTTTTTATATTATTATTAAAAAAAACTTTTTACATTTCAATATTTTTAACTTTCTTTGTGGAACCTATCTTTGTTATGTCTTGTTGTTGTTGTCTTAATTCTCTTTAATAAATATAAATTACATTTGCTTAACTATTTGCATACAAATCTATAAAGTGGATCCCATTTATTTCACAATTACATATTTTAAAGAGTTTAGCTATGAATCCCTAAACTTATTACTATCATGTACTTGTAACTAAAATTATTTTATTAACCATTAATTTGTAATCATAAATATCCTTAATAATTCCATATTTTCATTTATATAGTAATTAAATATTTCTTATCAATTTGATTACAATATCATTTTGTTCTTCTTTTACTCGTTTTAACAACGTTTTAATAAGCTAATTTTCTTGTCCGCTGTCTTGACGTCCGCTCTTTATTTAACTCAAAATCAGACTCTTTGCTTAAAATGAAAAGTAACTACTAGCCAGCTCGGTTGAGCCAGCTAAGTGTGTCAATCGCTGCACTTTGTCCCATTGTGCAATATGCCTTTCTTGCAAAAGTGGAATTCTGCTGGAAATTATTGGCTGTTGGGCAAGTGGGACTTTCGCAACTCAAATTTTGATGCCTCGCTTGCGGAACTTGGATTCCGCAAGCGGACTTGCTATTTTGGAAAAATGCACTTGCGCAATTTAAATTCTACTTTGAATTTATTGAAATGTGATCGAGAAGCAACCACAGTTTGGCCTAAAAGTATGTCTTCCCAAAAATAACTGCAAGCCTCCACGTTGGAAGTATGCAGCGTAAACGGGCAAAGTGATCGACCCACAACATTCCCTAATTACTTTAAAGGTGCTGTGTCCGGTTTAAAAGTCTCCTTCAATTGGACACATACATACACAGGCTGGTTTAACGCGTTCAGTGCTTACTTAAGTAAGTAAGTAAGTGTGTTTCCGATTTTGATTTTATAAACGTAATTTTAAATGCGTTCGATCACCTCGTATGGACCTTCATGGTCACATGGCTTTTTAACTGCAACTCAAAAATATATGTGAAAAATATATGTGAAAACTAAGTCTCTAAAACTGTTTAATTTAACTTTACCTTAAGTTCTACCTTAGTGTATCCGTTGATTGTAGTATTTATAACCCTGCTGTTCATGTGGACCGTTGAATGTGTTGTGTTGAATTCTGCTATCAGGTCGTTTGAAGGTTGGGCATCATTTTAATCCGTATTGGCTGTGTCAGGATCCGGGTACCATTTCTGCTTATGACTGATGATTGTGGATCTCTACAGCTGAGAAATTCAGTTGTATGTTAACTCTTGCGATTGATGTTTGGTTTCATGAGTGCATCCCTTATCAAACATTTGTGAAACCGGGGTTAAAGGGTTACAACTTTGTAGTTACAACTTTGTAGGGGTTAAAGGGTTACATTTTGTTCTTCTTTTACTCATTTTAACAACGTTTTAATAAGCTAATTTTCTTGCTTGCTGAAACGATTTTTTTGTATTTGCTTACTGAAATGCATGTAGCTAAAGGTTAGTGGTTAGTTTCATATAGTTGTGTTCGTAAAAATTTTTTTTCTTCGCTTTCTTTTTTTTGTCTTTCTTTTTTCTTTAACTTTTTTTTTATTTAATTTTTTTTTTCTCTTGTTTTATTCTAAATTCTATTCTGTATTTTTTTCTTTTTTAAAAATTTTCTTTTTATTTTGTTTTAATATTAATTCTTATAACATTTTTTATGTGTTTTTGTTTTTTTTTTTGTTTGTGCATATATATTTTTCTTTTATTCTTTTCAACATTCAGGGCTAGTTTGTAAGTAGGATTTTCGAGTCGTTGGACATTGTTTTAGGTCTCTTTGCCAATGTCATATCCTTTGGAGTTGTGAGGATTGGCTTCTTCTCGGACCAATTTCCATTATATCAACTAAAGTTGAATTCGGCTATCCTAAATTAAATATTTAATACATATAGAGTAATATGAATTAAATACTCTAAAATGGAACGGGATTACTCGCGTCCAATATGTCTCACATATTGGTTTGAACCTTTAAGTAATGTGTTCTTTTGAATATGTATTCACATATTAGCCTGATCAATTTTTCATATTTCCACATTGTTTCGACTAAATTGATATAGCCGAAAAATGCGTTTAGACTCTTAGTGACAAATTCTGACACACGATATTTAATTAATTAACATTATTAACTTTATGATTATAGTTTTAATAACATTTTTTATTATTAACTCTAATATATCTAACTCTAATGGTCTTAAGACCAATAATATTTACAATTTTTATTAATTAAGCTTCCTTTTTTTTTTTTTTTTTTTTATTTAAATTCTAGTCTTCTAATAATTTGTCTTCTTCGATTTTTCACATGTATCGTCATGTAATTCATATTAGCTTGTTTTCTTAACTGCAAGCTATTAATATTTGTGAAATCCGATGCGAAATGTTGGTTAAAGGCGAAATCATGTCCGCTTGATTCTAATACGGGTGCAAAAATTTTATCATTTTACACATTAATCAGTTTTCCCTGGTATATTACTGGTGGAATTCTCTTCTACTGTTTGCATGTCATTTGTGTTTACGTTGAGAACTTCATTCAAAATATTATCTTTAAGTAAGCTATTGTATCAACCAGCAGAATGAGTTTTTCATTTCTGGCTTCTTCGCAAGGCAACTCAATAAACACGTCATTCAAATTAGATTGCCCCCAGTTAGACACTTCTACCTCAAACTTTTTATTTTCATTATGCAAGCTATGAACGTGAACACTCGCATTCACACCTCGATTTGGCAGCTCAGGAAAAGAAATAATCTCTTTGGCCACCGTTTTTGTTGTATTTCCCGCCTTTCTAGCTTTCTTTAATTTGGCTGAAGTTGGCAACGTATCCACAATCTCTTCAGACGTAGGACTTACTGTTACTACTTCAGTTATTGAGGCTGGTAACGTATCCACAATCGCTTCCGATGTCGGGCTTACAGTCACTGCCTCATTTGTTGAAGTTGGTAACGTATCCACGATCGTTTCCGATGTCGGACTTACTGTTATCACCTCATTTGGCCTTAAATTACTGTTATTATTGGGTTCCCAGATTACTGGCCGGTTCTGGGCCCTTGCCAGTTTCCCTGGCGATTGCCTTGATACTTTTCCCAATTCCTCTTCGCCTCACAATCTCTTACAATATGTCCCGGTCTGTTGCACCAGTGGCATGTTATTGGATCCTATTGTTGAGGTCGATTGTCTCTAGCATTGTGTGAGGGGTTTTCCAACCTCCTTTGGGTGAAAATCTGTTGCGTTGGGCCCCAGCGATTACTATTCTTACTTTCGCTTGCACTATTTGTTTGTTGTTGCTGCGTATAGTCTTGTCGTCCCCACTAAGGTAGTCCCCGCGACGAGTTCTTACTTTGCATATTTTGCCCCTCTCGCACCTCCAGTTTGGCTCATGACCGTAAACCAAACATTTCTCGCAATAAGGTGTATTTTTCCTTATCAGACATTCATCCCTGGTATGGCCTTTCTTGTTGCAGAAACTACACACAATTTTAAGTTTGGGGTTGTCGCTGCGTTCTGCACCCCCATTCGATTACTCGAACGGTATTCATTTGTCGCTTTTGGTTGTATTGGGGAATTATTTCTCGGCTGTACATAAGTGGAATCTCCCAGCTCCCATACGGGATTCATACCCGCTATTCGCTTCCCTTGTGTACTTGGCCAACCCCCTTGGCTGAATTGTGATCTGCTAACAACTTTATACAAATTTAATGCCAGATCTATCAGCTTCTCCAAATTTGTTTCCGGGGAACCTACCAGTCTCATCCTCAGGGTAGGGTCCTGTAATCCTAATGTGAAAGTCCTTCTTATCAAGGCAGCTACCTCCTCTCGCAGAGACTGATCCCCTGAACCCTTATTATGGTCCGATATATAGTCCTCCGCCTGCGTTCATAAATCAATTAGTTTTTCAGCGAATTCCCTGATGCCTTCTCTCGGAGATTGAACAGTCATCTGTATCTCCGCCATCACAGTGTCCAGTGATTTTAATGGCAGGTATGCTTGTTTTATCGCAGCGTATAGAGCTTCTATCGTGGTGACTTGCTTCCCCCTCAATAGAGTATACGCACTACCGTGAAGCCTTTGTTTCACGCAAGCAATGAAATCTTGCATTTCTGCATTACCAATGCCCCTCTTAGCTAATTCGCACCCTTCTATGAACTTGTAGACCTCCCCTCTCAAGTCGGGTGATCTCGTCCCTGAAAACAGAGGTACCAGTCTACTAACAGATTTCGAAATAGTCTCGATACCCATTTTCTATTTTATTGATAAAGCGGAAGGAAAGGAAATAGAGTTGCTCTGCTTTGACTTGACTGTTGACTGTTGACTTGAACAACAGCTTCCTTATGGTGCAGCGTTTGGCCGTGGGCCAGCTCCAGCTCTTGTTTTAGAAGCCTTTTCTCTTCTTTTTGCTCTTGGAGTCTCCGGCATGCCTGTTCCAACGACGAGAAGTCCTCCTTACTCCGCTGTCTTGGCGTCCTATTCTCCGCTGACGTAGAAAGTCCTCTATTTTGTAGGCGCTCCCTAAAGTCGTCTCTTTTAGCTTCCAATTCTTCTAACTAGCTCGCTTCTATTTCCCTTTCTGTCAGATGGTTGTCGTATCTGTTTTTTAAATGTCCAAATTGTCTTTTTCAATTTCTTATTTCCTCCACGTAGTTCTGGTTCCTATGGTCTATGAAATTCAATAATTCATACAAGACGGCATCTGCCTGTTCTACTTTTGAATTATTGCAGGCCCTACTTAATTTGGCTTTAATTAATTCCTTTGGCTTTAAAAGTTTTCCTTATTATTTATTGTTAAATTAAAATTTAACCATATCTTATCTATAAATCTACCTATTTGTCCTAACAAATCCTTATATTCTCTATTTAGTATCAAAAATTTTTCTTCCCATTAATTTACTATTTCCATTAAGCTAACTTAATTAGTTTGGCTGCGATTAAAACTGCAGCAGTCAGCAACTCTCTTCCTTGTCACTACTGACCTACTTCAATTAACAAAAATAACACAACAACACGCTGAAATAAATTCAAGGCCAGAGTGGCCGCATTAAAATCGAGCGTCGAATTTCTTTATTCTTACGGTCGTTCACCGTTCGCTCACCGTTCGCTCACTACGTGGAAACAAAACTTTAACCTTGAAGCAATGATCGCGTTTCAAGGTTTAACCAAATAAAACACTCGAACTCGTCTTCGAACTTTTATAAATAGATTATTTATTTTTATCTAAAGCTAAATACATTTATTTTTTTTTTCTCTAAATAAAATTAAATTTTTTATAAAAAAAGTGGCCGCATTAAAATCGAGCGTCGAATTTCTTTATTCTTACGGTCGTTCACCGTTCGCTCACCGTTCGCTCACTACGCGGAAACAAAACTTTAACCTTGAAGCAATGATCGCGTTTCAAGGTTTAACCAAATAAAACACTCGAACTCGTCTTCGAACTTTTATAAATAGATTATTTATTTTTATCTAAAGCTAAATACATTTATTTTTTTTCTCTAAACAAAATTACATTTTTTATAAAAAAATCATACTAGTTTTAAATGTACTGCACATATTTGATTTAACCATCATTTGTTGTTTTTTTTTCACTTCAATATCGTTCAGCGGGGCCAACTAAAGAAAACTACTGACACTTCAGGTTTGTAAAACGCGTAACCTGATGCAAAACAAAGTTTATTGCGTTAAACTTTGTTAAAACACGCGCGGTATGTGTTTTGGGACAAACATTTGGGAACCAATTTCCACTGAACTGTAAAATTATAATAAATCTTAATAATAATAAACTCATCATATATAATGTAAGTGTACTTTCTAGGATGACGGCTTAACGGGTGGTCCGTTTATTTCGCCAAAGCTTCTTATTGTTTTGAAGACACTGGTCCTTCACTTTCTCAACCGCTTGAGTAAAAACGCACTGTTCAACTTAGAACGCTCAATCGTTCCTTTATTGTTTTTGTTTTCTTTCCTCGCGACTTCACACTTTGCACTTCACAACGTAAACTTGAAATATTAGAACTAGCCTTCTGCCATCTCTTAATTAAAAACTAAAACTCACCGAAATATCCGCTTCCCTTTTTCTTCGCTGCTTCCTGGCAAAAATGTTGCACAATTTTTAAATTGCACTCAAATTACTGCATAAAAAATTTTTTACACTGCACTCATTTTCCAAATTTTTCTTTTTTTTAAAAATCTTTTTCCTTTTACTTGTATTATTTCTTCTTTATTGTTTTACCATTTCCTTTCAATTTTAATAGTATTTAATTTTCAAGTTTTGTATCTTCACTTTTAAATTTTTTGTCTTAGATATTTTTATATTTAGTGTCTGATGCTTAGATATATTATACTACAATAAAACAGGGAATATTGAATAAATCTAAAGTCTCTGACAGTAAGCTGAAAAATTTTCACGAAAGTGGCATAATAGAATCTTAAAATCCCTTTATAATTCTCCTTTTATTTTATATACTATTCGTTTTCAACAGTTTATTTTACCGTAAATTCTTCTAATATGCTATTCGTGATTCTTTCGACTTTCTCATCTACACTTTTCACTGACTTTTCACTTTAATTGAAATTTTTAAAACTTCGATTTTAAAACCGCGATCTTCGGTTCGCGGACCGGCTGCACCAAATATGTTGTGGTATCCTTCCGCTGAAGGACACCCACGACATATGAAATTAAACTTAAATAATGTGGTAGTATCCTTCCGTTGAATGATACCCGCGACAAAACAAACACTAATTTTAAAATTTTACTGCGGACACGACGTCCGCTCTTTATTTAACTCAAAATCAGACTCTTTGCTTAAAATGAAAAGTAACTACTAGCCAGCTCGGTTGAGCCAGCTAAGTGTGTCAATCGCTGCACTTTGTCCCATTGTGCAATATGCCTTTCTTGCAAAAGTGGAATTCTGCTGGAAATTATTGGCTGTTTATCAAGTGGGACTTTCGCAACTCAAATTTTGATGCCTCGCTTGCGGAACTTAGATTCCGCAAGCCTACTTGCTATTTTGGAAAAATGCACTTGCGCAATTTAAATTCTACTTTGAATTTATTGAAATGTGATCGAGAAGCAACCACAGTTTGGCCTAAAAGTGTGTCTTCCCAAAAATAACTTCAAGCCTCCACGTTGGAAGTATGCAGCGTAAACGGGCCTTTCGCTTAAAAAGAAAAATAAAACAATTAACGGTAAATATAAGGACAAGCAGGCTATTGACACGCCCATTATCTGCAGCCTAGTATCCAAGACAGAAGCCGCCACGCGTGGCCACATTTCTGTAACAATAAGAAAAAGCCAAAAAGAATGGACTAAATTGGAAAACGCTATTTTTTTAACGCGGTCGAAAAGTTGAGAGTTGACAAACTTTGAACTTCGAAGTTGTCGGATGCGTTGCATATGGGCGTTTGCTCATAAGAAAGCATAAACAGAGGAGTCTGACGGACGGGCGTTCTATGGGCGTTCAGCTTGAAGCTCAAATATACATACAATATTAGGAACAACAAAGGTATTGTCGGGACACCGAATTAGGGAACACCAAATAGACATAGTAAAGAAAAAATCGTCGACATAATATATATAAATGAAAAAATAATAAATAAAATAATACATAAATAAATAATAAAGGCTAATCATATGTCTATTGTCAAATAGATTCAATAAAATCACCTGAAAGATGTGGAAAGAAACCATCGAAACGTAGGGAAAACAAGGGAATAAATAACTCTATTCGCAATTTAATAATTTTGACCAATACAGCCGACGAAGACAATAATAAAAGAGCAATTTACAATTCAAATTAAATTAACAGGGCTATTCTCGCTGTCAACTTGACACGAAATAATAAAGTAAAATTGTCACAGTTCCATCACAGCTTTTAAAATTGGTATTCTGGTTGTCAATTGACACGATGAAAGCTTTGTATAGTTAACTGCCATGTTAACATGTTACAGAGACCAAAATGTAATTTTTGCATAGTTAACATGCTGAAAACTCAAAAGCTTTGCATAGTTAACATGCTGAAAAGCTGAGTGTTACAGAAACCACTTCAAGTATCTAACAACAATAATATGCAAAAATGGATCAGCCGGCAAAAGCAAGTAAGATTTTAGCAAATTATTATTTTGTGCATAATTTTGGCTCATTGGCGCTATCAAATTATTGCCAATGCATTTTTGATAGGACCCCACTGAAAAAAAATTTAACGCGGCTAGGAAACGGAGCGTGAATGGTATAGATGTTTCGCGAGTAGCATGTGGCTCCAACTTCGATCAAAGTTTTGCACACATATTTATTGAGCCTGAAATTTCTTTTAAATTCCGACTCATTTAAAGTGTACGGGTCACTACAATAGCGTAACTTTGTAACTTTGAGTCGCGGCGGTTTATATTCTCACTTTTGTCTGGAATATCTAACAAAACAAGAATTCCTAATTCCTCCATTTTTTTATATTTATTTATTATTTATGTTTTCTTCTATATTTGTTTATTATTTATTTTTTCTATATTTATTTATTATTTATGTAGTGTTTTCTTCAGAATATGTAACACTTTCAACATCTGTTTAGCACTTGACTATTTATATATAAATTTTAACGAAAAGAGCTTTTTTACCAGAAAGAGCTTTTTTACCAGCCAGAATACCAATATTGACAATTAGCTAAAAAACAGCGTTGTCAACTAAAACTTGACAGCGAGAATAGTAAGTAATAGTTTTTAATAATAGTAAATTAAATTAAAGTAAATATATAAAAATTAAAGATTAGAAGAAAGCTCGTAAGAACTCTTAAGGTCCTTTACAACCATTAATGTAGGCGAGTCATACTCATTTTGTTTTTTTTTTATTTTTTTATGGCAGATGAAACCAAGCTCAGGGGATGCCCCCTGTCATGTCATGTCAATGTGTCAACAGACAGCATTGGGTTTTACGCGCATTAAAATCGACCCGATTAGCTCGACCCCACTCCTGGATTTTATTGAGGTCAGATTGGAGTGTGTCATTCATAATTCTGCGTTTTTCAATGATCTCCAGAATAGAAGGATGCCTGGAGAATGAATATGAATGACAAATGCTGCTGTTATCAGCAAACGAGTAGACGGGGTTTGATGTCAATGACAGAAGCTCATTGATGAAAATAAGAAAAAGTGTCGGAGACAGGACCGAACCCTGCGGAACTCCAGCATTGGTGGAGTGCCCTTCGGAAGCAGAGCCGTCTATCACAACCCGAATAGAACGGCCGCTGAGGAAACTCGATATCCATCGAGTGAATTTATTACCGACACCATAAGCAGCCAGTTTAGACACGAGTGCTTTATGCCACACTCGGTCAAATCGGAGATATCCAAAGCAACAACCTTACTCTCACCGAATTGGTGAACACAGCTGTTCCACCGCTCAGTGAGGAGCGCCATCAAATCGCCTGTGGAGTGGTGAGCACGGAAACCGTACTGGCGATCACTGACCAATTGGTTGCTCTCTAGATACCTCATCAGGTTAAAATTTATGACGCTCTCCATAACTTTGGAGAGCATTGAACAGATTGCTATGGGCCGGTAATTGGCAGGATTCGTAGCCTCACCTTTTTTGGGAACTGGCTGCACATTGGCAATCTTCCAGGAACTAGGAAAAACTCCTGAAGTGAACGATAAGTTAAACAGATTGCGCAATGGGCGAGCCAATGTTGAGGCGCACTTTCTCAACACGTAGGCTGAAATGCCATCCGGTCCCGAGGATTTATTGACGTTGAGGTTTACAAGCCCGCGTTCGAAAGTGCATCTCAGGCATAATATGAGACACACCGTCGATCACGGGTAGTGGTTGGCTACTCTCAGGAAGAGAGCAGTTTTCAGCAAACATTTTGGCTAATAAGTTTGCCTTATCAACCGAGTGAGTGAAGATCTGATCGTCCTTGAGGAGAGCTGGAATAGACGATCGCGTCTGATTCTTCACCCTCCCCACGAACGACCAAAAGTTCTTGCTACCCTTATGGTATTCAAGAACTCTGCGTCTAAGGCGCTGTTCGTAGAGAACTTTTTCGCGCTTTAGAGTGGCATTGCACCTATTTCTGGCCTGATTGCGCAGCAATTTAGTATCAGCACTTTTGTTTAAACGCCAATTCCTAAATGCTTCCTCTTTAGACCTGACTGCTTGTCTGCAAGTCGCATTAAACCAGGAATAGTCTTTTGGTTTAATGGAAATTCTTTTATTGGGTATGAAAGACCTCATATCGAATAAAATTATATTTTCCACCAATATTGCTGCAGCATTTATTTTTCTATCCCTGAAACACAATTGCCAATTAAAATAGCTGAAAAAGGAGTTCAGCGTATCCCAATTAGCCTTCTCATAAAGCCACACTGTCCGCTTCGGAGCTGGCTGGTGAGGGGATTGAAGACTAGAATAAGGGAAGGTAGCAGAAATTGTAGCGTGGTCCGAAATACCAAGAAGTGCAAGAACATTCACATCATACTTGCTGTGATGTGATGTTAGAAAAAGGTCCAGAATATTTTGGTTTTGCCCATCAACGCAGGGAAACTGCGTTGGTTCCTTCACTAATTGAGTCAAATTATTAGACTCAGCAAATAACTCAACATACAAACCATCAGGTGTCGTGTGACTTGAATGACGTAGCCAGTTGGAATTATGAACATTGAAATCACCAGCAACAATAATTTCAGTGTTCGGATACGATTCCAGAATTATTAGAAATCGAATCAGAGAGACAGTCCAGTTTATCAAAAGTTGGCAGCCTCCCTAGACCCGGGCTTCTATAAATGAAGAGAAGTGCAGGATGTGCGACTGGATTTTGAACTTAACCCACATGGAGTTAAATTCGGCATCCGTCGTGCAAAAGTGTTTCTGACACTGGTACGCAACATCAATGCGAATATATAAGGCGAGGCCTCTGTGTGATGAAAACAATGGCAGTAAGTGGTACCCAGGCATGTGAAAGTCCAGTGGATCTGCACCCTCAGACACCTGAGTCTCACAGTTATATGTAAAACAATTATATATGTAAACATGCTCCAAGGAGCAAGGCGTTAGTTTTTTCTCTCATATTGGAAATAATCTTAAACGATGTTCCAATATGAGAATGGTATATAAAACACCATCGGTAACGGGCAGTTTAACAGAAAAACTATATCAACACATGCAGGAAATATTAACATTATAGAAAGCATTCCAAAGGAGTTTGGACAGCAATAACAAGAGGACAAAATTGGAAACACATTGGACAAGTCTGAAGAAGATGTCCAGTTAAAAGCATAAACGAGGAAATTCATATGGAAGCTCGATACAACACTCTCCTATTCATTCAGAATAAGAAATTTTTAAGTAAATATATTTCAAACGTGTTGCAAGTAACTCGCTTTTGCAAATATTGTAATTATAATATATATTTGTATAATATATTATATAAATATTATACGTATTATTCACAAACACACAAATTTTATACTGCTTATGCAAATCCTATATAATAGTTTCAAATTAGAAGTAAGTTTATAAAACATACAAACAAAATATTTATATTGTATTTAAAATGGCTCAATTAATAATAGACCCCCTTAAATATTTGGATAAATTACCACAATTTAATGGTAATGCAAATGATTTGCAGAACTTTTGTGATTTGATAGATCGAATTCACCCATTATTAAGTACTTTTGATGTTGTTGCTCAACCTATTTTTGTCGCCATGATTAAAAGTAAGTTAAAAGATAAAGCAAAATTAGTTATGGACATAAATTGCGAGACATCGACGTGGACGGAAATAAAAAATATATTTCTGAATAATTTCAGCGACAAATTATCTTGCGATGAGTTGTTCGATGAAATGAGAAGTGTTGTTTTTAAAACAAATAGTGTTGAATTTTATAACGAAATATGTAAAACTTAGGCGGCTAAACAACAAAACTCAAGTAGTAACTGGAATGGGGACTGCACTTAACGAATGTACAAGAAACAATAATAAATCAGCCTTAAATTTTTTTATAAACAAAATACCTGAACCAATGAAGTCAGTTCTAGTATGTAGGGATCCTGATACATTAGAAGAAGCTATGGACATACTTTTTAAAGCAGGGTACGCATATTATAGAAAAGAGCAAGAACAACGAACATTTAGTAACCGACCAATAACTCAACATAGAAATAACTTCCCTACACCGGAACCTATGGAAGTAGGAAATTACGACACACAACCACAACCAATACAAGACACTGGACATTTTTCCTTAGAAGCCTCTCAAACAACTTACCATATATAGTAGTAAAAACCAAGATAAAACCACTCAAATTAATAATTGACACTGGGGCAACCCATTCAATTATAAACCCTGGGTTATGCAACCCAAATTGGGAAGTGCCTACTCAAAAATTATATGTAAAAACATTGCAACATATTGTTCAAGTTACGAAAAAAGTTAACATTCCATTGTTTGAAGAGTTAGGAGACTCAAAAGAAAGAATCGAAATGTTAATTTGTAAATTTCACGATCAATATGATGGCCTCATAGGTAACAATGTTTTGAAACAATTAAAAGCAACAATAAATTACGAATGTAATGAGCTGTCAGTTCAAAACAAAAACGTTGGAATCCACTTTGGAGATAGCGATGATAAAATAAATTTTTTTGATAAGAAAGGAGAATATGTTGTTAAAATTCCAGTTTTACAAACTAAAGGATTAGAATGTAAAAATAGAGAAAAATTTGAGGAAGAAGGAATAGATATATTAGAAGAAATTTATGAACCGATAGACGGCTTCATAAACGCTAACATTAGAATTCTAAATGATGAACCAAAAAGAGTTACTTTTTCGACAAGGGAAGTACTACCCGTAGACTATCAAAATTTCTACGTTATAGAACAAACAAAAGAAAACGGGCATATTCTAGACAAAATCAGAATCGAACATCTTAATAAAGAAGAAAAGCGCAAACTTATTTCGTTAATTAAATCTTACATAGATATTTTTTACAATGATGATTCCGACCTCACATTTACTAACGCAATAAAACATAATATTCGAACTCTAGATCATGCACCAATTTCAGCAAAAACTTATAGGTACCCTTATGTACATAAAACGGAAGTACAGGAACAAAAACAAGAAATGCTAACCAAGGGAATAATTGGGCCAATTCACTCCCCATATTCTGCACCCTTATGGGTAGTCCCAAAAAACTTGATGCAAGTGGCAAACAGAATGGCGGATCGTGATAGATTACAGACGACTGAACGAAGTGACAATAGACGATAAGTACCCCATACCTAACATGGACGAAATACTTGAAAAACTTGGAAGAAGTAAATATTTTACTACGTTAGATTTGGCAAAGGGCTTTCACCAAATTGAAATCGAGGCAAAAGACATTCACAAGACAGCATTTAGTGTTGAAGGAGGCCACTACGAATTTATTCGTATGCCTTTCGGTTTAAAAACAGCTCCTGCAACCTTCCAGCGGTTAATGAATAATATATTAGGAGAATATGTTAATAAAATATGTCTCGTTTATCTGGACGATATTATTATTTTTTCTACTTCATTAGAGGAACATATGGAATCACTAGCAAAGATATTCAAACGGCTAAGACATGTAAACCTCAAAGTTCAAATTGACAAAAGTGAATTTTTAAAACACGAAACTGAATTCCTTGGTCATTTAGTTTCGGAAAGTGGCATAAAGCCGAACCCCAAAAAAATTGAATGTGTTCAGAACTTTACGCTTCCAAAAACGGCCAAGCAAATCAAACAATTTTTAGGCTTAACAGGCTATTACAGAAAATTTATTAGAGACTATTCTAAAGTAGCTAAATCTATGACTAAATTTTTGAAGAAAAATTCTAAAATAAATATTGATGATCCCGAATATAGAAGAAGTTTTGAAACTTTAAAATTACATTTGATATGACCCTATCCTAGGTTATCCCGACATTCAAAAACGATTTTACTTGCAAACGGATGCAAGCAATTACGCTTTAGGAGGAGTTCTCTCCCAAGATGGACACCCCATCTGTTATGCTAGCAGAACCTTAAATGATCACGAACAAAATTACAGCACTATCGAAAAGGAGTTGCTAGCAATTGTTTGGGCAACTAAATATTTTAGGCCCTATTTATATGGTAGAAAATTTATCATAGACACAGACCAAAGACCTCTAACCTGGTTATTTTCTATTAAGGAGCCCAATTCCAAACTTGTACGATGGAGACTCAAGTTATCTGAATATGATTTTGAAATAAAATATAAAAAAGGAACACAAAACGCGAACGCAGATTCTCTTTCCAGGCCTATTATCAACCATAACGAAATATATGACGGTACTATAATCGATTCTCAATGCCCAATAAAAAATATATATAAAAATCAAATTTTTATAAGAAAGGTTAGCTCTGGTTCACTCAAAATAAAAAACGAAACTATATTTAATTAAAATAGAAAAATTATAACGGCTAAGACGTTGGATGATAAAGACGCTACAACAATAATAAAAAATCACTTTAACAATAAGAAAAAAACGCAATTTTTATAGACGATGAAGACTTTTTTAATACACTTGTAAACGCAGTGAGCTTGATTTGCAATAATTATAACAAAAAATTTAAAATAGTAAGATGTCGAAAATTTCTTAAAGATATTACTGATGAAGAAGAACTCTTTGAAATTATAAAAAGGGAACATTTAAGAAATAACCACAGAGGAATTATTGAGAACTTTTTAGAACTTAAAAATGAATTTTATAACCCAAAACTGAAGCAAAGAATAACACAGTTTATAAACAATTGCAAAATATGCAATGTTGAAAAATATGAACGAAACCCCATAAAACAAAAATTTAAAATTACAGAAACACCTAACGGCCCCAGAGAAACTATACATGTGGACGATTTCTATTCTCTTGATAAAAGCTTATTCTTAACTATAATAGATAAGTTTTCGAAATACGCTCAAACAATAAGAATAAACAATAGGTCATGGGTAGAATTTAAGAAAGCCATCGCGCAATATATTAGTACCATAGGGCAAATACAAAATTTAATAGTTGATAACGAACTTGGG
This sequence comes from Sicus ferrugineus, assembly GCA_922984085.1. Lineage (NCBI taxonomy): Eukaryota > Metazoa > Arthropoda > Insecta > Diptera > Conopidae > Sicus > Sicus ferrugineus. The sequence continues at coordinate 12,365,577 of OV277350.1, forward strand.
TTCAAAGCGATTCCTTTAAAAAGCTTTTTAAATGATCAAAACATATCCTTACACTTCACATCAAACAACAACCATACGTCAAACGCAGACATTGAACGCTTGCACAATACTATAAACGAACACTTACGATTACTTAGGCACGATCCAAACGAAAATTTGCATACAGTAGAGGAAAAAATTTACAAAATCATTAATTTTTACAATAACACAATACACTCTACAACAGGTCGGAAACCAATAGATTTTATTAATGGCACTATCTCTCAGACTGAATAGACTGACTGATTAGAGAACGAATCATACAAATAAAAGAGAAAGTGATAAATAAAATAAATAGAGACAGAGACGACGTAAAAATAAAGGAGGGTCCAATTTTCCTAAAAGAAGAAAGAGGGGGAAAAATCATGCCAAATTTCGCAAAATCACCTCTACCTTTAGACAACGACCACATAACTACTCCTAAAGGATTTAAATATTATAAATCTCATATTAAAAAAGAAAAAACGTTTCAAGAATATAATAATCCCACGATTAAAATAGGTGCGAGCAATTAAATTAATCAAAATTGGTTGGAGGAATCGATTGATTAAGAATCAGAGAAATTTGCAAAACATTTTGTCATTTTAAAGCAGAAATAATTCATATAGTTTACTACTTTACCTTTTGTTTACAAAATTGGATATATTTTTTGAGAGAAGATTGCAAATATTGTTCTTCTTCACCGCACTAGACCAGAAACATAATTTGTAAAATACGTAAAAAGACGAGGAGATGAGCTTTAAACAAACTTATGCTTCTAGAAATGCACCTTTTCCAAGTCATGTAGATGCATTATATTAAATATTTTGCAAAGAAAACCAAGCCAAATTCCATAAAATCTGCTCGATTCTCAAATATAGTCAGCTGTTTTTACCTACCACAAGTACTTTCAGCTGTAAGAGCTGCCAACATATTTTACTTTTGATTGTGGTGTAAATTTTATAAAAAGTTACTTAAAAATCATTGTGTTATAATTGTTTATAATATTTTTTCTTTTACAAATTACAAAAACAAGTAAGTTTACATTACTGCTTATATATTGATTATTGTTTACATACTGTTTGTTGTATATTTCAAAACAGTTAAGAAATCATCAAAACCACGAAGGCTCTTAAATGCAATGAAGTTTTTCTATCCATGCTTACTTAAAAATCCATACAAGTAATATTTAATAATTGTGTCTCGTTAGTATCGCTATCATAAACTCACCCCATCATATTGTAACGGAGTGGTAACAAGCCGAGATGGTTTACTTTTCCAGCTAGCTTCCTTTGTAATAGCCAGTTTTAGCTTGTAACAAGGAGACAATTTCACCGTAAAACTCACATACTCGCCCACAAAATAAGAGGAGTTTGCAGTCTTCTTTGTTTACAACTGAACTGTATAACGAGGCCGTCATGCCTTTCTTGTGAAAAATTCGCTCATACTTCGAACGATCGAACTCGTGTGGCTTTGCTGAATGTAAGCGTCTACGTTAACTTATATGCTCCAGATTTTCCATTTTCAAGACATAGTATTATGCCTTATATTATAATTGTAATCGTGATTTCAGCAGACAAACAGGCAGACGAACAGATATACAGACAGACGGATGAGGTTAAATCAACTAAGGAGGAAACGCTGAGCAAGAATATATATACTTCTCTATATCTATCTTTTCTCCTTCTCTGCGTTACAGATGGAAACAAGTGAATATAGGGTATAATCACTTTTTTATATCGTAAATCTCTCAAGTATAGGGTATAAATTTTCATTATTTTAGAACGGAGAAAACCATTTTAGATGTTTTTCCATTTGGTAGGTTTTAACATTGTATAAAAGTTTCGAAATTAATACAAATCTGAAACGGGTGTGAAGTCAGCATCCTGCGAATTGGCTGTTAACAGATTGAACAGCGTTCTGTTAATAACAGCGACGAATATGTTAACGGCAGAGATTTAAGGTAGAATTCCGCGGCGAAAATGTTAAAAGCAGAGGCTTAACAGAAATTTTGAACAGAATTTCTTATTTAACAGAAACCTAACAGAGATAGGCAAAGGATTTTTATCCAATTGTACAACCCAATCACTATAAATATATAAAATTTTTCCATTTCTTCGTTATTTTGAAGTCCATTTCTTAGTATAAATATATCAATTGACTAAATAAAATATATATTTATTTAAAATAGATTACAATAAATTTGAAAGGAAATAAATAAAAAATTAAACAAAAACATATTATCTAATTACTAAAAAATGTTGTCTCCTTTGAGGTCAAAGTGTTTCTGCGTCTTCCAAGAAATGTAACAGGAGTAACATTATAACTCCCACAAAAACCTCAAATATAATTGATGCGTGATGGCACCTATACTATCTTATTCGAGACACTCTTGCGAACAATTCAAGACCACTTTTGTCAATTACCTATCGCTGAGATTCTCACAATCTGCGCAGGATGCTGAGTCTACTCTGTTAACAGTAGTCACATTATAACTCCCACAAAAACCTCAAATATAATTGATGCGTGATGGCACCTACACTATCTTATTCGAGACACTCTTGCGAACAATTCAAGACCACTTTTGTCAATTTCCTATCGCTGAGATTCTCACAATCTGCGCAGGATGCTGAGTCTACTCTGTTAACAGTAGTCACATTATAACTCCCACAAAAACCTCAAATATAATTGATGCGTGATGGCACCTACACTATCTTATTCGAGACACTCTTGCGAACAATTCAAGACCACTTTTGTCAATTTCCTATCGTTTCGTTCGATTCGTTCAAGTTCTGAAATTGTACTTGGCGTGTAAAAAATTCAAAAGAATATAAAGTTGTAGAATTTGGACCAAAGAAATATACTCAGTGCAGGAACGAGATAATCATGATTTCTTTTTCAAGATATGAGATGACATATGCATATGAGATGGCATGGCTACTCTAATTGAAACCTAATTGTTAGTGAAATCAGGCTGAAGTGTGTAAATTACACAAACAAAATGTGTAATTTAATTTTAATTTCGACAACTTGAGAAAAATTTTTGACAACTTGAAAAATTTGCTTACAAAATTAAAAACAATTTTTGAGAGAGAATTGTTTTTTGAGAGATGATCTCGTTCTTCTTCACCGCACTAGCCCAGAAACATAATTTGTAAAATACTTAAAGAGGACAAGGAGATAGGCTTTAAACAACTTTTTTTTTATGGCAGATGAAACCAAGCTCAGGGGATGCCCCCTATCCATGCAAAGCATTTGTTGGTTCCGAAGGGTTGACTGGTTAGTGGGAAGGGGGAAAGAAGGAGTAGTGACGGTTTACACTTCGCATAAAGGTTTCGACGCTGTAACTTATGCTTCCAGAAATGCACATGAAATCTTTTCCAAGTCATGTAGCTCCATTATATTAAATATTTTGCAAAGGAAACGAAGGCATTTGCGATAATATTTGCTCGATTCGCAAATATAGTCAGCTGTTTTTACTTACCACACGTACTTTTGGTCGTAAGAGATGCCAACAAACTTTACTTTTGATTGTGGTGTAATTTCCACACCACCTTTTTTTAGCTTCGAATAATTTTTAAAATAGCTAAAAAGTAACTTAAAAATCATTGTCTTACAGTTGTTTAAAAGAATTTGTTTTTCTTTTACAAATTGCGAAAACAAGCAAGTTTACATTACGCTTTAATATTTCCAGTTAAGAAATCTTCAAAACCGCGAAGGCTCTTAAATGTAATGAAGTTTCTCTATTAATGCTTACTTAAAAATCCATACAGGTAATATTTAATAATTGTGTCTCGTTGGTATCCCTGTCATGAACTCACCCTATAATTTTGTAACAAGCCGAAATGGTTTACTTTTCTAGCTAACTTCCTTTGCAATAGCCAGTTTTACCTTGTAACAAGGAGACAATTTCACCATAAAACTCACATACCCTGTACATGAGACGCGCGAACGGACATGTTTTTAGCTCGCTCACGAAATGAGAGGAGTTTCCAATCTTGTTTTGTTTTGTTTTTGTTTTATAACAGATTTTTACAGTAGCTCTCTTAAGAGAGGCTGCTCTTTTTCGTATGCATTTAGTACGAGCTACTGTTTGTTGGATCGACAGAGGGAGGGGAAGGAAAGGGAATTATTTTTTATACCAATCGACTCCGGCAAGTGTTGCTATACAAGGCTTTAGAAAAACTTTTCCCTTTTATATTGCATACACTGCCGGAGTCAAACTTTAATTCTTTCTTATAAAAAATAATTGCGCTAGGCGAGGCCTTAAGTACGCTAAGAAAGATTTAAACAACACAAATTTTTAGAAGTTAACAACCATGCGCAACAGGCATGACTCGAACCCACATCTCCGGAACCCGCTGACGAGTGTGCTACGCACTACGCCATCAAGCCACGGAGATACCTAGTTGTTGTCTTTGATTGAAACATTCAGTTTTCTCGTTATTGAAAAACAGAGACGTAGCATGGCTCAAGCAGGTGGTGCTATATATAGTTTGGCAATAGCTTTACAAATGTTTCTTGCTGTTGCGTCAATACATTTTGGTAGAGAAACAAGGAGAAACAGTTGTAAAAGCGTAGTTGTAAAAAGTTCATGTCTAGGGTAAAAACATACCCAATTAAATTATAGACGCATCCGGCATTGAAATATATAAGAACTTACGATCCGGTTGTGGTACGTGCTTTCTCGTAGCATTAAAAACGCAGACAATTCGTCCCAAAATAATAAGAACAGAGAATTAACAGAACTCTGTTAGTTGAACTCGCATTTGAATTCGCAGGATGCTGACTTCACACCGGTAAATCTGAAATATACGAAGACTTTTTTATTGTGAACTTTTAAGCTGCATTCCAAGCGGAAAATGCGAGCATTATGGTTTTTTTGTAGGGTTTTTATATGAATTTTCATAAGAGTGGGTTGGGTGCACAAAATAGCACAAAAATATATATGTCAATTGTCTTGACAATGGAAAAGGAAGCATATAAAGAGCCAATAAGGATCGAGATGCCATTATTTTCCAGGAAACCAATTTCGGTTTCGTTAAAATATAGTTGCGGAAAAGTAATATCACGGCATCAATTTCGCATGAAAACTATTTATAGGTATATAAATATACATAGACGAATGCTTTTTATTTATCGTACCAATAAGATGCTCCGTTATTTTATTTTTGGTTAATATCGTTTTTTTAATCTCATAATTTTCCAACTGCTTTCTTGCTGTTTTTTATACCCTACACTCGAAGGGACAAGAGTATATTCACTTTGTTCTTCCGTTTGTAACGCATCAAAGGAGGCGTGGTAGACATAGAAAAGCAATATATTCTTTCTCAGAATCGTCTCCTGAGCCGATTTAGCCATATCCGACCCTCTGCCTGTCTGTGGAAATCACGATTACAGGAGAATGAAAAGAGAAAAACTATCGTCATGAATTTTGGTACGAATATTCTCTGTCCTCATAGGCATTGTTTGGGAAAAAAATCGGTTAAGAACCACGCCTACTTTGCATACGGAAAGTAAAGGCATCTCGTTTTAAAAAGGCGTTTTAAGGTGAATACCTCATATACCGTGTGAGATATTGAGGTATAATTATATTCCGGAACATATAGCGCCATTACTAAAATTTTTGCCCAAGATAAAACTTTTACTTGTTTTACTTACCAAAACTTATAATTGACTCTTCCTTTTTTAGTGAAAGAAAGCATTTAATTTGACGACTGCTTTGCGATGTTATTTCTCCAACAAAAATTTTCTAAATATGAAGAAATAATGTTGATTAAACTATAAAACACTTAGATGGCACATAGCTTTAAATTTGACACTTTGATTATATACGTACTGTTCGTCAAATATGAACAAAAATATTATGTTGATTTCGCCCCAACAATTTGGTTCATTGCAACCTCTGCGATTTCACTTAGTTTTAATTTAGTCAAAACTTGAAACAAGAGGTTTACATTCGCATTCAGCGTGCTGAAAACTAAGGGGATAACTGTTTCTTGTTTTCGTATAGCTGCACTTGTTATACACTTCATGGCTGCGTTAATTCCTGTTTTTTTTGAAGGATTTACAGTCAACTCAACTGATTTAAATTTATGCATACCGAAGCAGGAACCAGCAGTGTGGAGCCCCATATATGGATCACAATAAAATATATCCTATAATGAATGTGTACGCTGCATTCAGCAACGTAAGACGCGGCCTTGCAAAAGTTATGTCAAATTAACGTCACCACTGCTCGAAAGGATGGTAGTGACAAAGCATCAACCGAAACTGCAGCCATGTTTAGCTTTTAGCAGCTTTGCTGCTAACTCCCAGTTTTTGAGGTAGCTGAAATGGCAAAAGACTTGACAAATTTAAAGAGATATTGATTGCTTTGACTTCTGTAGTCCCCAGTGTTCCTGCCCTGCCAAACGCTGCTTTTATTTATGAACTCCATTTACTATTATACAACACACTCGGCTGGCAGCTTTGTCCAACTCAGCTTATTGGCACCATTATGGTTTCTAAATTCATTGAATTGGGTATTCCCACCAGGGACGAAGGTACACACATCCGTAAAGCACAGTACACGAAGGTGTACGGGATGCAAGATTTAAAAAGGCAGCCGACAGGATGCCAGAATGACTTCTAGATAACATATCAGGGCGAGTTATTTCTATTGTGAGGCAACAATGCAAAACGTAATCATAAACCTAACGAGGAAATTTCTTTTTATCGAACAGGCTTCACGGCTTCAAAGTGTCTTCTTATACTGCCCTCGACGCTGCCTATAGAGTGGCAATAGTGCCACCCTCGTGCACAGAAGGGCAGATTGCGAGCAGTTTCAGTTTCCTTCGCTATTTCAAGTTCCTTCCCTCCTGTGGAGCGACTAATGGCCGCCATGTCCATATGAAGTCACTTCTTTAACTGCGCTAATTATAGAACAGCTTGCCTAATGCATTCGTGGACCAATTGACGCACTGTTCGCAACGTGATGCAGTGTGCTCACCCCTAAACGAAGTTTTAATGCTCCGCCTTCGGGGCAAACCTGTGAAAAATGTAGCAAGAATTTCTGAAATTAACTTCCGATTGCCGCCCTGTTTCCAGCGAACAAAATAAACTCATATAAGTTATCTTTTATCTTATATCTTATATCTTATATCTTATATCTTATATCTTATATCTTATATCTTATATCTTATATCTTATATCTTATATCTTATATCTTATATCTTATATCTTATATCTTATATCTTATATCTTATATCTTATATCTTATATCTTATATCTTATATCTTATATCTTATATCTTATATCTTATATCTTATATCTTATATCTTATATCTTATATCTTATATCTTATATCTTATATCTTATATCTTATATCTTATATCTTATATCTTATATCTTATATCTTATATCTTATATCTTATATCTTATATCTTATATCTTATATCTTATATCTTATATCTTATACTATATCTTATATCTTATATCTTATATCTTATATCTTATATCTTATATCTTATATCTTATATCTTATATCTTATATCTTATATCTTATATCTTATATCTTATATCTTATATCTTATATCTTATATCTTATATCTTATATCTTATATCTTATATCTTATATCTTATATCTTATATCTTATATCTTATATCTTATATCTTATATCTTATATCTTATATCTTTATATCTTATATCTTATATCTTATATCTTATATCTTATATCTTATATCTTATATCTTATATCTTATATCTTATATCTTATATCTTATATCTTATATCTTATATCTTATATCTTATATCTTATATCTTATATCTTATATCTTATATCTTATATCTTATATCTTATATCTTATATCTTTATATCTTATATCTTATATCTTATATCTTATATCTTATATCTTATATCTATATCTTATATCTTATATCTTATATCTTATATCTTATATCTTATATCTTATATCTTATATCTTATATCTTATATCTTATATCTTATATCTTATATCTTATATCTTATATCTTATATCTTATATCTTATATCTTATATCTTATATCTTATATCTTATATCTTATATCTTATATCTTATATCTTATATCTTATATCTTATATCTTATATCTTATATCTTATATCTTATATCTTATATCTTATATCTTATATCTTATATCTTATATCTTATATCTTATATCTTATATCTTATATCTTATATCTTATATCTTATATCTTATATCTTATATCTTATATCTTATATCTTATATCTTATATCTTATATCTTATATCTTATATCTTATATCTTATATCTTATATCTTATATCTTATATCTTATATCTTATATCTTATATCTTATATCTTTTATCTTTTATCTTTTATCTTTTATCTTTTATCTTTTATCTTTTATCTTTTATCTTTTATCTTTTATCTTTTATCTTTTATCTTTTATCTTTTATCTTTTATCTTTTATCTTTTATCTTTTATCTTTTATCTTTTATCTTTAATCTTTAATCTTTAATCTTTAATCTTTAATCTTTAATCTTTAATCTTTAATCTTTAATCTTTAATCTTTAATCTTTAATCTTTAATCTTTAATCTTTAATCTTTAATCTTTAATCTTTAATCTTTAATCTTTAATCTTTAATCTTTAATCTTTAATCTTTAATCTTTAATCTTTAATCTTTAATCTTTAATCTTTAATCTTTAATCTTTAATCTTTAATCTTTAATCTTTAATCTTTAATCTTTAATCTTTAATCTTTAATCTTTAATCTTTAATCTTTAATCTTTAATCTTTAATCTTTAATCTTTAATCTTTAATCTTTAATCTTTAATCTTTAATCTTTAATCTTTAATCTTTAATCTTTAATCTTTAATCTTTAATCTTTAATCTTTAATCTTTAATCTTTAATCTTTAATCTTTAATCTTTAATCTTTAATCTTTAATCTTTAATCTTTAATCTTTAATCTTTAATCTTTAATCTTTAATCTTTAATCTTTAATCTTTAATCTTTAATCTTTAATCTTTAATCTTTAATCTTTAATCTTTAATCTTTAATCTTTAATCTTTAATCTTTAATCTTTAATCTTTAATCTTTAATCTTTAATCTTAATCTTTAATCTTTAATCTTTAATCTTTAATCTTTAATCTTTAATCTTTAATCTTTAATCTTTAATCTTTAATCTTTAATCTTTAATCTTTAATCTTTAATCTTTAATCTTTAATCTTTAATCTTTAATCTTTAATCTTTAATCTTTAATCTTTAATATTTAATATTTAATCTTTATTCTTGTATAATTTATCTTTATTTATTACAATTTCTATACTCTTCGTAAAATCTTTATTACAATTTCTATACTCTTCGTAAAATCATCAAAAATTTCTGGCTCTCTGAGCAGGACTTCACAAGATCGTGTAATCGAAATACGTGCATTCCTCCCTCATTGCGCTTAGAGCAGTAAAACACTCGAGGTCTCGGTGGGTAGTTCAGTGATGGAAGATGATTTGTATGAACGTTAGTTTCAGCGTGACTTTCAAAGGAATACGTTGGGGAGGTTTTCTCAACTTAAGTAAAATATGAATGTGTTCTTTGTGAATAGCGTATAAGTGTTCTAAATATGTGTGAAAAGATACTTTTTTACAGTAAACACCAATCAAGCATAGATCAAGTGCCGTTTTGAAAAAAAAGTGCCGTCTTGAAAAATAAGATTTAACCTCCAGATTATGAGGGGTTAAGTATCGTTTTACCTTTGCCGTCGGCTTAAGTATTAGTGCATGGCATCAAGTTAACAATTATTCTTAAGAAAAAGTTGACGATAGTTGTTTTTATGCACTTATTTTACCATTTAATTGTCACAACTCAAGCAAAATTTAGTGAATTTCGGTAGATTTAGCCGTGATCGGTACTCTGAGTCTTCTAACACATACCAAGTTCCTGTGCTACACACATGCTGCTGAATAACAACAAACGGCTGCTGTTGAATAACAATAAACGGCTGCTGCTGAATAACAACAAACGGCTATGACTTTCGCTTACGTTGAGATGCCAGCAGTTATCAATGCACAAGTAAATGAACCAGATGATAAACCTTTAACAAAATTTTCCCAGTTTTCAATTTTTATACTGCTTTTAATGCAATATAAAACGCTATATGATTATTGTCTGTGTATACAAATATTTTGTTTATTACTTTACTAAAAAATTTTATATAAAATATGACATAAGTTTAAAGCTATGTCTCAAAAAATTTGGATAATATACTACACATCTATTTGATGGCTACATATCTGATTGCTAAAAGGGAACTGAAGCCACTTTCTAAAAAAGAATTTTTATCATTCTATTAACTTACTAGTTTTTTGCGAATTCTTAGTGATATTAGATAAACTATGACATATTGATTCAAAATTAAAAAATAACGTAGGAGTGCAAATATGAAAATAACCAGCTAGATTTTTCTGGAAAATGGACTTGGGCCACTTTCAAAATAAATGGCTCATATTATAAAAGAGCTTCTGCTAATAGGTGATCAATATCGCCCAGCTCAAACCTAAAGCTGAAAATAGGAGATTTCGATATAGGCCTACTCCAATGTTGTAGATATCCTTTAGGAAAGGAATTTTGGGGTTAAGCGGGCTATAATTTTTTTTTAATATAAAGGGCATATATGCCAAAGTCGTCGACTTAATCTGCGAAAATTGGTGCATTGATTCATTTTTACAGATATGTAGGCTTACAAATGGTTCAGTATTTTGGAAAATTTAGGCTCAATTCTCTAGGAAGGGGCAGAGAGTTGCAAATACTGTTTTCTACAAATCCTGTGTATATAATTAACCATAGAAAATCGGCGCATAATTTCATCTCCAATGGCACTAAGAAGGTATAAATCTCAAGAAGTAAATCTCAAAGGGAAGGATATGAAATTTTGGCACAGGTTTCCTTATAGATCGTAAATTCAACTTTTACTCATACCTCCAAATTTACAACAGTAAAATCGCATTGATATTACTATTTGGTGGATTTCAGATTTCATTACATTCTATGTCATATATCACAGTGTTAAATTTCAAAACTGTTCTTCGACTTTTCTGCAATTGCGCTTCAATTTGACACTTTTGCGATTCATTTTGACTCAAAATGACACATTGTATTAAGACAATAATCAATTTCGTGGAACAAACCAAATCTTATTGTACCAATAATAAGAATGTCTCAAGAATTTTCGTCCTATCAAAAAAGTGCTGAAGAAGGAGGAGCGCAGCAGCATAGATCATTGAAAAATTGAATAAATAAATAAATAAATAAAAAAATGAAGTAACGTCGAAAATCAGAGATGCCTCCTTCTCATAAACAGGTCTGATAGCACATATAAATGGGACTAAAAAGTACAGAAAACGAGAACAGGCGGTTATGTCCTCGAGCATATGTTATCAACTTAAAATCACAAAGTTGCTGTAAATTGCCAAAATATTCTATTGTATTAGCTTTAAGTACTTTTTGTGTGTTCAGTTTAACCTACGTAGATTTATATTTTCATAAACGAATATAAATAAAAATTCATAAGAGAAACGTGTTCTTATTTCTGTTCGATTAGGCAAAGCTTTTTTGTTTTTGTCTTTTTTATGGCAAATAGAACAAAGCTCAGGGATGTCCTCTATACATGCAAAGCATTCGTTGGTTCAGAAAGGAAGAAAGGATAGTGTGAAGGGGAAAAGTGGAAGTAGTGTCGGTTTACACCTCTTTTAAAAGCTTCGACGTTATAAGTGGGTGGGGGAAATATGCGTGGGGAGATTAGTTCACAATTAAACAGCGCGACCGAAAAACGAATTCTCGCGGTAATGGGTAGCGCGTGGGAACGAGATCGAGACGTAAAAGGGGTGTACTACTCTGGAAAGGTTAGTAGCTCTGTTGAATACCTGACCCAAAGGAATCAGGCTGGCTACTTCAGAGGAACATTTACCATGATAGTATCGGTAAAATAAGGATACACACCCCACATTTCGACGACATCCCAAGGTTTAAAGAGAGCTGGATACCCTACTGTCTCCTTTAAGTTTTATCGCACTACCTTGGATACGGTCCAGAAGCTGGAGATATGTTTTCGAAGCTCCCGACCATATATGCGAATCGTACTTCAATTTCGGACGGATATAGGTGGTGTAGATACAACAAGATCGGTTGGAGTAAAGTATTTCTTGCACCGCTTTAAAAAGCCTAAGCACTTGGCTGCTTCTTTCGACACATCAAAAATGTCATCATTCCAACGAAGATCGCATTGGATTCACATGCCCAGAACATCAAGAGCCTCCGACTCATTAATAATACACCACCCATATTTAGAGGTGGGAGGTTGCCACCCGTCAGACGTTTGTGGGTCAACAAACAGCATTGGGTCTTCCGCGCATTAAAATCGACCCGATTCGCTCGACCCCACTCCTGGACTTTTTTGAGGTCAGATTGGAGTGTGTCAATCATAATTCTGTGCCTTATATTGACCTCCAGTATAGACGCCGGGAGAATGAATAAGAATGACAAATGCTGCTGTCATCAGCAAACGAGTAGACGGTGTTTGATGTCAATGACAGAAAGTCATTGATAAAAATGAGAAAAAGAGTTAAATACAGGACCGAACCCTGCGGAACTCCAGCATTAATGGAGTGTTCTTTAGAAGTAAAACCGTCTATCACAACCCGAATAGAACAGCCGCTGAGGAAACTCGATATCCATTGAGTGAAAGTATTACCGACACCATAAGCAGTCAGTTTAGACACGAGTGCTTTATGCCACACACGGTCAAATGCATTGGAGATATCCAGAGCAAAATCTTTACTCTCACCGGACTGGTGAATACTCGTACAACTGTTCCACCGTTCAGTGAAAAGCGCCATCAGATCACCGGTGGAACGGTGAGCACGGAAGCCGTACTGGCGATCGCTGATTAACTTGTTGCTCTCTAGATACCTCACCAAGTTAAAATTTACAATCTTCTCCATGACTTTGGAGAGCATTGAGCAGATTGCTGTGGCCGGTAATTTGCAGGATTCGTAGCCTCACCTTTTTCGGGAACTGGCTGCACATTGGCAATCTTTCAGGAAGTAGGAAAAACTCCTGAAGTAAATGATAAATTAAAGAGATTGCGCAATGGGCGAGCCAGTGTTGAGGCGCACTTTCTCAACACGTGGGCTGCAATGACATCCGGTCCCGAGGATTTGTTGGCATTGATGTTTGCACGCACTCTTTTAACGGCTCGTCTTCAAAAATGCATCCTAGGCATGATCTCCTAATGCATCCTAATGCATGAGATACATCATCGACCACGGGCAGTGGTTGGCTACTCTGGGGAGAGAGCAGTTTTCAGCAAACATTTTGGCTAATAAGTTTGCCTTATCAACCGAGTGAGTGAAGTTCTAATCATTCTTGAGGAGAGTCGGAGTAGACGACCGCGTCTGATTCTTCACTCTCCCCACGAATAACCAAAACTTCTTACTACTTTTATGGTATTGAAGGTGTTGTGATGTGACCGCGAGCGAAGGTGGATGTTACTTCCCACCACAATTCATTGTTCGCGTCGAGTGCTCCCAAAAAAAATAGTTAACATCAAAACCGATCATCCACAAGAAATAGAGAGAGCTTCAATATCTCACATAGGTTATGAGATATTAACCTTACAACATTTTCTAAAACGAGGTGCCTTTACATTCCGTATGTAAAGTAGGCGTGGTTATTAACCGATTTCGCTCATTTTCAATCAGCAGGAATATATAAACTTTTTTATATATATTTCCTCTCTTTCTCTACGTTACAAACGAAGGAATAAAGTGAATATACCTTCGGGTGTAGGGTATACAAATTCACCAAAGAGTAAAGTGGCGAATTAATTGAGCTGGAAATTTTTTTCTTAATTACGTAATCAAAAACGGGCGTGTATTTAGTTCAGTTGCGCACGGTTGCGATCTCTCAATATGGAACACTCTATTATTGTTGTAATAATTTTATTTGACAACTCTGTTTATGAATAGTTGTATATAATAACAAGTTGGTTTGTTCTATGTTTGACTGCGCTCATTTCCAGTATGTCAGCATAGTATTCGATAAAAATTCACGACGATTAACTAAAAAATTTGGTGACTATATCTCAATTAAGCGACTTATTATGACGTTCTCAAGTTCACAATTTTGTTATATTAAATAGGCTATCCGATTCAGCCTATTTTTCTATTTATTGAATGACAAATGAAGAGCACACCAAGAGTCGAGCTCTTTTATTTTAGCTCTTTAATTTTTTAGTTAATCGTCGTGAAGCAAACAATAACTTAAAATTTAACAATATTACTTAAACACCTAAACGTATTAATAAATTTTATTTAGAGTATTTATAGAAATATTAATATGTTTTAGTATTAGAAGTAGTTATTTAATATAGATGAGTAGAAGCCGGAAGACAAAGGCAAAGGTGCAAAAAGAGCCAGAAATCGAAATAGACAGTACTATACAAAGCAGAAATCGGAATAGATAGTACAGTTCCATAGTCTAATGGCGTTGACAAAAAACAACCGACCAGAACTATATAACTTACTATATATGTAGGCCTAATAAGTCAACTCGAGCGGGAAGATTATTCAGAGCATAATTCTTCATGGAGATAAAAATGAATCAAAGATATAATGAGCTCATGTAAAAAGATACAATTCCTGTAGTTAATATAATTTTGGAAATAACATCTAAGTAAGGAATACCTAAAATATGAGATGTGATCAAATTTTTTAAGGCCATGCATAAAGCGTGTTATGTTATTGAATAAAAAATTAAGTTTGTGGGACAAATTAGAATCAAATTTGGGATAAATTAGCTTCGCATTTGCATGATTAATTGTAATATTATATTAGTTTACTTCTAATAGTTATACGAAAACATTTTGAAGAATAAGGCAAGTTGTAAGTGCATAATATGCTTTACTAACCACGGAGTTAGCATGATCTGTGCAAGTTTATTAACTTTTCTTTGAGTTAATAAAGACCCCAAAATTTTTAACTTTTGTCAGAAACTTAAAAACAGAATCACTAAAAGAACTACTGTCACTACATAGTAAATTTACATTTAGATGACCGCATACTATTATTGAGTGATGTGAAATAGATATCGACGTTACATATTCAAAAAAGGTCTTGAGATCACAACACTTGTGCGAACTGTACGCACGCACGAAACAAGTATTTTAGACATTGGACCAAATATAAGGACACATAGATGTAGGAATTCTCTTAGTAACACACTTATTAGCAGTATTAATAATGTTCTTTAATCTTTATTCACTAAATATGTTATATGGAAGAATTCTTATAAATATGTAAGAATGTACACTCACCTTCTTTCCTTTCTTAAAACATTTTCAATTCGAGTTTTTCGTCGCGTATTGTTCCAATATTCCTATCGCGTTCGTTATTCCAGTTCTTTGTCGAGTCCGTATTCCAGTCCGCTTTTTGTCCTCCGTCTGTCTGTGCTCTCACCCACATAGGCCTTCCTGACTTCTCATTCGACCCAAATGGAGTCTGCCATTTTTTCATATTTTTAGCCAGGGTGTTCGTTCTTCTAAGGCTTTCAAAATCTCCACCTCTTCTAAGGCCATCAAAATCTCCACTATATCGGCTATGATTCTGTGCAATGATTCTCCATAATGCAATATGGTACTAGGCATTTTGGTTTTAGTTTTAACCCAGTCCTGATTTGCGTTTTCTTTATGGCGACCTCATTTAAAGAATATGAGGTTTCGACTACTCTGTTTCTATCAAAAGTTTTTCTGTTCTCCCGTTGAATTTTAGGATATTATCTTTAGGATATTACCTTTTCATGAACGGGGAAAATTTAGTGCTACGAGGTAGAGAATTTCTAACAGTTTCTTGCACCCGATATATGTATTTGTATCAATTTAGCGGTTTCTCTAGACAAGAGTTTAGTTTAGTGAACATGGAAATTACAATTCTGTGTACACGCGCTACCTGTCCATTTCCACGTGGAACCCTTGTTGAGATCAGCAGATGCTGAATGTTGTTCTCTTTACAATATTCCTCGAAATCGTGAGAGGTGAAAGCGGGTCCTCTGTCGGAAACAATTCTCTCCGGATTGCCAAAAGCTGTGGATTGCTTTTCGAGCTTTTATATTGCTTCTTTGTTCCCGTATTTCAGGTTGGATGGTTCCTGTATTTCAGGTTGGATAGAGTCAAATGAACTTGGAAAACCCATCAATGATTACTAGTATGTGGTTATAACGTTTGTTAGTCTGCTCCATTGGCCTACATAGTCAATATGATACGTACCGAACGGTCTTCCTTTATCTATCGGATACAAGAAGCTTTGCAGCTTTTGCCTCTGTCACAATGCATTCCACGCAGCAATTGATTTTGTTGGCCATCCTCTATGTGATATCAGGAATGAAAAAGGATTTTTCTATTAAGTCCTGTGTTCTCTTTACACCAAAATATCTCTATCGATGTGCCATCTGGATGATTTTTTAACCCCATGGCCGTAGTAATGACAATCTGCTCCTTGTACGGATAAAAATATCTTCGTATTTTTTCTCTTTAGAATTTTTCTGACCGCTCTTTTTGAAGGATAGGAAAAAGTAATGAAAAGAAATATATTGGATCATAGCGGCGCCATAATAATGAGTATTGATAATTTACTACACAATCTAATGAAAATAATAATCATCACTTTAAGACAGCAATAACATCAACACCTTCAACGTAATTTTCAAGTACAGGGGTGCCATCAGGACTTAACTACATAAATTTTTATTCGATTTTGTAAGCAGGATGTAGTTTTTCACGTTTTAACTTTAGGGTATGCAGCAGAATGTCACGACTCGATTTCGGCCAACTTTCTTGTATGAAAACTTCCCCTTCTCCGAAAAGTTCCATATCAAAAGAATTAAGCACTCGATGATGTCGGCGGCAAAAAGTTAAAATCGATCCTAAAAGATTGGAGCGAACACGGATTAACCCTAACTTCATAATCATAATTCCATTGTCAGTAGCATGAAATTCACGTTGTCTTACTTATCATTAAGATCTATTGCGACGTCTGTTTTACAATGTGCTGAAAAACTGAGGAAATTCTTTTCACTAATCTTTAAACAGATGATAACAATACGATATCAAGAAAACACGGACAGACATTTCATACTACTTTAAATAGTACTGAAAACAATAACTCTAACAGGATATTATGATGAGTCATACTAATAGCTTATGATAAATCATAAGTTATTTCGATTTATGAATCGCCTTAATGTCTATCATTTGTATGAAATGAGTGTAACAAATGGTTACTTGTCCTGAATTAATAAAAATCATCATAAGAAATATATGCTTTAATAAGATTGTTTGTCAATTTAAGGAGCGCCTTACTAGTCATGGGAGCCTAGGCTTGTCGAGTAGTAGTCCTGCCTATACAGCACATACAGGAGGCCACACCGGAAGAAGTGGGCCGGCTACTGGCCATGGCGGGCACAGCGGCTCTCATGGCTCAGCAGCCAGCATGCACCATCAGTCGTTGCAATCGGATTTCCAGCCGCCATATTTTCCACCACCATTTCATCATTCCACACAAAGCCCGCCACAGCAACAGGTAATCTTTCAAAGAAAGTCGAACAGAATGGGGTATGAATTTTGAAATAAAGAGTGGATTTAATTGAATGATCAAATCAAACCGTATTCAAACCTGTGTGTTTGACTGTTTGTTTGTGAGAGAGCACATTGTCTGCTTATACCAATTGAAATTATCGCCCACGTGCCTCTGACATTCAATTCCTTCCTTGTCATGTAGGAGTGATAACACATCGGGTATTACGTAGATCTTCCCATGTCCCATAAAATTTCAGCCCCGGGATTCCGAGACAAAAATTTTTCTATTCCCGGGATTCCCGGGATTCGGTAACCAGCACTGAGTAAAAAAGTTTTTGAAACACGAATATTTATTAACATTTTCTTAATATCAACGTTAATGCAAAAACTTCTATACAGAATAAATAATTGCAAACAAAAACAAGTAAAAGTGTTGTCTTCGGACTGACCGAAGTCTAAATACCCGAGCAACTAAAAAAATTATAATTTCGCCACTTAACAACTTTTGTATAACCACTCCCATTTTTGGCAAATATTTTTGTAATGTCTCTAGATACTGCTGGATAGAATCACGTGTTAATATTTTGAACCGTACATGGGATACTGACAACTTTTTATAAGTGGGCGGACTACGCCCATTTATAAGTGGGCGGACCGCGCAAGCTTATAAGTGGGCGGACCACGCAAGCTTATTGGTAGCGCTTCCGGATAAATCGTGATAAAATTACATCTCAATGTCTTATACCGTTCATTATATATTGGCAACTTAATTATGAGTGGGCGTGACACGCCCATTATTTGGTAAAATTTTAGTAATAGCGCTATATATCCCGGAATAAAGCAAGTGAGAGTGTTGTCTTCGGTCTGGCCGAAATCTAAATACCCTACATCCGAGTAACTGAAAAAATTATAATTTCGCTATATAACAACTTTTGTGTAAGTAGGCGGACCACGCCCATTTCAGGTAAATGTTTTTGTAATGTCTCTAGGTACTGCTAGATAGAATTACGAAGGTATTAATATTTTGAACCGTTTATGGGATATTGACAAGTTTTGTATAAGTGGGCGGACCACGCCCATTTTTTGTATACAAATTGGTAATACGTGTAGATACCTCGTGATAAAATTCGTATTAATGTCTTATACCGTTTACAAGATATTGACAACTTTTGTATTAGTGGGCGAGCCATTTTTGGAGGGCTTATTGGTAATGCTTCCCTATATATCCTGATAAAATTACATATCAATATCTTATACCGTTCATTAGATATTGCCAACTTTGTTATCAGTGGGCGTGGCACGCCCATTTTTTCCAAACATTTTAGTAATGACGCTATATGTTCCGGAATAAAATTATACCCTAATATCTCACACGGTTTATGAAATATTCAGATTTTAACATTTTTTAAAACGAGGTGCCTTTACATTCCGTATGTAAGGTAGGCGTGGCTGTTTACCGATCTCGCCCATTTTCAATCCCAAACAGCCCTACATAACAAAGAATATTTGTGCCAAATTTCATCGCGATATCTCTTTTAGTTCTCCCGTTATCGTGATTTCAACAGACAGACAGACAGACCGACGGACGGACAGGGCTAAATCGATAGCTATCTCGATAGCTTTCTATAGCTATCTCGTCTCCTTCTCTGCGTTACAAACGGAAGAACAAAGTGAATAAACCCTACTCCCTTCGGGTATAATTACTTTATATTAATTTTAAATGTTTTGAGAATTACAATTTTTAATTAATTCTTGTAATAATTTTTTATAAAAGGTAAATTGTCAATGGTGCTATCATTAGCGAATATTAGTGCTAAAAACACCGGCTGCATAAAATGCTCTTTCGGATTCAATTGAAGTTGGTGGTATGGTTAGCAGTGCTTTATATAATTTTGCTAAAGTTCGTTTGCTTGTCGCATCAAAAATACACATTTCCTTCATGATAGTACTGATAACATTTGTTATATTTGCTGCATTCTGTACTCTGATAACATTTAAAATGGCAGCATCCAATTTCTGGCAAAGGGTCAAGTCAGGTGCAGTCGAAGTATTTGTCTCGGTTACATCATATCTACATAGTTCCTCAGTATTAGAATCAGCCTCATTGTCTTGAGCAAATAGCGCAGAAAAGAATTTTTTAGCCTAGTCTTTAATAATGGCGTTGATGGTAGTAAAAATGTAATGTCAAACTTATTTGTAATTTGATGGGTTGCTTAAATATTTTAATAATCCAATTAGATTTGCATTTCGTCTCGCCACACTGCAGCATTTTACACGAGAAACAATTTTTATTCTTGCTAAAATTATCACAAATAAGTACTAATACACCATCCGCTTCAAGTAAGTTTGTATTACGTCGGCAAAGTCTTTCAATACCAATCTTTTAATGGTTGCAGCGATGTCACTACGGAATTGAATAACAAATATTCGTCCTCCGAACAGGAAGTGTCCCAAAATGCGGATCATACCTAAGTTTCAAATATTACTTGATGAATGCACATTTATTTTCTTATAACGATGATTTTTTAAGGATGTGTATTCGTCCAAAGAAACAGAGAATCTGGAGCCGTCTTTAATTTGCATGGTCATTTCTTTAATAATGTTTTGTTTTGCTTTGTGGTATTGTTTTTTACCATATCCATAACATGCGAAGGGTTTTTCGGTAATGTCATACGTTTATCAGTCAGAGTTTTTTATACAATATATTCAGATTTTGTAATTGCATTAATGGAAAACTCATCGACAGCTGCTAATTTCGAAACAATTTCTTCTACAGATTCCTCTTTTTAATAAGTGATGTAATTTTAGGTTGAGAATTCCTATATTTCAAACATACATATGTCAACAAATGCCCACTCGTACAAAAGTTGTCAATATTTTGTGAACAGTATAAGATATTAGTACGTACTTTTATCACGAGGTATCTACAGATATTATCAACTTGTATACAAAAAATGGGCGTGGTCCGCCCACTTGTTGTCAATATCCCATAAACGGTTCAAAGTATTAATACGTGATTCTATTCAGCAGTATCTAGAGACATTACAAAAATATTTTTAAAAATTGGGCGTGGTCCGCTTACTTATACAAAAGTTGTTAATTGGCGAAATTATATTTTTTCAGTTACTCGGGTGTAGGGTATTTAGACTTCGGGTATGCCGAAAACAATACTTTTACTTAATATTTTAGATATTGGTGCATTAGGTTCATATATCATATAACAAGCTAATAATACTTATATAAAACGAACTACAAGCCGGGGAACATTTGATCATTCTCATCGTCCAACAACGAGCAGAAAATGTGCAGGTTGCTAGATATTTATCAAGCCGTAACGGAATTGAGGCTATTGTGAAGAGGTCTGTGATGAATAGTATAGAAAATTTAGATAACATCATCATCATCAACAACAGAGATGCATGATAAGAGTGGTCGAATCAGCCACAGAGGTAACTGTTATTTATGCGCAAAGCGCCGCTCAACTCGAAGGCCTGTCAAAACCAGACTATTTCGGAAATTCCCTGTAAAAACTCAGTTTGTGTAGAGCACTCTATAAGCCCAATAATGTGTTACAAGTGCAAATTAATTTTTGTAATGTACACTCAATATTTAAGGAAAATTTTTTCTTTAATTTTCCATAAACTTCAATATTTTTTAATAAAATTTACAGTAAAATATAGAGTCCTTTATTTACGATAGTTTACATTATTTATGAAGAAATTTAACTTTCTCTTCCCTTTTTACAAATACAGTGACTACTCCTTGTAAGGAAACGCTGTATGTTGGGTACATTGCAGAGGGGTAGTTCAGCGGAAATACGGCTTACCCCCTAACATAGGCACCAAAAATTTTTTTCCGAAAATGTAGTAAACTAAATTATATTAAGCTATTGTGAAGCATAAGCCCTTCGCGAATTAGGATTGATTATAATCACATGTCAAAGTTCAAAAACTTATCCGGGTAAGCGGGTGGGCACACAAGGGTTAAAGAACGCAACTGCGTTGTATGTCAAAGTACATACAATTACAAATACATACAAATTACATATAATTTTTGCGAAACACAAAATATAAAACGTTCAATTAAACGACAAATTACTAGAGCAAAGAAAATATTGGGGAATAATTTTATTAATTGATAACACATATGTGTTATCATTTATAAAATGTACACATTTAATAGTTTACACATATAACACAATTTCAAAAAGTGTTTCCACAGAATAACGTATTTGTTGCTCAGGTAAAAGAAATTTATAAAGCTGAAGAAACTTTGCTATTTCGATAATGGATCTTTATTAATTTGCTGATGTTTTTTCTCTTATGAAATAGCATTCAACACCCAGTAGGAAATTTTGTTGCTTATAATTCCCAAAATTACTATCAATTAGTATGTAAGCTATCGTTTAAAGGTATTAGAACGCCTTATTGTAAACATAATTCCGCAACAAAATTTTTCCCTTTCTATATGAATTTGTATGCTAGTTGTAGAGAAAGCTCCCCTTTCATCAGAATTCCTAATAAGGCGACGGGTTGTGTGCTATTTAAATGACACTTTCACACCTTTCATTCATTCATTGAAATTATTGTAATTATTCAATTATTCATTGAAATTATTTTTATTTTCTAGCTAAATTCATATTTTTCTTAAAAGTCGCGGTGCGAAAGTTTTACTAAACATTTTCTAAAATTAATCAGATACCTGCGTACTTACAGAATCAGGGGGCTCTTGATTATTTAGGGACCGATCCGTATGGACAACCGCTGTCGTCACTGCATCACGCTCCACTGCATCATTACAACCAATTGGCTGGCCTCAGGTCCACACAAGATCAGCTCGGCATCCACAGATCTCATCGAGAGGCTGAGTTGCAAGGTCACGTGGTAAGTAGGTAACCGTGATTTTCCCATAATACTTAACTTCGAGGTTAACTAAAATAGTTAATAGCACTAACCGCGCTTTAATAATAATGCTTAAGATTAAACGTTCTTAAGAATGCTAGGTGCTTAAACACAAAAATAATCCTCTCTAAACCTGTATGTGAAACTCATCTGTTTTAATGTTTATAAAGTGTGCCTACATGTACATTCTTTCCTATAAATTTATATTATATAAGAAAAGGCAGTAAATAATATGTGTTTATTTCAACAATTTATATGTAATACCATTTCTCATTGTTGAGCTAAATTCTCCCGTAGAAAAAGTAATCCTGCAGAATAAATATTTCAATTATAATTTGTCTAATTTATATTTATAAGTGTGCGAGAGTTTTTTTCTAAAAATAGCTGGAAAAGCAAACCCGTTTTCAATGCTTTTCTTTTTATAAAATTATGCTTGCAGTTTAAACTATGTACGGTTATATTAAAAGCGAACAAGTAAGGCTGTCTTTGGCCACGCCAAAGTCTAAATGCTCAACACGATAACAGTTGAAAAGATGCGTTCAAAAGCTCTTAAAAGCTATGCAATATTTTACAACCACTAAGGTTTTGTGGATATTATGTTAATGTCGCTAGATCCTCCAGGATAAAATTTCGTCTTAATGTCTCATACCGCATTTTCATATGAGCATCTTGTTATTACGTTAATTAAGCCCTTTCCGTCCGTCTGTTTGTCTGTTTGTATACATACCTATGACGCCTCGTCTTCGTTAAAGACGAAAGAACATAGTGAGTATACTCAACACCCCTCCCTCGGTTGCAGGGTGTAAAACAGGATTCGGGAAAAGATCTTTTATTTATATATTTTTATTTATTTATTTAAGTTCACAAGCATGCAATGCTAATACAATCAGCAATCATGGCAATCACACTAAAAACAAGAAAAAAAAAATAAATAAAAGAAAAAGGGGAAATATAGAAAGAAGAGGAGGAGCCAGATACAATCGAATAAAAGATGAAGAAAAGTAGTGAGTTATGGGTGTTGAATTTGTGAGTTTTCCGAGAGAGTTAAATAGGAGTAATATTTCCCGACTACCTTCTTAAAGCGACTTCCTTCCTTAATATGCTTAATAATATGTTAAAAAGATTCTGCAAATATTCCTGGGATAATCGTTGTTTGTTAACTATGCGAGCAGAATTCTCCCAGCATCTTAACAAGTTGAAACCGAAGAAGGAGCGCAGCTTGTAAAATTCTTCCGGAAACAGGGTGAAGCTGTGCAGCACGAGGGCAATTCGACCTTTCAGTTCTCATACGCACAGCGTTATTACTTTAATTGCCCTGTTTACAGATCCCTTCTTTGCTTTTCTCTAGCGAACTTGAAGATTATGCTATTTATGAAATTCTTTCGACTTTCCAAAAAGCGTAGCTTCTTCCTAATACTTTTTAGGAAATTTCTGTGCTTGGCGAGCTTGTAAGTCGCAAATATTTTCCACCTCCTAAGAAATTAAATAAATTAAATAAAATAACAACAAAAGCACGGCGTTAAGTTCCAACTGACACTGTTAGTCAGGTTTCTGTCTGCATGGACTGAATGGAGGCACGTGAGCCACATTTATTGCAGAGTAACCGTCATGCCTCCTCTTTTATTTTTTAAAGAGGCATTTGTTCTTTTCAATTTTTTAAAACATACTTTTTTTTTAAATTTGTGAAAATATTTGTGAATTTTTTAAAACTCAATTTTTTAAAAATTTGTGAAAATAAGCTCTTTAATTTAATATTTGCGATTATTTTATATTTATTTAAAATATAGGCTCATATGAAAGGTCTCCGCGGTTTTTTGGTACATTTTTGAACAAAAATTTTCTTTATTGAAAAAAAATTTTAATCAAGTACATTTTGATTATTATCATCGATGACCTTTTGACATTTTTCAGGTAGCTTCATAATTCTATCGGTGTATAACTTCTGTGGTTTATCGTCAAAAAACTTGGCCAAGTGATTTTCAGCGGGGCTTGGGTCGGCCAATTTTTTACCACCAAGAGAGTTTTGCAGAGACCGAAACAAATGGTAGTCAGACGGTGCAAGGTCCGGGTACGGTGCAAGTATGCATGTATCAAAACTTCTCAACCAATTTTTGTCAATTTGTTCCAAGTTCGTCAGGTTTCAGCAGCTCATACTGGACAATTCCCTTCCATTCCCACCAAACACTCAACATAACCTTGTTTGCCGACAATCCAGGCTTTGAGGAGGGTCACCAGCCTTTGACTATGATCGCTTGCGTTTGATATTCTCGTATTTCACCCATTTTTCATCGCCTGTAATGAGTCGCTTCAAAAATGGTTCGATTTCGTAGCGTTTCAGCAGCATCTCACTGATGTTCAGTCAATCAAATTTCTTTGCGTTAATTCATGTGGCATCCAAACCTCAAGCTTCTTTTTGTAGCCTTCTCTTTTCAACTGATTCCAAACTGCTATGTGGTTGATGTTTAGTGCCTCCCCGATTTCCTGACAGTTTGCGTGCCGGTCTTGCTCCACCAGTTGCAAAATTTCATCGACTTTTTTGGTGACTCGCCGACCAGAGCGAAGTGCATCTTTGACATCGAAATTTCCGAAACGGAATCGTACAAACTACTCCTGGGTACTTCGTTCACTCACAGCATTCTCACCGTACACTTCACAAAATTTCCGTCATGTTTTTGCAGCGTTTTTACGTTTTTATAGTAAGAAAGTATCATTTTACACGAGCAATGAATTAGAAAACTGTCTTCACAAAAAATGTAACCTCAAATGTCACCTTTTAAGCACGTGTTCGTTTGAGACAATCGGGTGAGTGTTGCCCGATATATAGGCATCAACACCATCTAGCGGCAAAAAACCTTGGAGACTTTTTATTTGACCCAATATATTATATAAGTAAATTAGATTAAATTTAAATTAAAATTAAAATAGAGTAAATTTTATATTTTATGTAAATTTTTCTTTATTATTATTTTATTTAATTCATTATCAATTTTTTCATTATTTTGTAATATTTCATTATTTGCTAATTTTAAATTAATTACCTAGGAAGTACATATTTTACATCTAAGGACTTCAGGGCAAACAATATTATTATACCCTACACCCGAAGGGAGTACTAAAATGTTTGCAAAAAATGGGCGTTCCACGCCCACTGATGACAAAGTTGGTAATATCTAATGAACGGCATAAGATATTGATATGTAATTTTATCAGGATATATAGGGAAGCATTACCAATAAGCTCGCCAAAACTGGGCGTTCCACGCCCACTAATACAAAAGTTGTCAAAATCTTGTAAACGGTATAAGACATTAATACATAATTATATAAATTAATAATTTTATCACGAGGTATCTACACGTATTACCAATTTGTATACAAAAAATGGGCTTGCTCCGCTGCCTTATATAAAAGATGTCAATATCCCATAAACGGTTCAAAATATTAATACCTTCGTAATTCTATCTAGCAGTAGCTAGAGACATTACAAAAACATTTACCCGAAATGGGCGTGGTCCGCCTACTTATAAAAAAGTTGTTAAGTGGCGAAATTATAATTTTTTCAGTTACTCGGGTGTAGGGTATTTAGATTTCGGCCAGGCCGAAGACAACACTCTTACTTGTTAGTTTTTGCATTTGGAGCATATACAATATTTAAAATTTGAAATTTTTGGCTTTGCTTTTTGAGCATATAAAGAAGTTTTCGGAGCTACCAACACATGAACATCTAACATTTGTCGAATATCCAAATTGCTACATAACATAATCGCTGTCCAATTTTTAAGCTGAGACAACGCAGTGGAACTTGTGAAGACTGAAGTGAATTGAGAAATTCTCTTGGAGAGTTAACTATTTAATTTTCATCCGGAACCGTGTCTATAGCTTTGTAGCAGACCAAATCTCGTAGAACTTTTTGTAACAATTGCCTTTTGATGTCGTCTTCGGCAATATCTTTTTGAGCGATATTACTCTTTCACGTAGTAGTTATGGCCAAGGCCTGACCTGTGAGAGGTCCGGGGACACCATTTCTTTTAATTTAATTCTTGTGCGCGCCCCGTTGATAATCATTTCTCATCACTTTCCGATACTAATGATAAGCCTCCGACTCCGCTATCCTTATCTCTACAAGATCTGTCTCAGCTGATTAATCTGCTGCACTACACACGGTCGATAACACGACTGCTGCTGAAATGCTGACCAGCGGATCAAAATCTACAACTTCTATGGCTTCTTGTGCTTCAACTTCTAATTTACAACCTACTGATGTTGGTAGTTGAATCAGGTAAGAATACAGGAACTAAACCGAAGACAGCCAATATTGCTGCTAATCCAAGCCGTTCATGCTGAGAGGAAGTTGACGGTAGTACAACCTAACACAACTATGTATATTTATTTCACGCTTTGCATCAGATACGAGCGTTGATGACATTCGTGGGCATATATATTCCCAGTTAGGGATGCTGGATACAAGTAATTACTGTTACAAAATTCAACTTTAGGACTTAAAGATCTTACTCCTCCTTCAATTTACGCTTGCCTCTTCATCTCATGAATCATGTTGCTGATCCATCATTCTGGCCGGAAAACGCTATTGTACATGAGTATGAGTTTAAACGTAGGAATAAGCACGCTAATATTGGTAGCTTGCCACAGCATGGTGCTGCTGCTGCAGAAAACAATATAAATAATAATCTAAATATTTGCTCAACTATCTTGTATCAAAATGTAAGAGGTCTTAACACAAAATTAAGAGATATTGTACTAAAGAATACTGATTTAGAATTCAAAATCATTGCTTTTACTGAAACAAGGCTTAAACAAGATGTACTAAACTTAGAGGTATAGACCGCAATTTATTGCTCTCAACCGTTAGCAGAGGTGGAGGCGTTTTGATAGCCGTTGACTCCAAGTACTTTTCACGAGAGGAAGTACTCTGTCGAAGAAATATACTTTTGCTGTATTTACGTTAAGATTGGTTGCCTAAGTATCTTCATCACTTGCTCCTATATCCCACCTAATTCCTCCTACGATATCTACCGCAAACATGTGGATTGTATAAGTAAAGTGGCTGATAACCTAGAACACACATATCATCTCATTTTTCTTGGTGACTTCAATCTGCCTCATGTTAATTAGGAAAAAGTGATGATTCTATAATTCTCTTACCGTCATCTGACCTGGAAAACTATACTACTCTTCTTAATGATATATCATCTAGAGGTATGTACCAGATAAATTCTATACCAAATTATAATGGCCCATGGTTAGACCTAAATTTTTTTGATGACACAGATATTTTTGAGATGTCGAGTACTGCGCCTTTGGTTCTTCCAGAAGATATTCATCACCCGACATTAAAAATAAAAATTTTTCAGCACATTGACTTATCCTAGACCTAATAAACGTATTCCTGAAAATTGGAGAGAATTCCGCTTTCGTCGAGCAAATTTTGAGGCCATGAGAACTTATCTACAATGTACCAATTGGAACTATATGTTTAAGTTAACGTAATATTCTACCACTGAGACTTTGGATGCTGCTGTCTATCCGTTTTATAACACTCTCTAAAATTGTTTTAAATCTTCAGTCCAGCTAAGGAGTGCAGAGAGTTTTATCGGTCTTACATGGTTTACTCTCGCATTGCGTAGACTGAGGAGTTTGAAATCTAAGCATTATAAATTGTATTATTTGAGGCGTTCTTCAGCGAGCTATTCTACTTATGTATTGACGAGATTTAGATACCAGAAACTTTGCAAGGAAGCGTACATTAATTATAATATATATTAAATATAAAATATTTAAATATTTTAATGTTTGCTGATGATGTGAAACTTTTTCTATCATATAACAAGTAAAAGTGTTGTCTTCGGCCTGGCCGAAATCTAAATATTCTACAACCCAGTAACTGAAAAAATTATAATTTTGCCACTTAACACATTTTGTATAAGTAGTCCAAACAAACGGTCCACGCCCATTTTGGGTAAATATTTTTGTAATCTCTCTAGATACTGCTGGATAGAATCAATTATTAATATTTTGAACCGTTTATGGGATATTGACAACGTTTGTATAAGTAGGCGGACCATGCCCATTTGTGGTATACAAATCGGTAACACTTGTAGATACCTCATGATTACGTGTTAATATCTTATACAGTTTACGAGATATTGACAACTTTTGTATGAGTAGGTGTGGGACGCCCATTTTTGGCAAGCTTATTGGTAATGCTTCCCTATACACGATAGAATTACATCTCAATGTCTTATACCGTTCATAAAATATTGACAACTTTGTTATGAGTAGGCGTGATAACCCATTTTTTCAGACATTTTAGTAATGGCGTTATATGTTCCGGAATAGAATTATACCTTAATATCGCACGCGGTTTATGCGATATTCACATTATAACATTTTTTAAACGAGGTGCCTTTATATTCCGTATATAAAGTAGGCGAGGTTGTTAACCGATCTCGCCTATTTTTAATCTCAAACTGCCCTACATAACAAAGAATATTTGTGCCAAATTTCATTGCGATACCTTTTATAATTCTCCGTAATCGTGATTTCAACGGACAGACAGACAGACAAACAGAAAGACGGACGGACCGAGCTAAATCGATTCAGGAGGTGACGCTGAGCAAGAATATATACACTTTTCTATATCTATCTCGTGTCCTTCTCTGCGTTACAAACGGAAAACAAAGTGAATAATTACTTCATTTCAGTTAAAATTTTCGAGCTCAGTTAGCATTTACATGCCTATTCTCGTAGCCAAGTTGACACGAAGCTGTCAAGAGAGTTATCAAGTTCCTTGTTAATCCTTTTCATGTTGGTATTCTAGTAGCAACTTGATAAGGGAAAAGCTCTTCTAATAAACAATAGTTCACAGCCCAACAAGAAGTGAGCTATTCAGAATCGCCGGTGGCTTACGATATAAAAAAAATGTGGGTATTTTTGTTTGTGTGTGTATCTATGTACGAGTACCATTTGCGTAAATTAGATGAATTAATGGATTCTATTTTTTTTTTAATTTCAACTGGGAATCTTTTCCTATTTCGGGCATTTTTCTGTAGCGGAGAAAATAATATTATAGCTACAATGCAATTGCTTTCAACGAAAAATTCCTTCCATATCCGTTTCTTCTTATTAAATTCTTGCACAATTAATAAATTACTACTGGTAATGTCTTTCACGATAGTGTAGCGTTAAATTGAAAAGTGTAGTGGCTAGCGTTAGCATAATCAGACTAAACGTCAGTCCATTTTACTACCTATAGTAGTCGGCTAGTTATAACCTAACCTAAAGTTCTCCTTGTTTTGTAGAGCAGTTTGGTACTGAAAAAGCTCGCTACCACGCCCACTCGTAGTTGAAAACTAAACCCATTCTTAGTTTAAATCTATATATAAGTATATTCAATCTTATATAAAGTAAAGGTTGTAGGATGCAACGACTAAATTTTATTCCGGAGTATGTGGAGCCATTACCACATATCTTGAAGAATGGGTGAAGTGCGACCACTCAATAACTGTCAGACGACAGTATTGTTAAATGACATTGCATTTTACATCTGAGTAAACAACTAAACTGTACCGTTAAACTAGTAAGAAGGCTGTCTTTGGCTAATACTAATATAGACTATATTAGAAAATACTAAATTTTCTAATTTTTTTCCGGGCTTTAAACTGAAAAAACATAATTCCTCCCTTTAAACTTCATAGGAATAAAGTTATCAGCGTCATCATCTGAGTGCATTTTGTCACGTCTGTATGTGTGGCCGTTCGCCCAAATATCTGTATGTGTGTTCGTTTGTCCACATATCTGAATGCTAAATATCTGTATGCTAATGTGTGTCCGTTTGCCTATACATCTGTATGCTAAAATAACGACTCCGCTAACGGAAGAATGAATAGAGATATTGCGATGAAATTTAACACAAATGTTCTTTCTAATAGAGTGTTGTGCTCTTCTTACAAAATGTTAAAATTGTGCTGAGTTTGGCACCCCTAATGTAGAAGAGTATGTAGTAATATAACGAAAACAAAAACCTGCTTTAGTCTTAAATTCCGTGAACACTTAAGATGGTTGAACTTAAGATGGGTATACATCTTAATCATTTTATTTATCGCTTGTAGGCACAACTTTCGCATGGATTTCCATATACCGACCGACGGACGGACTATGGGGGTGCAATAGCGAATGTATCAGGACATGGCAGACTGACACACGAACATGATCCCTTGGCACTCCACCAAGCCTTGCAGAATGCAGTAGATGACGTCCAAAATCCGGGAATGGATGACAACGTGGCTTTCATGACGGATTTGCCGCTGATGAAAAGTAAGTTTATTGCCGGTACGTACTCCCAAAATTAAATTGGGTGATTTAGTAGCAATAATTAAAAGTCGGCACACAGGGAAGTTAAAATTTTACTGAAATGAAACATGGACGGCATAAGTCCTTGTATTTCTAAATGTTACAACAAATTAACTCAAAACTAATACATTCTTTGAGTGCTTCTGGTCTGAATACTTCCGTAATTTTTGAGCTATTGACAAGAAAATATGTCCCTGTCCTTCTAAGGCAGTATATTATTATAAAAATTTATATGGGAAATCAAAATTTGGACTAAAAATAATGCAATAAAAAAAGTTTAACTATTTTTCTTAATTGCTTTCCTTTCGGTAGAACAGATTACACCGATTTACAGTATCTTTTAGCGGGCTGATTAACTAGCATTTCAACTCCATACTCAAATTTTTCCTAACAGGTCAGATATTTGAAATCTCGCATTTCATTTGCAACTGGCGCATTGACACAGTCTTTTAGTTCAAGCGCCTAGAGTTATGATTTCAGTTTTTAGCTATTAAAAATTTTTAGCTATTAAAAGCACCTTTTAACGATATATCAGATATATCATTTCATGTAGTTTGTTTGAGTTTTGTCCGCTCAAAATTGAAATTTCATATTAGAAATAAATTGGCCTAAGTATATATAACTAAAAATACTTAACTATATCTAAAAACTATATCCAAGAAAAAAATTTCCAAAGAGAATTCGAGTAATAATATAAGAATTTATCCTAGAGGAAAATTGTAGGAGAAAATTGTAGAGACATTTTAGAAGTATTTCATTCAAGCAAAAGTATTTCATTCAAGCAAAAATAAAGTGAAAAATACGAGTATACCTAAATTTTTAACCGCATAAGCCTAGAATTCCACGCTTTCTCAAAAATGCGTTTATAGATAACATTTTAGCAAAAATTCCAAAAAGGAAGAGTAGAAAATTTCAAAGCAAAAATCTAGGCGGAAATACACGCTCCTTGCCACCGCGTTATTGAACTTCTATATTATAAGAAACAAATCATATATTAGTGAACAATTACTTAGTAATCCCTATCAAAAAATAATCGTAATTTAAATTTTACAGCTCTGCGCGACACAGACTACTTTACACCCAGTACAAAACGAATTGTTTGTGATCTGAAAATTAATTATTAACTTCTAAATTAGTGAAAACAAGTGCTTATAAACTAAAGAAAAAAGTTATATAACGACTATTTTACCAAATTTTTCGCATGCAAAGTGGAAGCAAATTATTTGACATTGATGAAAACACTGGTTGTAAGCCAGATTAGTTTAAAAATGTATATCATTTTATAAATTTTTATTTAGTATATTACCTGCAAAAATTACTTTACTACCATGTGCCTAAATTCAAATAAATATAATTGCTTTTGTGTGCTAATTTAATTAACCAAAAATTATAACTGAGACTTTAAAAACACTGGAGAAAATTGTGGATTTGAAGATCTTCTGCATCAGCGCGTCATTTTGCATTGCCATTTGAAAGTAAACAGACAATAACTTTTTGGACATTTTTAAACAAATATAAAAAGCAAACATCTACGAAACATTCTTTTTATCTACATATGTTTTTTTCATGTTTTATTATCGTAGTAATCTATGTACGAGTACCATTTGTCTCGTACAGTTGCTAAATGCGCAGATATGGAATTAATCTTTTGTAGTGGGAATACTTCAGTAATCGCACCGATAACTATCACTCACAGCAACTCCTCATTTGAGGTAGTCGGACTTCACCTGAATAATGCAAGTGGTGTCAGTTTGCAGTGTTTGCTAGGCGGCGGCAAGCGCACCTGGAAATAACAAAGGCTCACACCTTTGCCTGCTCTAGGCGTAGGCATTGCTTTGCAAATATTCGCGTCCTAATTGGCAGTATTACCGAAAATGAACTGCCACCACCCCTATGACGGTTTTACGTTCTTCTACGGTTTTACGTTCTACAGCTTCTGTGTTCCGCCTTTTTCTGTGTACATACTATACTGCCTGCTGTCTGGAATATGAGTTTGAATAATTTTAGGAATAAAAAGTGGAAAAGACGCCGGAAACATAGGCTCAGGTTCGCCGAGTGAGGTCTTCTGCGCTGTGCCTGGCCGCCTGAGTCTGCTCTCGAGTACTTCCAAATATAAAGTGACGATTGCGGAAGTGCAGCGTCGACTATCGCCACCGGAGTGCTTAAACGCTTCTTTGCTTGGCGGAGTGCTGCGCAGGTTCGCATCTCACTTAGGATTGAGTTTGTAAATTAAATCAGTTTTGAATAACTACGTCCTTTTCTTTCTTCGAAATCTCCTGCACTGCGCTTACAGAGCGAAGAGCAAAAATGGCGGAAGGCTGCTCCGGGAAAAATTGGAAAAAATTGGGCTGAATCTGCCAGCAGGGCGACGGAAGGCTGCGAATGTCACCCTTCTGACTTCGTTGGTGGAGGGCGAGGCAACACATTTGGCAAAAGACTTCCACTTCGTTTGCGAAACGGAGTTCCCCGCACGTCAACTGGCGGAATACATTGTGAGACACCAAACCGAGCCGCAAGAGTCGTACCGGAGAAAGGAACTGCTGCTGCATTCACAACAGGTATGGTCATACGTTATTTGGAATGCGTTTATTTAAGCACAGACTTACAATTTGAAATAAAATACATTATTACACTTCATTCTTGAGTAGAAGGAAGACGTAGTAAAATCAAAATCCATGTACGTTGTCAACTTAGTGTTTTGCTAGTGACTCCTTTGGTGGCTTGATGTTTCTTTCTATTTTTAAAGAAAAAACTTACATTTACGTATATGTGTATGTTATTACCCAGTAGAAAAAGTAAGGCCTTTCAGACCTCATCCTGTTTAGGTCTGAACTGCACCCCATGCAATTGAATTTCAATACAACTGAATTCCTGATGACCTGACGGTTTTTAAAATCCGCTTCAGATATCAGGTCAGAATTTTTCAGAAGTTATAAGATTTTTAGCCCTTGTTATTAGGGTGCAAGCTAGTGATAACATATGCAGCTATGGGAAAGCTTCACCTCGGAAGGGATTTAGCCGTTCCCAACCGACCGTCTGCCTCTCTCTGAATTACAAACTATTTTGTCCCAAGTTTACCACAGCTTGCTTAAACTCCACTCAACAAACGAAGTTTCTTTGCGTCACTTTCTGTTTAGTGTAAATGCTTAAATACTTAAGTATTTGCGAAGTTATTCCCGTAAAATATGAGATGCATTCATTAAAAATATGTAAAATATTTCTCACAAATATTGTCACGGAAAGATATTTGTTAATGGAAAGTGTTCATCAGAATACTAAAACAATGTAGAAATTGAGATAAATACTGAGTGTCCTGGAAAACCTGTAATTAGTTTTCTATTATACAATATTTATTTATTTTATTATATTATTAAACTAAGCTTCAAAGCTTTATAGTTCACACTACATAGATAATTATATTGTATATATATAAAAAAGAGAATCATTAACAGTTATTAAATGACAAAAAGTACAAAAATTTTTAGTTAAAATAAAAGGAATCAGTTAGATTTACAGCGTTGCAAACTGAATTGAGATCTGCACAAGCTTTACGAAGTGGCTCTTGTTGAAGATATGTAGATCTGCAGAAATTTAAATTAAGAAATTCATATCTTCTCGATGAAATGCGTGGAACATTGATTCGAATTTTACTTAAAAGATAAGCGCAATAAGTAGTACCATGTAGTAAATTTTGAATAAACGAAGCATTAAGCATTATCCTTCGATGGACCAGTGACGG
This sequence comes from Sicus ferrugineus, assembly GCA_922984085.1. Classification (NCBI taxonomy): domain Eukaryota; kingdom Metazoa; phylum Arthropoda; class Insecta; order Diptera; family Conopidae; genus Sicus; species Sicus ferrugineus. Next base: position 12,400,207 of record OV277350.1, read on the forward strand.
CAAGTTTATCAACTTGAGTCGTGACTCGTAAGGTGGTAATTTTAGTAAAGAATCCTAATGAAGATTTTGTAGACAAAACAGTAGAAACTGCTTTTGTACAGATTCAATTTCCGAGACGTAACAGTAATAGGTTGGGCTCCAAACAGGTGGAGCATACAATATAGGAAGAAATAATGATGCATAAAGGATCTTAGTAATATAAGGATCATCAAATTATTCTGCCAAGCGCTTAATAAATCCTAGTACACTAAAGGCTCTACTGGTTATTGGAAGTTCTTGTTTGAGAAAACGACGTTCGCTTACATTTGAGAATATTCAAACTCATGCAATTTACTTTGCACCAGGTATGAAAATCGTTTAAATCAGCTTAAAGCAGCAGTGCATCGCATTCATTTTTATATGACAAAAATATTTTCAAATTGTCGGCAAACAATAGTGCATCACTATGATTTAAGACAGAAGGTAAATCATTAATAAATATTAGAAAGAGCATCGGCCCGAGGTGACTACCCTGAGGAACACCTGATTTAACATAAATTCTGTCCGATTTCAGATTTTTTAACAAAACCATCTGTATGCGGTCACTAAATTACTAAGTAATCCATTTCAAGTGTAGGGGAAATCCAAATAGCTTCAATTTCATAATAAAGAAGTTATGGTTCACAACGTCAATAGCTTTGCTGAAATCCGTATATATGACATCAGTTTGCAAACCATTTTTAAAATTATTCATTGTCTTAGATACAAGTAGATTTGTTGTTGTAGAATTTCCGGGCCGAAATCCATGCTGAACGGGAGAAATGGATGAATAAACATCACGTGAAATCTGAGTGATAGTAATTTTCTCGAATAATTTAGGCAGCGTACATAATTTAGCAATACCACGATAATTAGATATGGTATCGTAAATCTATTTCCAGATTTGTGTATGGGAATAATGTAGGAGGATTTCCATGCAGCAGGAAAGTAGCCAGAGCGTAAAGAGTTTTCAAAAATCGATGTTATTTGTATAGCTAATTCCTTAGCATAATTTTTCAAAATGCATGAAGGAAAATGAAGTGAAGGAAATGAAGTTAGTATCATCCGATTCAATATCATCCAATGTCATGACGGAAGGAAGCATACTGCATTTACGTTTTGAATTCACGAAGGTCTAGAAAGACTTCGGTTCCGATTTCAAATTGTTTTGCACTCTTGATATATAATTTTTATAGGATGACTGTGGTATCTATTTCTTACAGAAAATGAACAATGTTTAACATATATTTTATGAAATTTGTTTTTATAATTCGTAAAGTGCGAATTTCATGCGAAAACCAAGTCGGGCCCACACGAATGTTCAATCTTCGTAACGGCACAGCGGTTTTAAAACACTCACCAATTGATTATTGGTTAAATGACGCTACTGTGGAATCTATGCATGAAGTATTGTAGAAGGTGATTCATGTAAGGCTAAAATCGAAACCCAATCAAATTCAAGTAGTAGACTTTAAATGTCATAATTTGTATATTAAAAAAAGAAATTTTTAAATGTTGAGCCCTCATCCAATGGGGCGAGTTTGATCGGCCACGTATCTGAAGTTTTAATGTTACATGATGTTTTATATATTCCGGAAACGCAAGAAGCTCAGTACGAGAAATACTTATGCAATCTTCATCATCAATGAACACGAGATCCAGCAATCGATTATTTAGATTACGAATGGAATTAACTTGGAAAATTCCGCAGGATAATAAATAATTTATAAAACTATTATAGTACGGCGAATCATAAGATGGTAAGAGAATGTTGGGATCATCAGGGCAATTCATCTAAGAAACATGTGGCAAATTAAAGTCACCTAGAATCACTAGACAATCGGTGTGCAGCAGACTGTTGTTTAATTTGTTTATACAGACGGAATGTTGCTGATAAACGTCCACACCAGAATTGGGCGGAATTTAAGAACAAGCGATATATAATGATAAGTTGTTCGCCTTAACATGCACACAGCAAATGTCAATGTCAGCAGCCTGATTAAGATTTCAATTCTTGAAAAATATGAAGATTTAACTGCAATGAGGACACCACTGCCTCGTTTTAAACCGGACTGAACTAAACTTCTGTCTTTCCGGTAAATCGTAAACCAGGAGATAAAATTTCCAAATAAAACATCACTAGTTAGCCATGTTTCAGAGAAAGCAATAATATCATAATTTACACAAAATAACTTCACGAAGATATCTTTATGTTTAGTATTAGGACCACGAATGTTTTGATACAGGATACAAATTAGTCTCCCTTTGAATTTTAATTTAGTTGATCGTTTAAGTTTTTGAGCTATTTTTATGAGAAGTAAAATACTTGACTTGAACACCGAAAGGCCATATAGAAGCATCCATAATTTTGTTTGATAATTTGAAGTATCTCTTTTAACTAGCCAGTAACATTTCAAAAGAGGGGATTGAATTTCAAACTTTTTAGAAATATGACTAACAATATTTTCAGGAGTTGTGCCAGATTTAAATGTTGATATATGAACCCAAACATTCTTAGACAACACATTTAATTCAGTATCAGGTTCTGAACCGAAAACTTTACAAGTATTCGAACGATAGTTCTTGTTCGTTCTCATTTTACTCTTCTCCAGTTGGAAGCCGTTATTGTTGTTGGATGATATGGATGCTGAGATGACATCATTTACCGATCCACTATTAGCGACTAGTGGAACAACAGAATCAGCGCTATCCAAAAGAGACAGAACAGAGAGAGTAATCACCTCATTAGTAACACCTGGTGACCCACCATCAACGGGCGAGAGAGAACTTTCCTTTAGAACAAAGTATTTAGAACAGGTGAGGAAACGCAAAGACTTGTTGCTGTCTTATATAAAGGGCGCGAGGCGGAGTCAACTGCGGCACCTTCAGTAACCTGTTTTGAGCGCTTCACTGCAACCTTGACGGCTTTGTTTGGTTGTTCTGCATGCGGAGGCAAAGCCGAGCAGCAACGAAATGTGCAATGTCAACCTTTTCTCTCACAATTGCTGGATCATTGACGTCATACTTTAAATGTTGCATAAATAATTTTTCCAAATTAGCAATTTCATTGTTTAAATTGTTTATTGTTTTTATATCAGAGTCACAGTTCAAAACTGATGCACACTTCGAGCAAAGCATTTTGGAATAAGAAATATTAATGATATTGAGATTAATAAGAAAACAAAAGACACATCAGAACAGTACGCGAGGTGAACACGTAATATTACCAGCATTATAATACCAACAGAATAAGTCAAACCGGAGGAAAAGTTCATAACCGAATTCTATAGTACCACAAAGAGGCAGTGTTATTTTTATAACACACTGGAAGTGTTTCCATAAAACCACTTTCTTGAAATTTCTACAATTGCACATAAAATTCTTTCACTTTACTCTTTTTATACCCTACACCCAAAGGGACTAGGTATATTCACTTTGTTTTCCGTTTGTAACGCAGAGAAGGAGACGAGATAGATATAGAAAAGTATATATATATTCTTGCTCAGAGTCACCTCCTAAATCAATTTAGCCCTGTACGTCCGTCTGTCTGTCTGTTGAAACCACGATTCCTGGAGAACGAAAAGAGATGGTATGTAGGGCTGTTTGGGATTGAATATGGGCGAGATCGGTATATAGCCTCGCCTACTTTACATACATTGGTAAACAGCCTTTACATCGGTAAACAGCCACGCCTACTTTACATACAATGTAAGGGCACCTCGTTTCAAAAAATGTTATAATCTCAATGTCTCATAAACGGTGTGAGACATTAAGGTATAATTTTATTCCGGAACATATAGATTTTCTAAAATTTTCCTTTTCTAAAGTTTTTACAAAAAATTTACCAGTCATAACAAAGGTGGTAATATTACCAATAATCGTGACAAAAATGGGCGTGACACGCCCACTCATACACAACTTCTCAATATCTTGTACACGGTATAAGATATTAACACGTAATTTTATCACGAGGTATCTACAGGTATTACCAATTCGTGTACAGAAAATGGGCGTGGTCTGCCCACTAATACAAAAGTTGTCAAGATCCCATAAACAGTTCAAAATATTAATACGTAATTCTATCTAGCAGTAACTAGAGACATTACAAAAACATTTGCCCGAAATGGGCGTGGTCCGCCTACTTATAAAAAAGTTGTTAAGTGGCGAAATTATAATTTTTTCAGTTACTCGGGTGTAGGGTATTTAGATTTCGGCCAGGCCGAAGACAACACTTGTTTTTATTTTTAAATTAATTTTACTTCAGTTAAAAAGAAGCACGACTGAAATCGAACTGAATCAAAACGCGACTGAAGGAGAAGTGTTTTTGGCACTTTTCAGAATAAAAAACTTAGCTTAAATAATCACTTTGGTTACTTTGAATTAATTTTTAAGAATAATTTAGTACTTATGGCATTTCATATGAGCGATACTTATTTTCGGTAAACACTTCATGAAGGGAAGTAGTTGTTTTAAACGATTTTATTCTTTTCCAGAACTAATTTAAGGATTCACAAACAATGCTTTTGAATTAAAAAAGTAATATTTATTTAAATGTTTTTGTATTTGTAAAAAAAATGTTAAAAGCGATTAGTTATTGTAAGTTTCATTGCTGCTTCTTTAACTGCAATACTTTTAGAAAATAATTGATTTTTTCTTTAATTAACTCGGTTCCATTTACTGGTATGTACCTTACAGAACTAGTCCTTTAAAAATTTAGAAGCAACTAGACAGAACTACTAGAAAAGGGATGAGCCTTTCAGAGGTCATATCTGAACTGAGAGCTGCAGAATTTTGAGGGAAAAAATAATAAACATTTAGATAGAGGTTCATTCTGATCTATATTAGTTAATTTTGTGTTCTCCAGAAAAGTAATGCACGCTCACGTAAAATCTACTTGGAGCATAAAGAAGGAGTCAGAGTAGAAATAATCAAGTCTACAACAGGTGCCTTTTAGGAACGAAATGCACTGAAATCTTCTGCGCATATTAAAGCTCTCTAGACCAGAGGTCGCCAACCTACGAAGAACAAGTCACTAAGTTACCCATTTAAAAATTGCAAGTGAGTAGGGATATGCATGTTCTGGGACAATGGCACAGATCTTGGCAGCGCTCACCGCCAAAGGGGCGCTGTGTCTATAAAAGCGAGACAGTGGGTGTAGCGTATGTAAGAGTGAGAAAGACTATATGAGTGGCAACTGGACCGACGGTCGCTTGGGAGATGGTGAGGAAGCAGGGAGAAGGAGAGGAGAGACGTGCGTTATGGTATGTGAGTATTAAGAGACCAGCAGTGGCAAGATGCTTGCCTTTGGAATTGTTGTTGCAGGATATAATATTAAGATTTTTTTATTGCTGAGGTGTGAATAGATGAGGGTAGAATTCTTATGAACCAAGCGACTGTGGCTTGTGTGTCGCATAGGGTTGATCAGTGGAGTTATTTTAGAAATTATAGAGTACGCTGTAGTTGTAGTTGTTGTAGTTCAAGGCTTGTTGGATACAGAGCTGTGGGAACGAATACGGGTGTGCGTAGCGGCTGCGCAAGCAGAGGTTGTGTTGTTAGTGGGAAGTGTAATAAAATGTCAAGTGGCTGCGTGCTCCGTATCTTGGCACGCATGCGGTTGACGCATGGAGATGTTTGAGGAAAATTTTACACCTCTGTTTTAGCTGTGCAGTACTTTAAATAGCGCAGACGGGTCCACAGTTTTATTTTATGACTTCACAAAGAATGCCTTTTTAAAATATCGACACAGGTGGTCTAACACTAATTTGTGTCAAGAATTTAAAATTTATTACTTGGACCAACGCGTGGCTGAGAGTTTAAAAAGGAACACGTGTGCAATTAGAGAGCAGTAAGCAATTGACTGCAAAATAAACAGGATGGATAGAGAAAATTTGTCTCTATTTTTAAAACGATTTCATTAGTTTTTAATAACTCATAGAGAAAATGTGTTTGAGGAGCATTTGAACGGGATACTAACAGGCTACTCCAAACTAAGTCAGTATAAACCAGCCTTTCTGCTTGAGTGACAGCATGGATATAATTACACCACGTGTTGCTGGTCTTTAATTGAAAGTCTGGATGGACCAAACACTTGTGTTTGCTGTACTCTCAATTTAATTGTTAGCAGAATAAATAAATTGATGTTATATTCTAGTTTAAATAAAATGTAAAATTAATTTAAATGTTTATTAATTTCTTCTTTTTTCTTATTAATTGCGTTGCTTACACTAGTGCGACCAAGACATATGTAGCGGGAGAGTTCGGGATTGAACACATCCGATATTAGAAATCAGTAGAGAATTGACTTTAAATAGGCGGAGATAAAACACATAAAAATGTGTGCGGAGAACATATCGCTGTTTTTAAATCGTGTTCACGAGTTTTTGGTACAACACAGAGAGAACATGAGGAGCACTTCAACGAGATTTTAACAGACTATACAAAACTAACCAAATACAAGGATGTCTTTGCGATTGTCTCCAAACATGGTTATCATTATACTATATGTTGCTGGTCATCTAGTGAAACTGTGGATGTTTTTCGAGTAGGGGCTGCGATTGAGGAAAGTCGACTTGAACCTCCAATCGAAAATCTTCTCCATCTTCTTCCAAGAGTTTTATTAAATAATAGTTGCCGTTACTGAATTCTACTATAGTCGCATAAAATTTTTGCGGTAGGAAAACAACGCAATCTTCCAGATCCATTAGAATGCGATATCCGTATTTAGTTTTTATCCTGCGCACATTTTGAGTTGTGTAAAATCTGCTGGGTTCCGTGTCCTTGACATGCAGAATATTTTTCTGGTTGCAGTTTTTCCCTTTAAGGTCCTTCACAGCAATAAACGAGGGAGATACACAATCGTCTTGGTACAGTTGATTCATTTTAGTATTCTTATTATTTTATTGACTTTATTTAATTCGCGGTGTCTGCACCGTTTCAAAACTAAACAGAGACTACTTAAATGTCCAAAGCTGAAATTCAGTATTAATATATCATAGCTACAACGATCATTTGCTCAAATAAGTATTAATAGGGGTGAAATTCATCAAAAAGCTTTAGTCGCATCTTGGAATTTGAATTACAAAGACAATAACAAAGAGCAGTACAATGGATAAGAAGAAAGACATCGAAATGAAAGAATCATGGACAAAGAAGATGCAGGGGTGAAAAACCCGTTCAAGTCGGATAAGAAATGAAAAAGCTCACCCTCATCATCATCTTCACCTTCATCATCAACTTCAGCATCGTCGAAATCCAACATAGAATATAAAAAATTTCAATAATGTTTAAATTAAAATTTCAATAAAAAGTCAATACTATTACTTTTCAAAACTATATTTATTGTTTATTTTTTTAAAATTATAAAGGAATTTTAGACATAAATGACCACAGTTGTATGAATTATAGTCTTGATGTTGGGTGTAATTGTAACGTACTTCTCCCGAATAATTTTTTATTTCATGCGTTGGTTGCCAGTTTCCAAAACTGTCAAAATATTCTTTGCAGTGCCTGGTTTGTAATATGCTACGCAATGAGTACTAGGCCCCTTTGATGTATCCAGATTAACGATTCCACATTCTTGTTGACGAGGTCGTTTCGGGAGACTGTCTCGCATAAAAATACCTCTGAAATGTGGTAGATTCTTTGCATGTTTCATCAAGTCGACGTCTGTGAGGGGTCTTTTAGGTAGATTCTTTAAGTTTTTTGGTTGTGGACTATAATATAGACCCAATCCTTTTTTGTATGGTTTCGGGTATAAGCCTTTTCCCAAAGCGATTGCTTCCATAGTCTTATTATGTCGACTTGCTTCTTCCAATTGTTGTCGTGCGGCTTTTAATTCATTAATTGCTTTTGCGATTGCAGCTCCTCCAGATGCTAAGCCTCCAACAGCTCCCAGAGCAGTTAAAATTGGTACTAGTGGTAGAAATCCTCCTGTCTTAGGAACGGGTATAACGCGTGGAATGCCAACCGAGGATTTCTTCCGTCCGAAAAGTTTTTTCACAACCTTTTGTAGCACTGGGAATATCTTCTGGTTTTTGTTGTTTAATAAGTCTTCTGGTTTTTGTTGTTTCAGAGCGCTTTTAACTGCTTTAGTGAATATATTCTTGGTGCATTTCTTTTAGACTTTTCTCTTAATTTTCTTAAGAGTTTTTCATTGCGTTTGTAACTAATCGTGCGTTTATTCGCTCACTCAATTTGCTGTCTTTTTACTCTTTGTCACACCCTTAGAATTAATATTTTATCTGCTTCGTGGCGCTTATTCAAGTCTCGTGTTTTATCATGAACTATGTCGTGCTCTCTACATGCGGCGTGCAGGGGATTGATTCCTTTATCGCCTCTTGCCAAGCGTTGGTTTAGTTTAGTTCCTGGCCCACAAAACTGATAACCCGGTAAATGAAGTTCAACTGCTAGAGAATTTATAACACTATTTAATAAACCTCTTCCGGTTACTGACTGTTTATTACTGTCATGTTTCTTATAAATTATACCCATTTAAAATAACATTAGAGAATACTTTTGTATGGGCAGACACAAATGCATCGATTGCTTTTATTTATGTCAAACATATACACGCATCCCCAAGCATTTAATACGCCAACATGATTATTATGTTTAAGCAAAACGATATGAACATGAAGCACATATACAATGATCATGTAGGAAGAGACATGACATTTGTAAAATTTCTAAATATATGCAGAGAGTGTTGGAAAGCCAAGTACGGATTTCTGGTAATCAGCACAGAAGATCCGATTGATGATGGGCGGTATAGAAAAGGCTTTGACATTTACATCCAACTATAAATGAAAGTACCCCGATGCTTTCATATCTGTATGCAAACTGCCTTGAACTGATCTGATCTGTTAGCTGTTACAACTGATCTGATAGCTGTACACCTGATCTAATATGATATACATGTTCTGATCTGTTAGCTGTTGCAACTGATATGATAGCTGTCGAAGCAGATGCTTAGAATGAATGAAAAAATATTAAAAGACCTGATAAAAACCAGACGTATTTTATAACAGAAATTTCGGAATCTAAAACTGACTAAAGCAGATGTAGAAAATCAAATAGAAGAGTCACTTAAACCAATCACAAAACCTCTAAAGGAATTGGTTCGAAACACTACAACACCAACAACAATAACAACAAATACTAACAAGGATGACTTAGATTTAACATACTATGATATGCCACTCAAACTAAAAACAAGTACCCCACACAAAACAAAGAAAGAGATGGATTTTGCAGACGAGAATCTTAACAAGAGTAATGAAGATGGCACTTTTTTCTCTCGAATAAATGATACACATGATGCAAACAAATCAACTAAAGCCATGGATTTATCTGAGCTGGAACAACAAAATCAGCTGGATACTGCATATGGATTGCTTAGATGGTGTCCATATTGCTGGATACTGCATATGGATTGCATATGGATTGAACAGATGGTGAATGGAGATTCGGAAACACTGCTTTCAAAATACAAAACTGTGAAATATTCATGTCAAACAAACCTTTTGGCACCTCACATCCTATTACCTTCAACCTTACACCCGGTCTCTTTCAGCTATTGTTCCACAAGACACCATCAAATATCAACGAAGATCTACAAGTTTACAAAACAATTTTAATCAATACTAGTGCTCACAAACGTAAATACACTGAAAATTAGCAAATTAAGCAAGGCTTCCAAGTACACCAACATCATAAAGCGATTTTTTAATGATAAATCTTCACCGACAGCGACACAATACAAACGTAAAAAAAAAACCGGTTTGATGAGAGTCAATCCGCAAAAGCCTAATTACATTTACTGGGATATTCGGATCATCATTCGAATTAGTCGCTACATTACGACTTTTATTATCCTCACAGTCACCTGGACACAACAATCACAACAACGAAATTATTTCCATCATTGAGGAGTTGAGAGCAGCTAATATAATTGTATAAATATGCTGTATTAAGCCTAATCGACAATGAGCGTCGACAAGTTCGGTCGTTATTCCATGCGAGAAGCATCAACAAATAAATTAAAGAGAAAGTTTTCAAAAGGCTTGGGATTTAATTTAGACAATGATAACCATTTGGATCTCCGCTGGAAGCGTTTAAAGAGTGTTGGTGAGCCTGTTGAAAATAATGATGCTGTAACAAAGTCTTTTGTGTAAAACTGTATGAAGCAAATGGACACAGTAACCAAGACCTTTGTGAAAGATAGTATAAAGCAGTTGAAATCAGATTTGATAAAGAAAACCAAACACTAAAAGAAAGAATAGATGACGACATTGAACTAGTCTATACAAAACTTCAAGACACTAAAGAATACGTCGACAATAATATTCAAGATTATACAAAATATATTAGTGAACAACTTGAACGAATTGAAAGCTACCTATTTCAACAAGCACAAAAACCGAAATCAATAGCCGCATTGGAGTACAAAATTCTAAAAAAATGTCAAAATGAGTAAAAAGCGCGGTTTAGTAGATGAACTGCACACTCAAGCTGGTAAAAATTTTAAAGGAAAAGCGTGTAATTACTAAAGGAATCGATGACTTCTGGCAAGCAGATTTAGTAGAAATGGGAAGCTATTCCACGGATAACAACGGATTTCGCATCCTTCTCACCGTAATAGACACATTTTAAAAATTTGCCTGGGCTGTGCCTTTCAAATCAAAAACATCTGCTGATGTCACCAAAGCCATGGAAACCGTATTCAATGTGGGTCGGATACCAAGAAATTTACAAACCGATGACGGCAAAGAATTCTTCAATCGACAATTTCAAAATATAATGAGGAAATTCCATGTCAACCATTACTCTTCGTACAGTGTTTTGAAGGCATCAATTGTTGAGCGTTTCAATAGAAAATTAAAACAAATGATGTGGAGGGAATTTAGCCCTCCACATCATGGATCGTATCGATGGATTGATAATTATAAAAATTTGATCGACGAATACAATAAGAAAGAGCATAGAACGATAAGTATGGCTCCCATCGATGTCAAGCCGTCTAATGAAAAGTTGCTACTAAATACAGCCTACAACAATCTGAAAATATTTAAAAAGCCAAAGTTCCGGATAGGAGACTATGTTCGCATCAGTAAACATAAACACATTTTTGAATAAGGCTACACACCGAATTGGACTACAGAACTTCTCAAAATTAAGAACATAAGAATTACAAACTCAACGACGTATATTCTTGAAGACTATCAGGGAAACACAATTGGAGGAGGATTTTATGAAAGCGAGCTACTAAAAACAAAATATCCCAGCACATACCTTGTAGAAAAAGTTTTAAAAACAAAAGGGAATAAGGTCTTTGTCAAGTGGCTGGGGTTTTCCAATAAATATAATTCTTGAATCGATATTAATGAAATTTTGTAAAAATATATGTAAATAAATTTCCTGTATAAAAAGATTGCTTTGTGTGTTTTTATTTCATTAGCCGACCAACATTCAAGATGTCAATAACCCTTACCCTAAGTGGAAACAAATCCATTTTATCGGCTGATTACTTTCCGCCCATAGATTTAGATGGGAAGTATGTATGCGGTCTCGTTGACTTTCAAAGCTACAACACCATACCAAACGTTGACTATGAAAATAATTTATTTCATATCGGAGACCATACAATTAAAATTCCTGTCGGTTCATATGAGCTCGACGATATTGCCGAGTACATTCAAAATAAATATTTTAGTATAGTGCCACATGAGAAGCTGCATGAGAAACTGGAAGTAGCCGCCAACCCTAATACACTGCAAGCAATTGTAGGGTCCAGTAAACATACAATTTTCTTTAATACAGAACGAAGCATTGGTGCACTGTTGAGCTTCAGTAAAAAAGTATTGGAAGCAGGAAAACTGCACACTTTCGATTTGCCTGTGACTATAACAAAGATCAATGTTATACATATTGAGTGTGACATTATAAGCGGTTCATATATTAATAACACACCGGCGCATACAATTCACATGTTTGCACTGAATGTCAGCCCCGGGTATAAAATAGATGAGATTCCGAAAAATGTGATTTATTTGACAGTAAACACTAGACAGATAAGTTCGATTACAATAAAAATTGTTTATCAAACCGGTAACCTAATTAATTTTTGTGGAGAAACTGTAACCCTCAGACTGCATTTAAACTGCATTTAACCCTCTGACTGCACCTTCATTCACTTCTTCTTTGTCATTTGAAGTAAAAAGTTCACAGAAGCCGCAGACAACACTTAACGTTCTACAACGCAAAAAGTTGACATTCGAAAATAAGAATTTCTAAAATCTTTGGGCTTTCAACTAAATAGAAACTACATTAAAATGAGTCAAATACTTCTACAAAAACCACTATATGATGAAAGCATCCTTAAAAAGGAATACCATAGCTACTCATCATATTTACAATCGTATAAAAACAATGATGAGATAAGGATTGCAGTTCAAAACCAAAATCTGTACGCTTTACCCAGTGAGAGCTTGATTTATATTGAAGGAAGAGTCACCTTGGAAAATGGGATTGCAACTTCAAACGCAAAATTAAACAAGTAAGAGTGTTGTCTTCGGCCTGGCCGAAATCTAAATACCCTACACCCGACTAACTGAAAAAATTATAATTTCGCCACTTAACAACTTTTGTATAAGTAGGCGGACCACGCCTACTTATTTCGGCAAAATGTTTTTGTAATGTCTCTAGGTATTAGGTGGGCGTGGCACGCCCATTGTTTTCAAACATTTTAGTAATGATGCTATTGTATGATGCTATGTCATATAGTATGATATAGCATCATACTATACATTTAGTATGATGCTATATGTTCCGGAATAAAATTATACCTTAATATCTCCCACGGTTTATGAAATATTCAGATTTTAACATTTTTTGAAACGAGGTGCTTTTACATTCCGTATGTAAAGTAGGCGTGGCTGTTTACCGATCTCGCCCATTTTCAATCCCAAACAGCCCTACATAACAAAGAATATTTGTGACAAATTTCATCGCGATATCTCTTTTCGTTCTCCCGTAATCGTGATTTCAACAGACAGACAGACAGACGGACGGACAGGGCTAAATCGATTCAGGAGGTGACGCTGAGCAAGAATATATATACTTTTCTATATCTATCTCGTCTCCTTCTCTGCGTTACAAACGGAAGAACAAAGTGAATATACCCTCCACCCGAAGGGAGTACACCCTAAAAACAATTGTATAGCATTCATGTTTGATGAAATTCGTTATGAGATGATTGGAATGGAGATTGATCGTACACGTCACTTGGGTGTAATTATCACCGTGAAAAATTACGTCTCTTTAAATCCCACTGAGAGTAACATACTAATAAATGCTGGTTGATTTGCAACGAATGAAGTTGAAATAACGGATGTATATTTTCATTTTTGCACATCATTGAAAATGCTACTCGGCTTTGCTGAAGACTTTAGTAAAATTATATTAAAAGCTAAACATGAACTTGTACTACTGCGTTCGATATCAGACGAAAATGCTATTCCTTCAAGTGTTGCAACCGAAAAATTAAACAGATAACAAATATTACACCGAAAATTCCTCATGTGCAGTTGGCTGATTGTGCCAAACTACAACTCTTTCAAATAATTCAAAGCTGACGACCTTTATCAATAGTTGGGATTGCCATTTCAATCCATCACTTGCTCAAGGAAGCAACCACCTGTGGAACGTTAAAGTATCCGCAGAATGAAAGACCGCTTTATACTGATTGCTTTTCGAAAGGACAACAAAGTTTCAACATTGTCATTTAACTGATGTAAAAGTGCACTTAAACTCTGATACATATCCGTATGATGACCTCAATCTAAATTTCGATCGTGACCGGTATGCTCTGCTGTATGATATGTACATAAAATTACAACAAAGCTATTTTAATGGTGAATATCAACATCTGTTGCTGCCTGGAGATTTCAAAGATACTGCACCGATAATTGTAGTGGATGTTAGTGATCAAAACGAAGCGATTAAAAGTGGTCCGATTGATATTAGAATTGAATTTAAGACATCAAAGAATATTCCAGCCAACACATTGTGTACTCATACACGACAAAATAATTGAATATACACCAACGACTGGTGAAATTAAAAAAGTCGACTAAGTGAAAATGGAGAATGACAAATTTATTACTATGGATGTGCAGGGATTCAAAGGTTATTTTAATGAATTTATAGTCAAAGAGTTGGCAGTCACCTTCAGCTTTAATGAGTATCAGAATTTTATTATAAAACCACCATATGGATTTCACAAATTAACACGTCAGTCCTAAAAACAAGTACACTGGTTATATCGTAATCATCATGATTTCACATGGAATGATGGCTTCATCGACTTTTGTAGTGTAAAGTATTTCGTGAAGCAAAATCTTAAAAACATACCCGTTTATGTTAAGGGAGCTGAAAAATCCAAATGGGTTGAAGAATTTATAGACGTGCCCGTATTTAACGTTGAAGAATTCAGCAGCAGCAACTTTGAAACTCTTCGAGATACATACTTACTACAAAGGATGTGCCATTCCCATAATGGCTGAATTTGCGCTTCAAAACTCTCTTCTGTTAAGAAAATTCCTCAATTCTTTCAATAAATAAAAAGCAAATGTTTATAATTTCATATTTACATTTTTTATTTATAAAATTTCTTAAACCTAACAATTGTAAACTTAATGTCTATATATTTTATATTAATAAAAAATTCATTTAAAATTAAGTTATTTGTTTAAATTTTAAATTATTTATAAATATTTAAAAGGTAAAATTATTAATATTAATTAGAATTATTAATAATTATTTATTATAATAAATATTATGTGACGCATAAGTGTGAATGCCATCACTTCTAATACACTACAACTTAAAGATACCTTATGAACTAATCGTGCATATATTTCATGCATCTTACTTTTGACTATATACATAATTCCATATACAGTATTATTATTTACTAAACAATTCCTATAATCACTAAGACAACCTATCTATAACTAATTTTTAACTGCTTAGGATTCTCCATTGTTTTCCCATACACCGCATTGTTTAGCAATTTAAAGAAATTCTTTTCAAAAGTATTTTTTGCTAAACTGCTGTGATGGGTATTTAAGTCAAATATTGTTTTAACCAACAAGACTGTTTAAATTTCAATGCGTTGTGGACTTTCTTTAAAATTAATCCATTTTGAAGGCATTGCTTGATTTTTATAGTGAATTATATAATTAGTCTTGTTGGTTAAATCAACAATCAACTTTTTACACTTGGAGCTACCCACAGTTTTATTTTCAGCGCAAAATGGTAAATCACCTGAAATTTTCAAAAATGTCTGCCAAAATAAGTACATCTGTTTTCAGATAGAGGATCATGTAATCATTCAGAGTTTGACAATTAAAAATTTGCCAAACTCTTTGAGCATGCTCATTATGCTCCACTGCACATTCTGTACAAGTCAATCGACTGAAGAAATCAGCCCGAGTACGAAGGCTGTTTTCTTGCATGCGATCAACTGAATTGATGTGTTCATACGAGATGTTGTGTTCCTACACTTTTCCTCCTAAGGAGATTAAATTCTTCATCGTTTGGATACATCGGCGCATCGCGTGAAAATCATTAGGCGTAAGATTTTGCGCCAATGTATCCAAACTGTAAGTCATAAAGCGAAAAGAATCCAAGAAGCTGAGTTCAATGGTCTTATTTTCGCTTATGCGTATCCTCTTGGACAGGGATACGTACAACTTTTTATTTAGGGAGATATTTCAAATTGCACTCGTTGTGTGCTGGACCCTATACTTTTCCGTTAAATGACAATGATATGCCACCCTATCTTCCCCAATGGCTGTTCACAAATGTGACAGACATTGTGCTCAGACTGATTTCTGAGTTCTGCCGGACTCAAGGGAGTCATCATGTTTTAATTTAAATTACCTTGACATGTTCTTTATCCACACGTAGTGGGACCACTCCTCCTACTGAATCAGCAGGAGGTTTATGTGGGAGGACTTCTCCACCGAAGTGAACTAGCGCGGTCCCACGATGCTCCCGATCTCCTCGTCGTACCCAAACACATTGACACTAATGTGTGGGTTACGTTCCTCGAATCGGGAGACTTGGGTGACGACCAACGGAAAATCAAGCCCATCAAAATTTAAAGTGATACCATACTATGATGTTTAAAGTGATACTAATACTATGAAAGGCTCTTCAATATTATTTATATTATATAATTGTGGTCTTTCGGGATGAACGTATGTAATGCAGAAATTATGGCCCATTTAAAACCATTTACGTCGTTATTTTTAACATTAACGCACGCATGCTCCTCCTGCAGCTTCTTTGGGAGAGGGATGTATGACGATCCACTCAGAGGCCGATACTGGTTAACATTCACCTCCAAGTGGCTTATTTTAAGTAGCGACCAGCCATTTCAAATCTGCCATTAAAGGTAGACTTTATTATTTTCAAATGTTCGTTTATTGGAACCCAACAATTCTTTTTATGTTTGTTGGTCCGAACATGATGAGCCTAATCTTTTTTTAAGACGTTTTCGTTGCAGTTGGGACAACAAACATGAGTTGGTATTGATGATGATGCTGTTGATGTGGAAGGCTGAGAATTGGTTAAATACGCTGCTGTTGCTACTGACGGTGGTGATGATTGAGGGTGAAATTTTGTTGTATGCCTCTTAAGGTTGTCGTGCAAATTTTATCCCACATTCGTTGCACACGAATGCCCGCAGTAGTATATAAAGGCCCGTTCTAATCCACAACAACAACAGGTAAAATCATAGCTCCACACGTGGAGCAAATGTGGAGCACAACAACAGGTAAAAGCATACATCCTCATAAGGAGTATGAGGATTACAGCAACAACAACAAGAAGAACAAGAACAACAACCTCACGGAGTTGCCAGATCGAGGATTTGGGTGACAGAGTGGCCAGATCGAGGATTTTTATTATTATTATTTTTTTTTACATTTAAAAAATTTTTTTGGAATTTTTCGTGGGATTTTTGTGGGGATTTGAGGACTTTCCATTGAATTTTCCAGGATTGTCAGGTGGCAACCCTGGCGGCTGGAGCTGAGGATTGTGGGCTGGAAGCTGATGGCTGGCGGCTGACGGTCGGTCGGATTGACGGTCGGTCGGACCGACGGTTTGTTGGGGGTGATGGTGAGGAAGCAGGGAGAGGGAGGGGAGCGACGTGCGTTATGGTATGTGAGTATTGGGTGACCAGCAGCTGGCAAGCGGAGATGGATTCGAATGTGCTTGATGGATTCGAGTTTCAGCACTGTATGCGGATCGTGGTAGCGAAGGCGAGTTAGTGTTCTTGTTGTTGATGACACTGACTCAGAAAATTTCATGTAAACAATCAGCGGGATCGCGTTGTGGTTGTTGTTACAGTTGTTTATTTCATGATAACTGTGAACTGCGGCTTAGCATGCATTGGGATCGAACTGCGGCTTATCTTACAATGGTTACGGAAGCAGCTGCGGCTTTGCATAATTTGATATCTGCTGACGAGAGCATATTTTTCCTAGATTCCTGAAACTGTGGCTTCGCATCCATGACTATGTTTACAGAAATTTGAAGGTCACTTTGTTGTTCTTTTTGTTGTTTTTATTGCTTTACTCGAATTTGTCAGGAATTAAATTATTACTGCTATACTCGCTTCAACCGCTTTGTTTACCGATATAAAATTTGTTTGAAGATTCGGTACATATAGAACGTCATTTAGGTGAACGTCATCAATTTTATGCGACTTCAATTTGACAATTCCTTTTCCTTTTGCTTCTATGAGCTTCCACCGGCTACTGCGATTTTTTCCTCATGTTCTTTAAAAGTTACGAACATGTTGCGGTTGCAACACATATGTAAAGTTGCGCCGCTGTCAGAAGAGAATGGAAATTTGTTGCTGCGAGAGACGCGAATGCTGTCGAAAGAGAATTTCGTTTTGGTTCTTTACATTTCGCAGCGAAATGCCCCTTTTGACCGCAGTTATAACATTTTAAGTTGACTTTTAGTCGCCTACCACGATTATTGACGTTACTGGTGCCGTTACTGTTGATTGTTTTTTCCTTCACAACGGTACGGGCAGTAAATGCTTGCACACTACTCTCAGCATACATGGTGTCGGAATTTCCGTTACGAGAATCCTCCAAAAGCTTCATTTTTAAAATATCTATCTAAGGTAAATTGTCGCGTGTTTCCATCGCTATGACGAAATCCTCAAATGAAGTGGGCAATCTAGATAGCAAAATTGTAGCCAGAAGCTCTTCATTCATTTCAAGACTAACTTCCCTAAATTTTTCATCAATACTAGAAAACTGATTACGTTTAGGGTATACTCACATCTTCGGCGAACTTTAAATTCAGCAACTGTCTAAACAGTGTCACCTTACACAGTGTCCACGAGGATGA
Organism: Sicus ferrugineus; assembly: GCA_922984085.1. Lineage (NCBI taxonomy): Eukaryota > Metazoa > Arthropoda > Insecta > Diptera > Conopidae > Sicus > Sicus ferrugineus. Next base: position 12,418,657 of record OV277350.1, read on the forward strand.
TGTATCTGTATCAGCTTTTCCCAAGCAGCAGCCAATGTGATGCAATGCTTTATATAGTTAATTTGAGTGGGCTTTAACGCCAACGCCAACGCCAACGCCTTTTCATCTTTTTGAAAAGGCAGCCGCCTCAGTTAGGTATGTATTTCAACATGCAGCAATAACCACCTTTTCCTAAAAAATCCATTTGACAGATTTTTTGAAATTTGTCAACAACATTTTGAAATTTATAAAATTATTTTTCAGTTCATGTTCCGAATTTGAGAAAAAGAATAATTCAAGAATATATAACCAAACCCAAGTATTTTCTTCAGATTGCTTCAGCGAAACCGGAAGTTGCTATAGCCATAGGTATTCAATTTTAGAGCACCTCATAAGAAAAAATTCAAGGTGGTTAAAGGAAAAATTTGTAGCAGAAGAAATAGAAATAAGATCTGGTTTAAGACGAACGGGCTTAAGGACTGATGCTGGCAGCAATAATAAAATACAAAGACTTCTTCTCCGCAAAATTTTTTTTTTCGCTAAACATAAATTTAAATTATATTTTTATTATGTATAAGTAAATTTATATAATTTAAATAAAAAAATTATTGTATTTAAATAAAAAAATTTACATACCTATAATATATATCTAAAAATTAAACTGCTGTTTAATGTAATAAAAATATTTATTTTAATTTTTATTTATTTATTTGTATACTTAAAATATTTTAAAATACTTCCCATAACTACAATATCCTCATTTAAAATATAAATTTAAAAAGCCTAGAAACCAAAAAGCAAAAAAAGTCCAAAAACTCAAAAAAGCAAAATTTCCAAGTGGAATTGCTTCGTTCCCTCTTCTCCCCTCATCAGAATTTATGAAGTAAAACCAAATTCACAAAAAATTCCTTTCCTAGCATTCTCAGTTGCTGCGCTCTTGACTGCATTGCAATAATGGCACATCAAAATCTGCCGTTAGTCGAAAATTTTGAGTCGTAATATCTCTGTTCTATTTATGCTCGTTGTCTATGATTCATCTTATTTTTATACCCTACACCCGATGGGTGAGGGTACATTCACTTTGTTCTTCCATTTGTAACGCTGAGAAGGCGACGAGATAGATATACAAAAGTACATATATAAATATATTCTCAGCATCAACTCCTGAATCGATTTAGCCCTGTCCGTCCGTCTGTCTGTCTGTGGAAATCACGATTATGGGAGAACCAAAAGAAATGTTGAATCAATTCCGTTTTTCTCCTGTATGCTCACACAGAACAAATAATAAAACCACGCTTCCACTGCGCTCTACTGTTTTATTCACAAAGGTCTAGAAATGATTTAATACTAAAAATTATGTATTACATAAAGTACTAAAGAAAGAACAATGATAATCTGAAATATTAGTGTTGCCAACTAGTCTTTTCAATCTATATTCTCAACAAGAAATATCACGATGGAATTTGGCATAAATATTCTTTGGTATGTAGGTCAGTTTGGGATTGAAAATGGCAATCCGTTAACAACCGGAATATATATAAATAAATATAAATAACGACCGTTATATACCGACCGTTACATGTAACGCTCGTTATTTATATTTATTTATATATATTCCGGTTGTTAACGGATTGCCATTTTCAATCCCAAACTTACCTACATACCAAAGAATATTTATGCCACATTCCACCGTTGTAAAACATGTTCTAATGTGAATATCTCATAAACCGCGCGAGATATTGAGGTATAATTCTATTCCAGGGCATATAGCGACATTACTAAAATTTCTACAAAAAATGGGCGTGGTCCGCCCACACGTACAAAAATTGAAAATATCTCAATTGTCAGATATTAAGACGTAATTTTATCAAGAGGTATCTGGCGACATTAGCAACCTGTTTGCAAAAAAGGGCGTGGTCCGCCTGCTTATACAAAAATTGTTAAGTGGCGAAATTATTATTTTTTTTGTTACTTGGGTGTAGGGTTTTTAGACTTCGGCCTGGCCGAAGACAATACTTTTATTTGTTAAATTTTTTGAAAAGAAAGAAGAACACTTAAAATTTCTTACCACCATACCTTTTTAGTAACGAAAATATTTTTTTTATGTTTAATCTATTTGAGAAAAATTTTATTTGAGAACAAAATAATATCTAGATACAACAAAGCTTTGAGAAAAATATAGGTGGATCCCTTCTGGATCTTCCTTGGATCGCGCTAGATTTTCGGAGATAAGCCGCTCCACATAGTTCTTATAACTATAATCTTATAATTAAAAAGGCAGCTGAAAACTTAATTTAAAGGTAATAAGGCTGATCAGCATACGGTGGCATTTTCCATACTCTATATCAATCCAAGCGACTGGTATACACGCAGGAGTAGAAAAATATAATTTCATTACAGTTTAGTGGAGTTGTTTAATTTTTGATTCCACATTTTAATGAGTTGAGTTGTGTAACAGTTGAATGTATTCATTGAAGAAGACGAAATTTTCCTAAGTTATTGCCGTGCTAATATTGAATTATATCTTTACTTTCAAGATAACAAAGGAACTGATGCAGGTCATGAGCCAAGACCGGACGACCCAGTATGGTACAAGATCTCAACATTTACTGGAGCCATCCATACAGCGGCATCTAACGCACTTTTCCTTAATTACACACGGGTTCGGATCACCTGCCATTATGGCCGTTCTTCACGCCTTTCAGGTTAGTTGAATTTGAAATCACAAAAAATTGTGTACAAATGTACGTGTATGTGTATTTGGTGCGTATATAAAAAATTGGGGTTAAATGTTACGGTCCCTTATTATATAATTTTTTGTGTTTATATTAAAGTTAAATGTTTACAATCATCATTTTACTATGAATAAAAGGCAGTTTGTGACTTCTAGTTTCCAAACCAAAGTTAAGGATTATTGTGCAAATTTTATTTAAAAAAATATAATCTTCATTCAGGCAAGATAAAAAGTATATCGAGATTACTCTCTCGTGACTCACACCAATGTCATGAATAACAATTAATTCCGTTTTAATCATGAATAACACTTAATTTCGCGAATTCTGTGGGAAATAGTAAATGCAAACAAATATTTTTACTTTTGCCGTAAAAAACTTAAATTATTTCGCCCAAAAAGATAAAATAACTCTTTGGAATGTAGAAGGTAATTGAGAAGTGAATGAGTCGCGGGAGAATTCCTTCTGCGTGATTTTATGATCCATTATTCATAGTTTGGAACGAAGAAATTTAACATACGAACAGGATATAAGTTTTATCCACAATGATCATTTTAAGAAGACTTAAGATTTTTAGTTTCATAATATTATAATAAAACATTTAATACAACAGTCTTGTTTTGTGTACTGAATAAGTCTATTCCTGTAAATAATTCCTTTCCTTACTCATTAATTTCATTTCTTTTCCTTGCAGACCTTTCTAAATGAATCGCTTAACTACTTGGACAAACTGTATCCATCAAATATTGGAGGAATGGTATCGTCGTCTCTAGATAAAAACAAGATTGATACTGACAAAAAATGATAAACAACGCCTCCTATGATCTGTAACTACTGTTAAACTGATAAGTTTAAGCCGTTTTAATATAAACTAATGAAATAATTTTAAAAATTTTATTTAATAAACACAAAGCTTATAATTACATGTTTTGTATTATGCAAGAGGATGTAATTTATTAAAAATCTATTAAAAACTAGTACTAGGTATCCTTCAGTACTAGTTTAATTTATTTGTAATATACTATACCTTGTATAATACGAATACCAAATCTCACTGGATGTTAATAGTTAAAATAGACCAATGTTAATGGAGAATTCATGATATAAAAAATATTCAGAAATTCAACTGATTGATTCAAATTGATTTAATAACGTTTCCCTATTAAACTGAAGCAACTGAAGGAAAGAAATGGCATCAACTTGAAAGCTTAGAATACAACCAAGAAATATAAAGATAAGATAGAAGTACTGCCACAGCTTCCCGCATACTTCTGTCCCATGATCGTGCAATTCGGAGCATCATTTGCTCCTTAACTCCGTATTTATGCTCATGCGGGTAGCTTTACAGGCATGCAAAGCCCTTATTCCGGAATTTAGATAAAAATAAAGTTTAGAACTTTTAGGAAAAATTTATTTACTTTTAAATTCTACTACAGTTTTATTTTACTTTTTTTTCCATGGTTCATTTGTTGAAAGGGACAAAGTTTTATTGACTTTCTTTATTTTTATTATACCCTACACGAAAGTTGAAATCACGATTACGGGAGAACGAAAAGAGATATCGCGATCAAATTTGGCACGAATATTCGTTGTTATGTAGGGCTGTTTGAGATTGAAAATGGGCGAGATCGGTAAACAGCCACGCCAACTACTTTACATACGGAATGTCTCTCTATTCAAAAAATGTTATAATTTCAATATCTCATAAACCGTGCGAGATATGAACGTATAATTTTATTCCGGAACATATAGCACCATTATTAAAATTTTCACAAAAAATAACAAAGTTGGCAATATCTCATGAACGCTATAAGATATTGTGATGCCATGATGTATCCGGAAGCATTACCAATAAGTTTGCTCTTATTCTATCGACGGCCTAAGCTGACGCACGCATTTTCTCCTGGAGACTGCTGGGATAATCTTCGGTACATCAGCCACGGGTACCGGCCGTAATATTACAGACCGGACAAATTCTACGCGACTTCGTAGCGGACGCGGTAGTGTTCCCAGGTGAATATATATAAATATATATATCGTCATCGCGTGTCTTCGGATCGGGTGCCAGTCTAGTAGTCAGTGCGTGTCTTCGGATCGACTGCTCGGCACGGTATGTCTTTGAACCCCGTGACGTGACCTCAGACCAGGTGCGCTGACGAAGCGTAAGCCAAGTTTCAGCGGGAGGCATAAATATATATATATATATATATATATATATATATATGCGTAATATATATATATATATATATATATTGTCGACTATTCTGGTTATCGCGTGTCTTCGGATCGGGTACCAGTCTAGTAGTCAGTGCGTGTCTCCGGATCGACTGTTCGGCGATATATATATAGTTCGTAACCTAGACGTGACCTGAGACGAAAGACTCATCGGACGTTACGGCCGTGTGCTCACGCAGCAGTACGCGGGTGCGTCACAAGCAAAGCCAATTCATCGGACGTCACGGCCGTGTGCTCACGCAGCAGTACGCGGGTGCTTCACAAGCAAAGCCAATTCATCGGACATCACGGCCGTGTGCTCACGCACCAGTACGAGGATGCGTAACAAGCAAAGCAGAACAACACGCACGACCAGACCGAGTGGCACCCTGCTTGGCTCGGCTCCTCTCGCCTAGACAGCCTAGTTAGGATCACTGTATATATATCGCCCAAGACTACACATTAGTGTAATATTTTAAGCCACAAATAAATTGTATTTGGAGATAGAAATCCCAGCAAAATTATAAATTTATGTGACGAACCGTGGACATCCGACGAGCTCACCCGCGCTATAAACCGGAAGACGGGGGAACTTCGTCTCAGTGGCGCCCGGGCAAGGACCCTGACCAAATACATGCAATCTACCAACATCAAACACCGTTGTGCGCTTAAAATAGATAACCGCAAGCGCGATAAGTGAAGAGTTGAAGTTATACAACGAAGGCAATATGTGTGGAATCAACTGGATATACTCATTACGCAAGGAGGCACTGCTAAAATGTGCCCAAGAGTTTGGTCTAGAGACTGATGGCACAGTCGAAGAACTTCGGAAAAGACTCCTGGCTTTCGCAACAAGACTCGAGCTATCTGAAGAGGAACAGGCATGTCTCGACCGGCTGAAAGAAACCGACAGACAGATCACATCTCCAACTCTGTTGGAGAGAGCTTCGAAAACACCTTTAGCACTGGAAGTCCCAGTCACACCCACCGCGGACGCAACACTTGACCGGATCAAGAAGTGGGGTGTTAACTACGATGGAGTTCAAGACCCACTGGTCTTTTTAGAGAGAGGGGAAGACCTGGCGGAGGTGTACAACATAGATGCCGACGCCCTTCCAAAAGCCATGCCAGATATATTACAGCAGCGAGAGGCGCAATGGTTCCGGTGCAACAATAAAGGTTCCGTGGTCCTCCTTGAAACGGGATTTTCTACAATTTTTCTTGCCGTCCCATTTCTTCGAGAGGTCGCAAGATGATATACGACAACAGCGACCAGGGGAAAATTTCAAGGATTTCGTGGTTGCATTGCAGGGATTAATGCGACACGCCGACTTAAGGGAAGAACAACGCCTGGAACTGATCTACCGTAATAGTAGCGGTAAGCTAAAACTCTACGTCAAGAGGAGAGAATTCAAGACTTTAGAAGAGCTGGTAACCCTGGCAGGTGACTGGGAGAATTTGAGGGCAGACGAGCAAGCGTTCTATTTCCCACAAAGACCCACGGGAGCGGTGGAATCCTACAAGTCAAAAGGGCAAGCACGAAATAACGAATACCACGGTCAAGTTGTAGACGAGCGAGACACCCACGTCAAGAACCCTCGCTCGGCATGTCGAAGGTGTGGAGGCGCTGGGAATTACGCGTATAGTTGTCAGGGGAAACAGCTATTATTTTGCTGGGAGTGTGGTCGTAAGGGCACCAGAATGGTAGAATGTTGCCAAAATCAGTCGGGAAACGGGCAGGGCCGACACCCGAATCGATGGGGTGTTTAGGCGGCCAAAGCACCTCAGAACGGACGGACAGCGCATAATAGCAACGGTGAGAATCGCAGGCGAGTGTATTGATGCCACTCTGGACACCGGCGCCACAAGAAGCTTTATGAGCAGCCAGACGGCGCACTGGTTGCGTATTTGCCTGGCGAACGGCGAAGCACATGTAGATAGAGGAGCGCTCACAATCCCAGTGGTCTTGGGAACCAAAAGCTGTGTGATCACACTACTGATTCTACCGGATGTTGTGGACGAGCTAACACTAGGGTACGACTTCCTAGCCCGCATGGGGACGACCATCCGATGTGCCGGCCACACCACCGAAATCACGGGACTATCCACAGGGCCCGTCCAGGCCAGATGCACCATAGCCAGGGAGGAGTTGACAGAACCAGAACGGATCGACGTTTTTCTGAAGAAAGAATTGCACGGGTTTGACGATATTCAAGGGGCCTTACTATAACAAGTCACCATATCATCATGGTGTTCATCACATCATCATGGTGTACATCAAAGTTATGCCGTTCGGCCTCCACTCTGCGCCCGCTACCTTCCAACGAGCACTCGACACCGTGATCGGTCCGGACATGGAGCCAGTGGCATTCGCATACCTGGAAGATATCATCGTGACGGGGAATACACTGTATTCGCACATGCGGAACCTAAGAGATGTTTTCCGACGGTTAAAGGAGGCTAAACTTCGCATAAATTTCGAGAAATGCGAATTCTTTCAAAAGAAAATTAAATATCTGGGACAAGTGATCAGTGAGCAGGGTATACACACAGAGCCTGACAAAATCGCTGCCATCAGAAAGCTACGACCGCCCCAGAACGTCCGGGAACTTCGCAGGTTTCTAGGGATTGCCTCATGGTACCGATGATTTGTGCCAGAATTCGCTAAAATGACCCAACTGCTCACCTCCTTGTTAAAGAAAGGGAAACACTACAAATGGAGTCAGGAGCAGCAAGGCGCCTTCGAGGACTTAAGGCGCCGTCTCACCGAGGCACCGGTGCTAGCCTATCCCGACTTCGAGCAACGCTTTCTCTTACAGACGGACGCCTGCGACCATGGTCGGGGTCCGTGCTCACGCAGATATTAGACGGCCAAGAGCGGGTAATAGCCTACGCAAGCCGCCACCTAAATGGAGCTGAATAGAACTACTCCACGACTGAGAAGGAGTGCCTGGCGGTGGTGTGGGCCGTGTGCAAGATGCGGTCATACCTCGAGGGGTATGCGTTCACTATCATCGAGAATTTATCCTTAAAGTGGGTCAACTCGATAGAGAGTCCCTCGGGGCGGATCGCCCGATAGGCCCTCGAGCTGAAACAACACACCTACGATATCCAATATCGACGTGGTAAGTAGAATGTGGAGGCCGGCGCACTGTCTCGTCAACTCTGGGAGGCGGTTTGTGCCAAGTGCCAGAAAAAACCCTTCTGAGTTCTGTTATGAGAAGAAGTACGGGGAAGTTCAGGAAAGACCCCGCGAGAACGCCGACTATTGCAGCCAGAAGGAGAAACTGTACCGGCATGCATCCAGGACATTCGCTGACGAAGACTACGTACAATGAAAGCTGTGCGTGCCCGGCAACCTACGAAGAGAGGTAATTCGAGAGAATCATGACGCGCCTACGGCAGGTCACTTCGGTATAAGAAAAACCATCGACCAGGTGGCCCAGAAGTATTACTGGCCAGGGATGTATCGTCAAATTAGCCGTTACGTGCGAGGATGCGAAAACTGTCAGAGCTGCAAAGAACTGCAGCAGAAGCCAGCGGGCAGGATGCTGATCACCTCGCGGAAGAACCCTGGACGACGGTGACAGCAGATTTCATCGTGCCGCTACCCAGGTCTACACATACGGCCCTGTTGGTGTTCACCAATAAGGTCTCGAAATGGGTGGAGTTGATTCCTTGCCGGAAAGCGACGCAAGAGACGTTAATAAGGGCGTTTCGAGAGCGGATCATGGCCCGGTTTGGGGTGCCTAAGATATTTATCTCAGACAACGGTGTCCAATTCACCAGCAAAGCGTTTCAGCGCTTTGTACAGGAACTCGGAATCAAACACCAGTATACCGCCCCATACACACCCCTCCCCCCGGAAAATCCAACCGAGCGAGCCAATCGCACTATTAAGACCATGTTGTTACAATATGCCGGATCCCAACAGACCAAGTGGGACGAACTCCTCCCGGAACTCAGCCTAGCCTTCAATTCCAGCACATCAGAAACAACGGGCCCACGTTATGATGAGCCATTCGTGGTGGAAGGGTTCGTCTCGCCCGCAATAGCAATAATTAGGTGGCCAAGGGACAAGCGAACACGATATGTGGCCGAGTTAAAAGAGTTCCATCAGCCCAACGAAAACAACAACGAAACCAACAACAAGGTGGACGAACAGCAATGGTCGGCCATCAGTCAATACAAAGAGTACAGATGCACACGGCCGTGTGCTCACGCAGCAGTACGCGGGTGCGCCACAAGCAAAGCAGAACAACGCGCACGACCAGACCGAGTGGCACCCAGCTTGGCTCGGCTCCTCTCGCCTAGACAGCCTAGTTAGGATCACTGTATATATATCGCCCAAGGCTACACATGAGTGTAATATTTTAAGCCACAAATAAAGTGTTTTTGGAGATAGAAATCCCAGCAAAATTATAAATTTCTGTGACGAACCGTGGATATCCGACGAGCTCACCCGCGCTATAAACCAGAAGTCCGGGGAACTTCGTTACAAGATATTAACACGTAATTTTATCACGAGGTATCTACTGGTATTACCAACTTGTATACAAAAAATGGGCGTGGTCCGCCCACTTATACAAAAGTTGTCAATATCCCATAAACGGTTTAAAATATTAATACGTAATTCTATCTAGCACTATCTAGAGACATTACAAAAACGTTTTCCCGAAATGGGCGTGGTCCGCCTACTTACATAAAAGTTGTTAAGTGGCGAAATTATAATTTTTTCAGTTACTCGGGTGTAGGGTATTTAGATTTCGGCCAGGCCGAAGACAACACTTTTACTTGTTTTGATTCACTTTTAATTTTTTTATTCTTACTTTTATTTAATTTTTCGGGCTTGCTTTGATTTTATTATATTTTATGCCATTCATTTTACTCTACAATTACGATCCAGCAAGATCGTATATACCTTTATATTCTCCATGCTCTCCAGATAGGAGTGAGAGAAACAGAGGAATCAGTGTAGAAACGTATACTACATCGTCTTTCTAGTCCACCATTTTTCCAGATTTCTGTGGTTGGAATGCTCGTATGATATCTACGATCAAAGGATGCAGCCGGTACGATATAATCCAGGGCCAATGGTTTTCCTTACAGTAACGGGACACCGATTACACTATGTCCATATCTTTGTTAAGACCACAGCGTTGATTTGCTCAGTCCTGGTAGCCGCGACTTGCCTGTCATAAATATCCATAAATATCCATGGGAGCCCAATTGGATAGCCTGTAAATAGCTAACTGAAGAATGTCTCTCAGGACCGACGGAAACATGCAGTTGCAACGAATGCGAATGCAACCACTCTGCAGCCACCCCATCTAATTCTAACAGAATGCTGCTCTTCCAGAGTAGTGATGAAATAACCTCTCTTTGCGGAGTGCCTTTGCTCACTGCTCTTGTAACTTTGGCGGTGCCCAGTTGGGATTGTTGTGATACCCCTCCGATTGAAGAATACCCGCGACGAAATAAAGTAGGTCAATTTGCGCGCTTTGTCCCATTGTGCCTTTCTTGCAGAATTGGAATTCAGCAAGAAAACCATATTGACTATTGGGCAAGTGGGAGTTCCGCAATATCAATTTTAATGCTTCGCTTGCAAAATGTGGATTCCGTAGGCAGACCTGCTGTTTTCAAAAAAATTGCTTCCACGCAGTTTGTATTCTACTTTAATTTTATTGAACTGTGATCGAGAAGCGCCTGAAAGTATGCCTTCCGAAAATTAGGTGCAAGCTTCCACGTTGGCAGTATTCAGCGTAATATGACAAGGTACTAGGTACTACTGTCTTAACTAAAATAACTACACTGCACTTAACTTTCTTTAACAGCGCTTGCACTTAACTTAGTTTAACAGCGCTAATTTTAGGGTGTGCAGATTGACCCACAACAAAAAAATTTAATTAATTTATAACGTTGATTATAGAATATTAGAAATTGTAAGTATTAATTAAGCAATCAACTTCAAGTAATTTATTTCTTCCTAATTTAAAAGCTTTCTTTAGTTATTGGTTAGGCTTAGCATACATATTTATTTGTGTTTGTATAATAATGATTATCATCAATGAATTTTACCAACTGTATTGGTAATATTTGTCACATTTTTCATTATATTTAAATAAACAATTGTTTGCTTAAGAGGTTTAAACGTTTCTTGATATATTATTCTTATCACTTGTATACTTAATTAAAATTTATTACTTTTTAACGTTCGAACGGGACGCAGAGAAGCATGCGGGGGGCTTTTTTATGCTCTCCGCAGTAAAGCTCTGCATTTCGTTTGCTTTCACTTCTCCTCCTTCTTCATGGTCCCGTTAGGTGTGCATGCGGCTGTGACTGCGCCGTGGACTGTAGCTCGGCAATACAAAGGCATAACACTTGTCTTGTCGCGCTTTGCTTTGCTTGCGACAGTGGGTGGCGATGACAAAATTCCGCATAGACTCCACTAATGTACGTGGCTTGAGGACGAATTTCTTTGCGGTCTTTGCGCATATTTGTACTCACCAACCGCATATAATGGCACTAAGTTGCGTACCGTACCAGTGTCAGCAACAAATTTGCACGACGGATGTCGAATTTAGCTCCATGTGGGTTAAGTTTAAAATCCAGTCGCACATCCTGCACTCCTGCTTCATTTATAGAAGCCCGGGTCTGGAGAAGTTTCCAACTTTTGATAAACTGGACAGTCTCTCTAATTCAATCTCCAAAATTCTGGAATCGTATCCGAACAGTGAAACTGTTGTTGCTGGTGATTTCAATGTTCATAATTCCAATTGGCTACGCCATTCGAGTCACACGACACCCGAGGGTTTGTATGTTGAGTTATTTGCTGAGTCTAATAATTTGACTCAATTAGTGAAGGAACCAATGCACTTTCCCTGCGTTGATGGGCAAAACCAAACTATTCTGGACCTTTTTCTAACTTCACATCACAGCAAGTATGATGTGAATGTTCTTGCACCTCTTGGTAATTCGGACCACGCTACAATTTCTGCTACCTTCCCTTATTCTAATCTTCAATCCGCTCACTAGTCAGCTCCGAAGCGGAAAGTGTGGCTTTATGAGAACGCAAATTGGGATGCGCTGAACTGCTTTTTCAGCCGTTTCAATTGGCAATTGTGTTTCAGAGATAGAAACATAAATTCTACAGCAAAGTTGGTAGAAAATATAATTTTATTTAGTATGAGGTCTTTCATACCCAATAAAAGAATTTCCATTAAACCAAAAGCCCATTCCTGGTTTAATGCGACTTGTAGACAAGCAGTCAGGTCTAAAGAGGAAGCATTTAGGAATTGACGTTTAAACAAAAGTGCTGATAATAAACTGCTGCGCAATCAGGCCAGAAATAGGTGCAATGCCACTCTAAAGCGCGGAAAAGTCTCTACGAACAGCGCCTTAGGCGTAGAGTTCTTGAATACCATAAGGGTAGTAAGAACTTTTGGTCGTTCGTGGGGAGAGTGAAGAATCAGGCGCGATCGTCCATTCCAACTCTTCTCAAGGATGATCAGATCTTCACTCACCCGGTTGATAAGGCAAACTTATTCGTCAAAATGTTTGCTGAAACTGCTCTCTTCGTGAGAGTAGCCAACCACTGTCCGCGGTCGATGGTGTATCTCATGCTATGCCTGAGATGCACTTTCGAACGCGAGCTGTTAAAAGAGTGCTTGAGGATCTCAACGTCAACAAATCCTCGGGACCAAATGGCATTTCAGCCCATGTGTTGAGAAAGTGTGCTCAACACTGGCTCGCCAATTGCGCAATCTCTTTAATTTATCGTTTACTTCAGGGGTTTTCCCACTTCCTGGTAGATTGCCAATGTGCAGCCAGTTTCCAAAAAAGGTGAGGCTACGAACCCAGCAAATTACCGGCCCATAGCAATCTGCTCAGTGCTCTCCAAAGTCATGGAGAGCATTGTAAATTTTAACTTGATGAGGTATCTAGAGAGCAACGAGTTAATCAGCGATGGCCAGTACGGCTTCCGTGCTCACCGTTCCACCGGCGATCTGATGGCGTTTCTCGCTGAGCTGTGGAGCAATTGTATTCATCAGTTCGGTGAGAGAAAGGTTGTTGCTCTGGATATCTCCAAGGCATTTGACCGGGTGTGGCATAAAGCACTCGTGTCTAAATTGACTGCCTATGGTGTCGGTAATACTTTCACTCGATGGATGTCGAGTTTCCTCAGCGGCCGTTCTGTTCAGCTTGTGATAGACGGCTTTGCTTCCGAAAGGCAGTCCATTAATGCTGGAGTTCCGCAGGGTTCGATCCTGTCTCCAACTCTTTTTCTAATTTTTATCAATGAGCTTCTGTCATTGACATCAAACCCCGTCTACTCGTTTGCTGATGACAGCAGCATTTGTCATTCATATTCATTCTCCAGTCGTCCTTCCATTCCGGAGATCACTAGAAGACGCAGAATTATGAATGACACACTCCAATCTGACCTCAACAAAATCCAGGAGTGGGGTCAAGCGAATCGGGTCGATTTTAATGCGCGGAAGACCCAATGCTGTTTGTTGACCCACAAACGTCTGGCGGGCGACAACTTCCCACCCACGTGGTGTAGATATTAAAGAGTCGGAGGCTCTTGATGTTCTGGGCATGTCAATCCAATACGATCTTCGCTGGAACGATCACATCTTTGACGTGTCGAAAGAAGCAGCCAAGTGCTTAGGCTTTCTTAAGCGGTGTAAGAAATACTTCACTCCAACCTATCTTCGTTATATCTACACCACCTATACGTCCGAAAATGGAGTACAATTCGCATATATGGTCGGGAGCTTCGCGGGCATATCTTCAGCTTCTCGACCGTGTCCAATGTCGTGCGTTAAAACTTATAGGAGACAGTAGGGTATCCAGCTCTATTGAAACCTGGGAGCGTCGTCGTGATGTGGGGTGTGTATCATTATTTTACCGTTACTTTCATGGTAAATGTTCCTCTGAAGTAGCCGGACTGATTCCTCCGGTTCAGGTATTCAACAGAACTACTCGGCTTTCCAGAGGGGTGCACCCCTTTTATGTCACGATTCCGTTCCAACGAACCACGCATTACCGTGAGAGTTCGTTTTTCGGTCGCGTCATTAGATTGTGGAATAGTCTCCCTGCGCATGTCTTCCCGCCCACTTAGAGCGTCGAAACCTTTAAGCGTAGTGTAAACCGTCACTACTCCCTCTTTCCCCTTCTCACTAATCTGTCATCCCTTCGGAACCAACAAATGCTTTGCATGGATAGGGGGCATCTCCTGAGCTCGGTTTCATCTCCCATAAAAAAAATGTTGACTAATTTAGGATATTTAATTTTCAGCAATTTATTTATATAATTTTTTTCATCGTTTTACCTTCCTTTAAATAAGCAAATTTTCTTGCTTGCTGTAACGATTTTCCTCTTCTTTTCTTTTTCTGTCTTATTAGTCGCAGTTAAATGTATTGCAGGCATAATTTTAATTGACTAAGTTAGGATATTTAATTTTCAGCAATTTATTTATATAATCTTTTTCATCGTTTTACCTTCCGTTAAGTAAGCAAATTTTCTTGCTTGCTGAAACGATTTTTTCTCTTCTTTTCTTTTTCTGTCTTATTAGTAGCAGTTAAATGCATTGCAGGCATAATTTTAATTGCTAAGTGCAATGCCCTGAACGTGGCTTGGAAACGATTCCTCAGTTTTTTGCTGACTTCGAATTTCTTCAGTTTTCAAAAACCTGGGACGTTGATGTTTTGGAGTAACGAGGTAATTTGTACCCCTTGTTTGATACGAATGTTGTAATTTGGGCGTTTAAGTAAACAAGTATTTGTTTACTTAAACGCACGTAATTAAATATTAGTTAATTAATTGTTAGTATCAATTAGTTGTATTAGTAAAATTTTTTTCTCCTTTTTATTTTCGTCTTTTCTACTTATTCACTAATTTTTTAACATTTTCTTTTTCATTCTTTTGTCATCTTTTTGTCTTTTTATATGTATTTATATATATTTACTTTTTTAATTTCTATTATTTCCCATTCTATTTGTTTTTTTTTTTTCATTACATTCTATATGTTCTTTCCTTTTCTGTATTTTTTTAGCATATAGCGTTAATTTGTAAGAAATTAGTACTGTGGTATTTTCTTCAATATCATATCCTTGGTTTGGGGGCTCCAAATTTTTAAAAAAAATTTTAATTTCATATTTGCAATGCAATGTACAATACAATAACAAATAAAATATAAGTACATAGATACAGAAATTTAATTCTTATTGAATATTACATTTCAAACCAATAGTATTAAAGAATAAAATAGTTAAAATGAACTCGCATGCGAACTCAACCACCTAAATCAACGCTCTCCCTATGTTATCAAAAAAACTTATATATACCAAATAATGTAATTTCGAAATTATTATTCTCTCTCGCTCTAAAAATTTTCTCTATGCCAAAGAGACTCAGCCTCAGGTTCAAGGGTAAAGGAGTCTTGCCCAGGATTGAGTGTGGTAGTAGGTAATAAATTTTTAATAATATTATATTTATGAATAAAAATTATTTATTAAAATATTTAAAAATTACCTTCACCTTTTTTAAATAAAATATTAAACCTTAAATTTTCTCCTTTAAGCATTACCAATAAGCTTGCCAAAAATGGGCGTGCTACGCCCACTTGTACAAAAGTTCTCAATATCTTGTAAACGGTATAAGATATTAATACCAAATGTTATCACGAAGTATCTACACGTATTACCAATCTATATACAAAAAATGGGCGTAGTCCGCCCACTTATACAAAAGTTGTCAATATCCCATAAACGGTTCAAAATATTGATACGTAATACTATCTACCAGTATCTAGAGACATTAAAAAACATTTTGCCGAAAGGGGCGTGGTCCGCCTACTTATACAAAAAGTGTTAAGTGGCGAAATTATAATTTTTTCAGTTACTCTTGTGTAGGGTATTTAGATTTCGGCCAGGCCAAAGACAACACTTTTACTTGTTTCACTTTATTGTTTGTTTTTTTTTCACTTTATAATTTTACTTATATTGTTTAAATCAATTTTACTTTAATTTAACAATCTGAATTTAATTTCACTTCACATTGTATCCTATTTTGCTTTCCAGCTGGGGTAGCGTCAGTCGCCCCAGGGTCCATTTTGAGGGACCTCGTAACCCTCAAAAGTTCTAACCACCCCGATAGTCAATAACTACGCACGATTTGCTGTGAGGCAAATATATCACTGATATTCCGCTCGGACGTATGGTGCTCCTTATGTTCTTTATTTATTCTTTATTATTTACATCACAAACCTTTTACAATCTTAATGACTACGCTACTGGTTACAGTAGTCTATAAGGCTGAGCGCCTGACGACAGAAGGCCGTGTACCATAATCCCCTTACAATGCTTTTGGTTACAGGTGACAGGGGAGCCGAGTGCTCCGTGGCAAAGAGCCGCGTACAGTGATTTTGGGTACACACAGGTGTTCGTGGGGCCGAATACCCCGCGGCAGAGGGCCGCTTACAATGGATTGAAATTCCCAAAGGAATAAAGCCGGTGCTGTTGAACCAGGTGGTCAATATGTACGAACTGGTCGGAAAAATATGTAGGCGAACTTGTTTGCTTGTTTTTATTTTTAGCAAAGAGAAAGAGAAAACGAAAATAAGCTGGTCACATAATTCTATTTTTAGAATTGCGGCTGCGCTGCTTGTGTGTATGTTTTATTGTCTGAGCGTATGTAGATATATATTGTTGTGTGGTGTTTTGGGTTGTTTACGTTTCATTTTAATAATTTTAATTCAATTCTTATTGATTATTCGTATGTTATTATTATTGAAACTTATTCTTATAAAATTGTTAATTAACTGCTCATAAATTTTCATTCGAATTGGATTATTTATATAAATTTGAGATTAAAATATATACTAAATTACCGGCGAGGTATATAAAATATATATCATAAATTCCCAGCCTAGAGAGGCTGTCCACTTTTGATAAACTGGACAGTCTCTCTAATTCGACCTCTAAATATCTGAAATCGTATCCGAACAGTGAAATTGTTATTGCTGGTAATTTCAATCTTCATAATTCCAATTGGCTACGTCATTCGAGTCACACAACACCCGAGAGTTTGTATGTTGTATTTCGAACCACGCTACAATTTCTGCATCCTTCCCATATTCTAGTCTTTAATCCGCTCACTAGTCAGCTCCGAAGCGTACAGTGTGGCTTTATGAAAAGGCTAATTGGGATGCGCTGAACTTCTTTTAAAGCCGTTGAAATTGGCAATTGTGTTTCAGGGATAGAAACATAAATGCCGCGGTGAAATTGGTAGAAAATGTCATTTTATTTGGTATGAGGTCTTTCATACACCATAAATAAAATTTCCATTAAACTAAAATACCAAAAACACATTTATGGTTTAATACGACTTGCGGACAAGCAGTCAGGTCAAAAGAGGAAGCATTTAGGAATTGACGTTTGAATAATACTGCTGAAACTAAACCGCTGCGCAACCAGGCCAGAAACAGGTGTAATACCACTTTAAAGCGCGAAAAAGTTCTCTACGAGCAGCGACTCGTCTATTCCAACTCTCATCGCGGATGATCGGATCTTCACTCACGCATTTCAGCCCATGAGTTAAGAAAGTGCGCCTCAACACTGGCTCGCCTATTGCGAGGTCTTACTTTTTTTTTTTTTTTTTTTCCTCGAAGATTGCCAAAATGCAGCGATCTGATGGCTTTCCTCACTGTGCGGTGGAACAGTTGTATTCACCAATTCGGTGAGAGTAAGGTTGTTGCTTGGGATATCTCCAAGGCATTTGACCGGGTGTGGCATAAAGCACTCGTGCCTAAACACCTGCTTATGGTGTTAGTAATTCTTTCACTCGATGAATATCGAAATTCCTCAGCAGCCGTTCTATCCGGATTGTGACAGACGGCTTTGCTCCGATGAGCACTCCATTAAGATTGGAATTCTGTGACGGATTCTTCTTTACAATCAAAGTAATCTCATGAAGTACAAACATATTTCTCTGGCTTTGCCGCCAACATTCGTTGTCAACATGTTGCAGCAGCATGTAAACAACATTTCTTTGGTTTCGTTAACATGAGCATGTTTGTATGTAAATAACATAATGCATTACACACATGATTTGTCTTATAACTCTCATTACTCTATAGTACCAGCGTACAACGGTTCTAATCCAGCTCTTTAGGCTCTTTACGTGAGCTAGAATCATCGACAAGTAAACCCTACACTTGGTTTAGTTACGCCTATAATTACAATGCTTAAAACAAATAATTTGTAATAATAATTGTAAAATTAAAATTTAATAATTACCTCAGTTAAATCAAATTTTTAATTCATTAATCAAACAAAATGCATCGAATTAAACCATTCAAATTAACCACTAAATTAATAAAAATATTATATTAAAAAAAATATAAATAAATAAATAAATCATTAACTAAACTAATAGTTATAAAAATATTATTTACTGAATATATACTAGACTGCCTATTATGTGTATTGATGAGGAAGATGATGCGATTGATGAGGAAGATGATGTACGATTGATGAGGAAGATGATGCAATGAAAAGGTTAGTTGAGGGAGAAGCAATTTGACTACGAAGCCGAGTGGACGAGAATTTATTTTAAAATAATATTTGTAAAA
Organism: Sicus ferrugineus; assembly: GCA_922984085.1. Taxonomy (NCBI): domain Eukaryota; kingdom Metazoa; phylum Arthropoda; class Insecta; order Diptera; family Conopidae; genus Sicus; species Sicus ferrugineus. The sequence goes on from OV277350.1 coordinate 12,437,221, forward strand.
ACTAATTTTCAAGTTGATAGAAAAAAATCTGGAAAGGAAGTGCAGTTATATTGCCACTAAATAACAAAAAAAAATATAAGTTATTGGACGTCGGCATTAACTACAGTCAGTCAACAATTGAAATTTTACAACTTTATCTTGGGTTATCAAATTCCACGTCTGGAGGTTAGAAAACAAGATTTAATCATCGATGAAGGTTCGTCATATGTCTTAAGTGGTGACAAGTGGAAACCCTCCGAAACCATCAAAATTGATACATCCAAAGGAAAAATGATTCTCGCTAATGTCTTACGCTGTAATGGTATGAAAATTATCGACGCCAGAAGCTCCCCGCCATTAATGTATTAAAAAACAATATTAAAAAAACGTGATTAAATTAAATTAAAATCATATTAAAATTGAAGAAAATTATAGAAAATGTAAGAGTTAAAAATTTTCCTAAATTAGGGCTAAGAGAAGTCAGAAAAAAAGAAATATTTACATAAAGCTTTCAACTTTGTAATTACATCACATAATATGCATATAAGTATTTTTGTAGTTGATCTTTACAGATTCCTCGTCGCTGAGCTCAACGCCGAAGAAAATGACTGAAGTAAGTTCGTAAATGTAACCATTTCTTGTATTTTATCAAATATGAACTTTTAAAGAATTAAAGTATGATAACTTTAAAGAAATTAACGCATAAAAGGGTCAATTAAAAAAAAAATATTGTTTATTTGGGTTTTTTTGAAATTTTGAAATTTTAAACTTTAAGCAACTAAATGAAGTTTTAATTCAATTTAAACAAAAAAATTTCTTACTTTAGTTCTATGGTTATTACTTGATATTAAGATTTATTGTATTCATCATGGTGTAACAAATAAAATTTAACCCAATTATCAATTATATTTATTTTCGGGTTATCAAAATTACATTAATTGGTTTCAATTGATAATACGGTTGGGCGGGCAAAATAAAGGATCACTACATCAGATCCTCAAGTATCTCAGTCCAAACTAATTAGAAAAGAGAAAAGCCAAGGTTTATATTCAAAGTGTGCAAGCTCGCTTCCTCAATCTTCCGTTCCTCATATTCCCAATCATCCTTAACTATAAGAACGTAGATTCTTCTTGTGCAGTTCGATGATGCAATGTAGCAATTCCGCCCCCCCCCCCATCCGACGAGTCCTAGGCGGAAAGCTAGTACGTGCTAATACTATTTCTACAACATCCAAGTCATTGACCATCTTAGAGAATCGTTACAATTCCGCAGGATTCAGTGCTTTATCCAACACCTTTTCTTATCTTTATCAATGACCTTCTGTCATTGACATCAAACCCCGTCTACTCGTTTGATGGTGACACCTGCATTTGCCATTCTTATTCATTCTTTAGATGTCCTTCTACACTGGAGATCAATAGAAGACGCAGAATTATGAATCACATACTCCAATCTAACCTCAATAAAATCCAGGTGTGTTTTTTTTGTGTTTATAACAGATTTTAAAGTAGCTCTCTTAAGAGAAGCTGCTCTTTTTCCTATGCAGTTCCTATGCAGCACAATTGCAGATTGAAACAGCACAAATTTTGAAATTGACAAACATGCGCAGGCGGGATTCGAACCCACATCCCCGGAGCCTGCTGACGCATGTTCCACGCACTACGCCACCGAGCCACCGCGAACCGCAAATCGAGTTCAAGCGAATCGGGCCGATTTTAATGCGCGCAAAACCCAATGCTGCTTTTTGACCCACAAACGTTTGGCGGGAGTCAATTTTCCATCTCTAAAAATAGGTGAAATGTGGATGATGACGCAAATGAGTCGGTAGCTCTTGATGTTCTGGGTATGTGAATCCAATGTGAACGTTCGTTGGAACGATAACTTCGTTGGAACGATAACGTTTTTAACGTTTCGAAAGAAGGAGCAAAGTGCTTAGGGTTTTTAAAGCATTGCAAGAAATACTTCACTCCACCTATATCCGTCCGAAATGTAGTACAATTCACATATACGGTAAGGAGCTTCGAAAACATATCTCAGCTTCTGGACCGTATTCACGGTCGTGCCGTAAACCTTATAGAGGACAGTTGGGTATCCAGCTCTATTGAAATCTTGGGGTGTCTTCGCGATAGTGTATTCTTATTTACCGGTACGCTAATGGTAAATTTTTCTTTGAATTAACAATGATTCCTTCGGTTGGTTCAGGTATTCAACAGATCTACTCAGCTTTTCAGAGTGGTGCACCCCTTTTACATCTCGATCCCGTTCCAATGAAGCACGCATTACCATGCGAATTGGTTTTTTGGTCGCACTGTTAGATTGTGGAATAATCTCCCTGTGCATTTTCTCCGATCTCTTACTCGTATAACGTGAATGCTTTTAAACGGGGTGTAAACCGACACTACTCCCACTTTTTCCCTTCCCACTAACCTACCTTCCTTTCTAAACCAACGAATGCTTAGCATGGATAGGGGCATCCCCTGACTTGGTTCTATCTGCCATAAAAAATTATCAATATTCCTTCCACCTCAGATTATGATCTACTATTACACAAAGGTATCTATGTTAACTGTTCAATTACCGTACTACATGTATCATCTCCACTTCAATGCTGTCTGTGGTGAATTAACGCTCATAACCTTAATTTTACTTGCGTTAACAATTAGACCATTGTCATGGGTCACTTCTGAATAATTTCAAGCTCCTTCTGCAGAATACATGTAGTCATTTCCAAATTCTTGTGCGTTACTAAAATTGCCGTATCATCCGCATTGGCAAGGCCATTGCTGTTTTTAAGTTGATTTAGCATATCGTTAGTATAACTAATATACAGAAGTGGACCCAACTTCGACCCTTATTGAACACCATACTTTGCTTGCATTTCATCACTTATACATTTTTCAGATTTTACCCGATACGTACGTCGTTCTAAATAGTTTTTGAACCATTGAAGACATTCGCCACGTACACCGAAGTTAAATAGTTCCGTAAGAAATTTTTCATATGACAATGTGTCGAACGCCTTACTATAATCAACAAAAAGAATCAAGCTATGCAGGTTTTTACTTAAACTTTCATTGTAATTATTAGCGAAGTGTACTTAAATCATGTTGATGCTCCTCCCTTTTTGAAAACCGTATTGGTTTGGATGAATCAAGTTAAATTTTGCAAAATCAATATAATCACTTCACTATTAGTCATTCTATTATCTTCTCTACAGCAGGCAATCTAAATAAAGGTCTATACTTAGCGCAATCTGCTTTTACTCCATCTTTATAAACCGGGCGAATTATGGGGATTTTTAGCATTTGAGGTAATTTCGCTTCACTCAAGCTCATATTTATTATAGTTGTAATTGCGGGCGCTAACACGTTAGCATGTCTCTTGGGGTCCTTCGGCCTTATACCATCACATTCAGCTCCTTTAGTTTCTAACTTATTTAAAATGTTTAAAATTTCAGTCTCACTCACATTTTCCATATAAAATGAGTTATGCAAACCATTCGCGCAAAAAAGGAAGGTACTTATATCACAATTATAAATTAACTTATCTACATTTGCTTTAAATTTATAAATTTGTTCACAATATCAACCATTTGGAAATCTTTCATATTATTAATTATAATTTCATCAACATTAATTCTTTTAATGATTTCTTCTTTTTTTAATAATTTTAATAATTTCTTCTTTTTTTCTTACTCTTATTTATTAGCTGCTTATGTTTTTCTTATGTTGCTGCGAGAATCAAAGACGGCACAACGGTAATAATTTAGCAAATGCCAGTTTCTTATTGATTATATTTCTGTAGGCTATGTAATTAAGCTCCCTTCTTTTGTCATTTGGCTTCGCTAACACTCCTATACAGCTTATCCCTTTTTTACAATCTTTTACCCGATCTTTGTATAGTTTCTTTCATAAACTGTATTTTTATATGTCATTCAATGTTGCTTGAATAGAAGTTTCTGAAGTTTAATAAGTTATCCCAATTGGTGTCGCTTATTTGCGCGGTTACCTTATGTTTGCAAAAATTTGTTAGTGTTGTACGTTAGATAATTGGCTGCTTATGTTGTTATTTTTCTATACGCTGTACACGAGGGCATAATGATCTGAGATATTCATTCTCACCACCACAGTAACTGACTTGCTCTCCCTGAATCTACTAAAACTATGTATGATCTATATTTGCACTGGTCTGTCTCTCAATATCAACCATCGTGCTTTCATCGCAGTCTCAATGTTATTGACAGTCCGTAGGATGAGAGCAAGCCAAGGTAATGAATTTTGTTCTTCAGGTCTACTATATGTTCACTTCACCAATTAAGAGAAAGTTATTCTTCCTATTTAATTGTGCCAGTAGTTCATCTAACTCCTGAGTAAACTCAGTGACATTAGTACATGACGGACGATAAATGGCTAGTAGTGTTAGGTGTGAGTTGTATGCCCACAAATTCAGTTTTACTGCTTAAAAAGAGTGAACTCTATACTGAAAGATGTCATACAGAATAGTTTCTTTCTCCTGAATAAGAATGTTGTGATTGATGTATTCATTTAAACTATTATGTAATATGTAACCAAAGAGGGATATATAATAAAAGTAAAAAAATGTGGAATAAAAAAATTTTAAATTATAAGGCCAAGTTCTTCCTCAGAATGAATTGTAACTGTTATATAAATCTCGAAGAGAGTGGGTGGAAATTTTTTACATGCGTGCTATGATTATTAAGTTAACGACGTCTACTATTTTTTCTCTTTTATTTTCGGCAACAGTTACTATTTCTATTTTTTTTTCTAATAGACACTACGCTAGTGCATTGACCGTTTTTCCAGTCGAGCGAAGCGCTTGTCTTTCTCTTCATGTTGTTCAAAAAGTTTCGAAATCGTCACCGTCATCTCTTTCATAGTCCCACTAAATTTAGTGAGGGCACTGTTAATCCCCGTTACCAGTTCCAGCATATGTTTAACCTCCTTCATGTACGATTTTAATTCTGCGACTGCATAATATTTAGATCACTCTGGAAAGATACCAGAGAAAGCGTGTTCTGTCGATATTTTTTTCTTGCCACAACATTCTCATCGATTTCACCGACCTCCTTGATTCTCAAATTTTTCTGAGTTTTGGTTATGTTTGCGTCAGCTGGCATTATAACTATATCCAGGCACTTCCAGGCAGCCTTACGACTAACGTTAATTTTTACCCATGAGAATTCGAGAGCGTAGTGCATGTGGAGTAGTGGATTTGATGAACAACTACTGCAAGAGATGTAGTTCTAAGCAACCAATTTCTCTTGCAGTAGTTGTTCATCAAATCCACTACTACTGTGTACTACTGTAGTTCTAAGCAATCAATTATTATTATAATAAGTGCAGTGTTTAATTTTTAGTTAATATCGAAACTGATATTACGATTAACTCTTGTTTTGTCTTTTAAAAACTGGAGCTCTCTAAACAAAGTCCGATCACCTCGGTCATCCTAAATAATGAAAATATTTAAAAAAAGAAGTCAAGACTTTATGTGAAAAAAACTTTCAACAAAATTAGAAAGATGAAAACTTTAAAAAATATTTTAGAAAAGTGAACTGGAAGTGGAAAATTAAAACGTTTAGAAAATTAAAGAAATGAGAAAATTTAGAAAGCATTTTAGAAAGTGAAAGAAAGTAGAAATCTTAGGAAAACATTAATAATGTAACATCAACAATAACAACAAGTAATGTAGTCAGTAGTGTCATGACCGCGGACGAGGGTGGATGCTGCTACCCACCGCAGTGCAGTGTTCAGTGTGCACAACAATAATACCAAATAACAACGCAATAACACAAATAGACAATTAAACGGTATGCAGAGGACCAAGCGAAGGGCTTATTTATGCCCTCCGCAGTAAAGCTCAGCATTTCGTTTCTTTCTTCTCCTCCTCCTTCTTCTGGTCCCGTTAGGTGTGCAGGCGGCTGTGAGTGCACCGTGCAACGGTGCAACTGCAACTGCTGGAAAAACGGAGAACGCATTTGACAACAAGGACAAGATGCTAATTCTCAGAAACAAAATTATGGAAAACATACGGCGAGCATATGAAACTAGTAAAAAGACATATGACTTACGCACACGACCTGTAAAGTTTTTAGAAGGAGATATTGTTTATCGTAGGAATTTTTCCCAAAGTAACAAAGCAGCTAATTATAGCGCTAAACTCGCTCCAAATTTCCTTAAGGCAAAAGTGTTAAGAAAAGTAGGCAATAATTTCTACGAATTAAAAGACGAAGTCGGGAAGATAGTGGGTATATATCATGCTAAGGATATCAAAGATTCGTATAATAAATAATAATCCCGTTTTCCAGATAATTTCTCATTAGCCAGCTAATTCTAAATAATCTGTTTTGTGACGGATTCTTCTTTACATTGAAAATAATCTCATGAGGTACATACATATTTCTCTGCTTTGCCGCCAACATTCGTTGTCAACATGTTGCAGCAGCATGTAAACAACATTTCTTGGGTTTCGTTAACATGAGCATGTTTGTATGTAAATAACTTAATGCATACACACATGATTTGTCTTATAACTCTCATTACTCTATAGTACCAGCGTACAACGGTTCTAATCCAGCTAGTTAGGCTCTTTACGTGAGCTAGAATCATCGACAGGTAAACCCTACACTTGGTTTAGTTACGCCTATAATTACAATGCTTAAAACAAATAATTTGTAATATTAATTGTAAAATTAAAATTTAATAATTACCTCAGTTAAATCAAATTTTTAATTCATTAATCAAACAAAATGCATCGAATTAAACCATTCAAATTAACCACTAAATTAATAAAAATATTATATTAAAAAAAATATAAATAAATAAATAAATCATTAACTAAACTAATAGTTATAAAAATATTATTTACTGAATATATACTAGACTGCCTATTATGTGTATTGATGAGGAAGATGATGCGATTGATGAGGAAGATGATGTACGATTGATGAGGAAGATGATGCAATGAAAAGGTTAGTTGAGGGAGAAGCAATTTGACTACGAAGCCGAGTGGACGAGAATTTATTTTAAAATAATATTTGTAAAAACTAATTTTCAAGTTGATAGAAAAAAATCTGGAAAGGAAGTGCAGTTATATTGCCACTAAATAACAAAAAAAAATATAAGTTATTGGACGTCGGCATTAACTACAGTCAGTCAACAATTGAAATTTTACAACTTTATCTTGGGTTATCAAATTCCACGTCTGGAGGTTAGAAAACAAGATTTAATCATCGATGAAGGTTCGTCATATGTCTTAAGTGGTGACAAGTGGAAACCCTCCGAAACCATCAAAATTGATACATCCAAAGGAAAAATGATTCTCGCTAATGTCTTACCCTGTAATGGTATGAAAATTATCGACGCCAGAAGTTCCCCGCCATTAATGTATTAAAAAACAATATTAAAAAAACGTGATTAAATTAAATTAAAATCATATTAAAATTGAAGAAAATTATAGAAAATGTAAGAGTTAAAAATTTTCCTAAATTAGGGCTAAGAGAAGTCAGAAAAAAAGAAATATTTACATAAAGCTTTCAACTTTGTAATTACATCACATAATATGCATATAAGTATTTTTGTAGTTGATCTTTACAGATTCCTCGTCGCTGAGCACAACGCCGAAGAAAATGACTGAAGTAAGTTCGTAAATGTAACCATTTCTTGTATTTTATCAAATATGAACTTTTAAAGAATTAAAGTATGATAACTTTAAAGAAATTAACGCATAAAAGGGTCAATTAAAAAAAAAATATTGTTTATTTGGGTTTTTTTGAAATTTTGAAATTTTAAACTTTAAGCAACTAAATGAAGTTTTAATTCAATTTAAACAAAAAAATTTCTTACTTTAGTTCTATGGTTATTACTTGATATTAAGATTTATTGTATTCATCATGGTGTAACAAATAAAAGTTAACCCAATTATCAATTATATTTATTTTCGGGTTATCAAAATTACATTAATTGGTTTCAATTGATAATACGGTTGGGCGGGCAAAATAAAGGATCACTACATCAGATCCTCAAGTATCTCAGTCCAAACTAATTAGAAAAGAGAAAAGCCAAGGTTTATATTCAAAGTGTGCAAGCTCGCTTCCTCAATCTTCCGTTCCTCATATTCCCAATCATCCTTAACTATAAGAACGTAGATTCTTCTTGTGCAGTTCGATGATGCAGTGTAGCAATTCCGCCCCCCCCCCCCCCATCCGACGAGTCCTAGGCGGAAAGCTAGTACGTGCTAATACTATTTCTACAACATCCAAGTCATTGACCATCTTAGAGAATCGTTACAATTCCGCAGGATTCAGTGCTTTATCCAACACCTTTTCTTATCTTTATCAATGACCTTCTGTCATTGACATCAAACCCCGTCTACTCGTTTGATGGTGACACCTGCATTTGCCATTCTTATTCATTCTTTAGATGTCCTTCTACACTGGAGATCAATAGAAGACGCAGAATTATGAATCACATACTCCAATCTAACCTCAATAAAATCCAGGTGTGTTTTTTTTGTGTTTATAACAGATTTTAAAGTAGCTCTCTTAAGAGAAGCTGCTCTTTTTCCTATGCAGTTCCTATGCAGCACAATTGCAGATTGAAACAGCACAAATTTTGAAATTGACAAACATGCGCAGGCGGGATTCGAACCCACATCCCCGGAGCCTGCTGACGCATGTTCCACGCACTACGCCACCGAGCCACCGCGAACCGCAAATCGAGTTCAAGCGAATCGGGCCGATTTTAATGCGCGCAAAACCCAATGCTGCTTTTTGACCCACAAACGTTTGGCGGGAGTCAATTTTCCATCTCTAAAAATAGGTGAAATGTGGATGATGACGCAAATGAGTCGGTAGCTCTTGATGTTCTGGGTATGTGAATCCAATGTGAACGTTCGTTGGAACGATAACTTCGTTGGAACGATAACGTTTTTAACGTTTCGAAAGAAGGAGCAAAGTGCTTAGGGTTTTTAAAGCATTGCAAGAAATACTTCACTCCACCTATATCCGTCCGAAATGTAGTACAATTCACATATACGGTAAGGAGCTTCGAAAACATATCTCAGCTTCTGGACCGTATTCACGGTCGTGCCGTAAACCTTATAGAGGACAGTTGGGTATCCAGCTCTATTGAAATCTTGGGGTGTCTTCGCGATAGTGTATTCTTATTTACCGGTACGCTAATGGTAAATTTTTCTTTGAATTAACAATGATTCCTTCGGTTGGTTCAGGTATTCAACAGATCTACTCAGCTTTTCAGAGTGGTGCACCCCTTTTACATCTCGATCCCGTTCCAATGAAGCACGCATTACCATGCGAATTGGTTTTTTGGTCGCACTGTTAGATTGTGGAATAATCTCCCTGTGCATTTTCTCCGATCTCTTACTCGTATAACGTGAATGCTTTTAAACGGGGTGTAAACCGACACTACTCCCACTTTTTCCCTTCCCACTAACCTACCTTCCTTTCTAAACCAAGGAATGCTTAGCATGGATAGGGGCATCCCCTGACTTGGTTCTATCTGCCATAAAAAATTATCAATATTCCTTCCACCTCAGATTATGATCTACTATTACACAAAGGTATCTATGTTAACTGTTCAATTACCGTACTACATGTATCATCTCCACTTCAATGCTGTCTGTGGTGAATTAACGCTCATAACCTTAATTTTACTTGCGTTAACAATTAGACCATTGTCATGGGTCACTTCTGAATAATTTAAAGCTCCTTCTGCAGAATACATGTAGTCATTTCCAAATTCTTGTGCGTTACTAAAATTGCCGTATTATCCGCATTGGCAAGGCCATTACTGTTTTTAAGTTGATTTAGCATATCGTTAGTATAACTAATATACAGAAGTTGACCCAACTTCGACCCTTATTGAACACCATACTTTGCTTGCATTTCATCACTTATACATTTTTCAGATTTTACCCGATACGTACGTCGTTCTAAATAGTTTTTGAACCATTGAAGACATTCGCCACGTACACCGAAGTTAAATAGTTCCGTAAGAAATTTTTCATATGACAATGTGTCGAACGCCTTACTATAATCAACAAAAAGAATCAAGCTATGCAGGTTTTTACTTAAACTTTCATTGTAATTATTAGCGAAGTGTACTTAAATCATGTTGATGCTCCTCCCTTTTTGAAAACCGTATTGGTTTGGATGAATCAAGTTAAATTTTGCAAAATCAATATAATCACTTCACTATTAGTCATTCTATTATCTTCTCTACAGCAGGCAATCTAAATAAAGGTCTATACTTAGCGCAATCTGCTTTTAATCCATCTTTATAAACCGGGCGAATTATGGGGATTTTTAGCATTTGAGGTAATTTCGCTTCACTAATTTCACATTAGCTACTTATGTTTTTCTTATGTCGCTGCGAGAATCAAAGACGGCACAACGGTAATAATTTAGCAAATGCCAGTTTCTTATTGATTATATTTCTGTAGGCTATGTAATTAAGCTCCCTTCTTTTGTCATTTGGCTTCGCTAACACTCCTATACAGCTTATCCCTTTTTTACAATCTTTTACCCGATCTTTGTATAGTTTCTTTCATAAACTGTATTTTTATATGTCATTCAATGTTGCTTGAATAGAAGTTTCTGAAGTTTAATAAGTTATCCCAATTGGTGTCGCTTATTTGCGCGGTTACCTTATGTTTGCAAAAATTTGTTAGTGTTGTACGTTAGATAATTGGCTGCTTATGTTGTTATTTTTCTATACGTTGTACACGAGGGCATAATGATCTGAGATATTCATTCTCACCACTACAGTAACTGACTTGCTCTCCCTGAATCTACTAAAACTATGTATGATCTATATTTGCACTGGTCTGTCTCTCAATATCAACCATCGTGCTTTCATCGCAGTCTCAATGTTATTGACAGTCCGTAGGATGAGAGCAAGCCAAGGTAATGAATTTTGTTCTTCAGGTCTACTATATGTTCACTTCACCAATTAAGAGAAAGTTATTCTTCCTATTTAATTGTGCCAGTAGTTCATCTAACTCCTGAGTAAACTCAGTGACATTAGTACATGACGGACGATAAATGGCTAGTAGTGTTAGGTGTGAGTTGTATGCCCACAAATTCAGTTTTACTGCTTAAAAAGAGTGAACTCTATACTGAAAGATGTCATACAGAATAGTTTCTTTCTCCTGAATAAGAATGTTGTGATTGATGTATTCATTTAAACTATTATGTAATATGTAACCAAAGAGGGATATATAATAAAAGTAAAAAAATGTGGAATAAAAAAATTTTAAATTATAAGGCCAAGTTCTTCCTCAGAATGAATTGTAACTGTTATATAAATCTCGAAGAGAGTGGGTGGAAATTTTTTACATGCGTGCTATGATTATTAAGTTAACGACGTCTACTATTTTTTCTCTTTTATTTTCGGCAACAGTTACTATTTCTATTTTTTTTTCTAATAGACACTACGCTAGTGCATTGACCGTTTTTCCAGTCGAGCGAAGCGCTTGTCTTTCTCTTCATGTTGTTCAAAAAGTTTCGAAATCGTCACCGTCATCTCTTTCATAGTCCCACTAAATTTAGTGAGGGCACTGTTAATCCCCGTTACCAGTTCCAGCATATGTTTAACCTCCTTCATGTACGATTTTAATTCTGCGACTGCATAATATTTAGATCACTCTGGAAAGATACCAGAGAAAGCGTGTTCTGTCGATATTTTTTTCTTGCCACAACATTCTCATCGATTTCACCGACCTCCTTGATTCTCAAATTTTTCTGAGTTTTGGTTATGTTTGCGTCAGCTGGCATTATAACTATATCCAGGCACTTCCAGGCAGCCTTACGACTAACGTTAATTTTTACCCATGAGAATTCGAGAGCGTAGTGCATGTGGAGTAGTGGATTTGATGAACAACTACTGCAAGAGATGTAGTTCTAAGCAACCAATTTCTCTTGCAGTAGTTGTTCATCAAATCCACTACTACTGTGTACTACTGTAGTTCTAAGCAATCAATTATTATTATAATAAGTGCAGTGTTTAATTTTTAGTTAATATCGAAACTGATATTACGATTAACTCTTGTTTTGTCTTTTAAAAACTGGAGCTCTCTAAACAAAGTCCGATCACCTCGGTCATCCTAAATAATGAAAATATTTAAAAAAAGAAGTCAAGACTTTATGTGAAAAAAACTTTCAACAAAATTAGAAAGATGAAAACTTTAAAAAATATTTTAGAAAAGTGAACTGGAAGTGGAAAATTAAAACGTTTAGAAAATTAAAGAAATGAGAAAATTTAGAAAGCATTTTAGAAAGTGAAAGAAAGTAGAAATCTTAGGAAAACATTAATAATGTAACATCAACAATAACAACAAGTAATGTAGTCAGTAGTGTCATGACCGCGGACGAGGGTGGATGCTGCTACCCACCGCAGTGCAGTGTTCAGTGTGCACAACAATAATACCAAATAACAACGCAATAACACAAATAGACAATTAAACGGTATGCAGAGGACCAAGCGAAGGGCTTATTTATGCCCTCCGCAGTAAAGCTCAGCATTTCGTTTCTTTCTTCTCCTCCTCCTTCTTCTGGTCCCGTTAGGTGTGCAGGCGGCTGTGAGTGCACCGTGCAACGGTGCAACTGCAACTGCTGGAAAAACGGAGAACGCATTTGACAACAAGGACAAGATGCTAATTCTCAGAAACAAAATTATGGAAAACATACGGCGAGCATATGAAACTAGTAAAAAGACATATGACTTACGCACACGACCTGTAAAGTTTTTAGAAGGAGATATTGTTTATCGTAGGAATTTTTCCCAAAGTAACAAAGCAGCTAATTATAGCGCTAAACTCGCTCCAAATTTCCTTAAGGCAAAAGTGTTAAGAAAAGTAGGCAATAATTTCTACGAATTAAAAGACGAAGTCGGGAAGATAGTGGGTATATATCATGCTAAGGATATCAAAGATTCGTATAATAAATAATAATCCCGTTTTCCAGATAATTTCTCATTAGCCAGCTAATTCTAAATAATCTGTTTTGTGACGGATTCTTCTTTACATTGAAAATAATCTCATGAGGTACATACATATTTCTCTGCTTTGCCGCCAACATTCGTTGTCAACATGTTGCAGCAGCATGTAAACAACATTTCTTGGGTTTCGTTAACATGAGCATGTTTGTATGTAAATAACTTAATGCATACACACATGATTTGTCTTATAACTCTCATTACTCTATAGTACCAGCGTACAACGGTTCTAATCCAGCTAGTTAGGCTCTTTACGTGAGCTAGAATCATCGACAGGTAAACCCTACACTTGGTTTAGTTACGCCTATAATTACAATGCTTAAAACAAATAATTTGTAATATTAATTGTAAAATTAAAATTTAATAATTACCTCAGTTAAATTAAATTTTTAATTCATTAATCAAACAAAATGCATCGAATTCAACCATTCAAATTAACCACTAAATTAATAAAAATATTATATTAAAAAAAATATAAATAAATAAATAAATCATTAACTAAACTAATAGTTATAAAAATATTATTTACTGAATATATACTAGACTGCCTATTATGTGTATTGATGAGGAAGATGATGCGATTGATGAGGAAGATGATGTACGATTGATGAGGAAGATGATGCAATGAAAAGGTTAGTTGAGGGAGAAGCAATTTGACTACGAAGCCGAGTGGACGAGAATTTATTTTAAAATAATATTTGTAAAAACTAATTTTCAAGTTGATAGAAAAAAATCTGGAAAGGAAGTGCAGTTATATTGCCACTAAATAACAAAAAAAAATATAAGTTATTGGACGTCGGCATTAACTACAGTCAGTCAACAATTGAAATTTTACAACTTTATCTTGGGTTATCAAATTCCACGTCTGGAGGTTAGAAAACAAGATTTAATCATCGATGAAGGTTCGTCATATGTCTTAAGTGGTGACAAGTGGAAACCCTCCGAAACCATCAAAATTGATACATCCAAAGGAAAAATGATTCTCGCTAATGTCTTACGCTGTAATGGTATGAAAATTATCGACGCCAGAAGTTCCCCGCCATTAATGTATTAAAAAACAATATTAAAAAAACGTGATTAAATTAAATTAAAATCATATTAAAATTGAAGAAAATTATAGAAAATGTAAGAGTTAAAAATTTTCCTAAATTAGGGCTAAGAGAAGTCAGAAAAAAAGAAATATTTACATAAAGCTTTCAACTTTGTAATTACATCACATAATATGCATATAAGTATTTTTGTAGTTGATCTTTACAGATTCCTCGTCGCTGAGCACAACGCCGAAGAAAATGACTGAAGTAAGTTCGTAAATGTAACCATTTCTTGTATTTTATCAAATATGAACTTTTAAAGAATTAAAGTATGATAACTTTAAAGAAATTAACGCATAAAAGGGTCAATTAAAAAAAAAATATTGTTTATTTGGGTTTTTTTGAAATTTTGAAATTTTAAACTTTAAGCAACTAAATGAAGTTTTAATTCAATTTAAACAAAAAAATTTCTTACTTTAGTTCTATGGTTATTACTTGATATTAAGATTTATTGTATTCATCATGGTGTAACAAATAAAAGTTAACCCAATTATCAATTATATTTATTTTCGGGTTATCAAAATTACATTAATTGGTTTCAATTGATAATACGGTTGGGCGGGCAAAATAAAGGATCACTACATCAGATCCTCAAGTATCTCAGTCCAAACTAATTAGAAAAGAGAAAAGCCAAGGTTTATATTCAAAGTGTGCAAGCTCGCTTCCTCAATCTTCCGTTCCTCATATTCCCAATCATCCTTAACTATAAGAACGTAGATTCTTCTTGTGCAGTTCGATGATGCAGTGTAGCAATTCCGCCCCCCCCCCCCCCATCCGACGAGTCCTAGGCGGAAAGCTAGTACGTGCTAATACTATTTCTACAACATCCAAGTCATTGACCATCTTAGAGAATCGTTACAATTCCGCAGGATTCAGTGCTTTATCCAACACCTTTTCTTATCTTTATCAATGACCTTCTGTCATTGACATCAAACCCCGTCTACTCGTTTGATGGTGACACCTGCATTTGCCATTCTTATTCATTCTTTAGATGTCCTTCTACACTGGAGATCAATAGAAGACGCAGAATTATGAATCACATACTCCAATCTAACCTCAATAAAATCCAGGTGTGTTTTTTTTGTGTTTATAACAGATTTTAAAGTAGCTCTCTTAAGAGAAGCTGCTCTTTTTCCTATGCAGTTCCTATGCAGCACAATTGCAGATTGAAACAGCACAAATTTTGAAATTGACAAACATGCGCAGGCGGGATTCGAACCCACATCCCCGGAGCCTGCTGACGCATGTTCCACGCACTACGCCACCGAGCCACCGCGAACCGCAAATCGAGTTCAAGCGAATCGGGCCGATTTTAATGCGCGCAAAACCCAATGCTGCTTTTTGACCCACAAACGTTTGGCGGGAGTCAATTTTCCATCTCTAAAAATAGGTGAAATGTGGATGATGACGCAAATGAGTCGGTAGCTCTTGATGTTCTGGGTATGTGAATCCAATGTGAACGTTCGTTGGAACGATAACTTCGTTGGAACGATAACGTTTTTAACGTTTCGAAAGAAGGAGCAAAGTGCTTAGGGTTTTTAAAGCATTGCAAGAAATACTTCACTCCACCTATATCCGTCCGAAATGTAGTACAATTCACATATACGGTAAGGAGCTTCGAAAACATATCTCAGCTTCTGGACCGTATTCACGGTCGTGCCGTAAACCTTATAGAGGACAGTTGGGTATCCAGCTCTATTGAAATCTTGGGGTGTCTTCGCGATAGTGTATTCTTATTTACCGGTACGCTAATGGTAAATTTTTCTTTGAATTAACAATGATTCCTTCGGTTGGTTCAGGTATTCAACAGATCTACTCAGCTTTTCAGAGTGGTGCACCCCTTTTACATCTCGATCCCGTTCCAATGAAGCACGCATTACCATGCGAATTGGTTTTTTGGTCGCACTGTTAGATTGTGGAATAATCTCCCTGTGCATTTTCTCCGATCTCTTACTCGTATAACGTGAATGCTTTTAAACGGGGTGTAAACCGACACTACTCCCACTTTTTCCCTTCCCACTAACCTACCTTCCTTTCTAAACCAACGAATGCTTAGCATGGATAGGGGCATCCCCTGACTTGGTTCTATCTGCCATAAAAAATTATCAATATTCCTTCCACCTCAGATTATGATCTACTATTACACAAAGGTATCTATGTTAACTGTTCAATTACCGTACTACATGTATCATCTCCACTTCAATGCTGTCTGTGGTGAATTAACGCTCATAACCTTAATTTTACTTGCGTTAACAATTAGACCATTGTCATGGGTCACTTCTGAATAATTTCAAGCTCCTTCTGCAGAATACATGTAGTCATTTCCAAATTCTTGTGCGTTACTAAAATTGCCGTATCATCCGCATTGGCAAGGCCATTACTGTTTTTAAGTTGATTTAGCATATCGTTAGTATAAATAATATACAGAAGTGGACCCAACTTCGACCCTTATTGAACACCATACTTTGCTTGCATTTCATCACTTATACATTTTTCAGATTTTACCCGATACGTACGTCGTTCTAAATAGTTTTTGAACCATTGAAGGCATTCGCCACGTACACCGAAGTTAAATAGTTCCGTAAGAAATTTTTCATATGACAATGTATCGAACGCCTTACTATAATCAACAAAAAGAATCAAGCTATGCAGGTTTTTACTTAAACTTTCATTGTAATTATTAGCGAAGTGTACTTAAATCATGTTGATGCTCCTCCCTTTTTGAAAACCGTATTGGTTTGGATGAATCAAGTTAAATTTTGCAAAATCAATATAATCACTTCACTATTAGTCATTCTATTATCTTCTCTACAGCAGGCAATCTAAATAAAGGTCTATACTTAGCGCAATCTGCTTTTAATCCATCTTTATAAACCGGGCGAATTATGGGGATTTTTAGCATTTGAGGTAATTTCGCTTCACTAATTTCACATTAGCTACTTATGTTTTTCTTATGTCGCTGCGAGAATCAAAGACGGCACAACGGTAATAATTTAGCAAATGCCAGTTTCTTATTGATTATATTTCTGTAGGCTATGTAATTAAGCTCCCTTCTTTTGTCATTTGGCTTCGCTAACACTCCTATACAGCTTATCCCTTTTTTACAATCTTTTACCCGATCTTTGTATAGTTTCTTTCATAAACTGTATTTTTATATGTCATTCAATGTTGCTTGAATAGAAGTTTCTGAAGTTTAATAAGTTATCCCAATTGGTGTCGCTTATTTGCGCGGTTACCTTATGTTTGCAAAAATTTGTTAGTGTTGTACGTTAGATAATTGGCTGCTTATGTTGTTATTTTTATATACGCTGTACACGAGGGCATAATGATCTGAGATATTCATTCTCACCACCACAGTAACTGACTTGCTCTCCCTGAATCTACTAAAACTATGTATGATCTATATTTGCACTGGACTGTCTCTCAATATCAACCATCGTGCTTTCATCGCAGTCTCAATGTTATTGACAGTCCGTAGGATGAGAGCAAGCCAAGGTAATGAATTTTGTTGTTACATATCTTCTTCAGGTCTACTATATGTTCACTTCACCAATTAAGAGAAAGTTATTCTTCCTATTTAATTGTGCCAGTAGTTCATCTAACTCCTGAGTAAACTCAGTGACATTAGTACATGACGGACGATAAATGGCTAGTAGTGTTAGGTGTGAGTTGTATGCCCACAAATTCAGTTTTACTGCTTAAAAAGAGTGAACTCTATACTGAAAGATGTCATACAGAATAGTTTCTTTCTCCTGAATAAGAATGTTGTGATTGATGTATTCATTTAAACTATTATGTAATATGTAACCAAAGAGGGATAAATAATAAAAGTAAAAAAATGTGGAATAAAAAAATTTTAAATTATAAGGCCAAGTTCTTCCTCAGAATGAATTGTAACTGTTATATAAATCTCGAAGAGAGTGGGTGGAAATTTTTTACATGCGTGCTATGATTATTAAGTTAACGACGTCTACTATTTTTTCTCTTTTATTTTCGGCAACAGTTACTATTTCTATTTTTTTTTCTAATAGACACTACGCTAGTGCATTGACCGTTTTTCCAGTCGAGCGAAGCGCTTGTCTTTCTCTTCATTTTGTTCAAAAAGTTTCGAAATCGTCACCGTCATCTCTTCCATAGTCCCACTAAATTTAGTGAGGGCACTGCTAATCCCCGTTACCAGTTCCAGCATATGTTTAACCTCCTTCATGTACGATTTTAATTCTGCGACTGCATAATATTTAGATCACTCTGGAAAGATACCAGAGAAAGCGTGTTCTGTCGATATTTTTTTCTTGCCACAACATTCTCATCGATTTCACCGTCCTCCTTGATTCTCAAATTTTTCTGAGTTTTGGTTATGTTTGCGTCAGCTGGCATTATAACTATATCCAGGCACTTCCAGGCAGCCTTACGACTAACGTTAATTTTTACCCATGAGAATTCGGAGAGCGTAGTGCATGTGGAGTAGTGGATTTGATGAACAACTACTGCAAGAGATGTAGTTCTAAGCAATCAATTATTATTATAATAAGCGCAGTGTTTAATTTTTAGTTAATATCGAAACTGATATTACGATTAACTCTTGTTTTGTCTTTTAAAAACTGGAGCTCTCTAAACAAGGTCCGATCACCTCGGTCATCCTAAATAATGAAAATATTTAAAAAAAGAAGTCAAGACTTTATGTGAAAAAAACTTTCAACAAAATTAGAAAGATGAAAACTTTAAAAAATATTTTAGAAAAGTGAACTGGAAGTGGAAAATTAAAACGTTTAGAAAATTAAAGAAATGAGAAAATTTAGAAAGCATTTTAGAAAGTGAAAGAAAGTAGAAATCTTAGGAAAACATTAATAATGTAACATCAACAATAACAACAAGTAATGTAGTCAGTAGTGTCATGACCGCGGACGAAGGTGGATGCTGCTACCCACCGCAGTGCAGTGTTCAGTGTGCACAACAATAATACCAAATAACATAACGCAATAACACAAATAGACAATCAAACGGTATGCAGAGGACCAAGCGAAGGGCTTATTTATGCCCTCCGCAGTAAAGCTCAGCATTTCGTTTCTTTCTTCTCCTCCTCCTTCTTCTGGTCCCGTTAGGTGTGCAGGCGGCTGTGAGTGCACCGTGGGCTGAAGCGTGGCAAGATAAAGGCATAATACTTGTCCTGTCACGTTTTGCTTTGCCTGTGGTGTAGGCTTGACCGCTTGTGCAGCTGACCTTATACCTCTTTACAGTGGGTGGCGATGACAAAATTTCGTATAGACTCCACAAATATGCGTGGCTTGATGGCGAATTTCTTCGCGGTCTATGCTTATGTTTGTACTCACCAACCGCATGTAATGGCACTAAGTGAGACCCAGGTGTCTGAGGGTGCAGATCCACTGGACTTTCACATGCCAGGGTACCACTTACTGCCATTGTTTTCATCACACAGAGGCCTCGCCTTATATATTCGCAGGGATGTTGCGTACCAGTGTCAGCAACACATTTGCACAACGGATGTCGAATTTAGCTCCATGTGGGTTAAGTTCCAAATCCAGTCACGCATACTGTACTTCTGCTTCATTTAAAGAAGCCCGGGTCTAGACAGGCTTCCCAAATTTGATAAACTGGTCTCTCTGATTCGATTTCTAAAGTTCTGGAATCGTATCCGAACAGTGAAATTGTTGTTGCTGGTGATTTCAATGTTCATAATTCCAATTGGCTACGTCATTCGAGTCACACGACACCTGAGGGTTTGTATGTTGAGCTTTTTGCTGAGTCTAATAATTTGACTCAATTAGTGAAGGAACCAAAGCACTTTCCCTGCGCTGAAGGGCAAAACCAAAATATTCTGGACCTTTTTCTAACATCACATCACAGCAAGTATGATGTGATTGTTCTTGAACCTTTTGATAATTCGGACTACGCTACAATTTCTGCTACCTTTCCATATTCTAGTCTTCAATCCGCTCACCAGCCAGCTCCGAAGCGGAGTGTGGCTTTATGAGAAGGCTAATTGGGATGCTGTGAACTGTTTTTTTAGCCGTTTCAATGGGGAATTGTGTTTCAGAGATAGAAACATAAATTCTGCAGCAAAATTGGTAGAAAATATATTTTTTTTTTTGGTATGAGGTCTTTCTTTCTTTCTTTGATTTTCCATTAATCCAAAAGACCATTCCTGGTTTAATGCGACTTGCAGTCAGGTCAAAAGAGGAAGCATTTAGGAATTGGCGTTTAAAGAAAACTGCCGATATTAAACTGCTGCGCAATCAGGCCAGAAATAGGTGCAATGCCACTCTAAAGCGCGAAAAAGTTTTCTACGAACAGCGCCTTAGACGCAGCTTTCTTAAATACCATAAGGGTAGTAAGAACTTTTTGTCGTTCGTGGGGAGAATGAAGAATCAAACGCGATCGTCTATTCCAACTCTCCTCAAGGACGATCAGATCTTCACTCACTCGTTTGATAAGGCAAACTTACTAGCCAAATGTTTGCTGAAAACTGCTCTCTTCCTTTGTGTAGCCAACCACTACCCCTGATCGATGGTCTGTCTCATATTATGCCTGAGATGCACTTTCGCACGCGGGCTGTTAAAAGAGTACTTGTAAACCTTAACGTCAATAAATCCTTGGGACCGGATGGCCCACGTGTTGAGAAGGTGCGATTCAATACTGGCTCGCCTATTGCGCAATCTCTTTAATTTATCGTTTACTTCAGGAGTTTTTCCTACTTCCTGGAAGATTGCCAATGTGCAGCCAGTTTTCAAAAAGGTGAGGCTAGGAATCTTGCCAATTACCGGCCCATAGCAATCTGTTCAATGCTCTCCAAAGTTATGGAGAGCGTTATCAATTTTAACTTGATGAGGTATCTGGAGAGCAACCAATTGGTCAGTGATCGCCAGTACGGTTTCCGTACTCACCGCTCTACAGGCGATTTGATGGCGTTCCTCACTGAGCGGTGGAACAGTTGTGTTCTCCGATTCGGTGAGAGTAAGATTGTTGCTCTGGATATCTCCAAGGCATTTGACGGGGTGTGGCATAAAGCACTCGTGTCTAAACGGGCTGCTTATGGTGTCGGTAATACATTCACTCGATGGATATCGAGAAGAGCACTCCATTAATGCTGGAGTCCCGCAGGGTTCGGTCCTGTCCCCAACACTTTTTCTCATTTTTATCAATGACCTTCTGCCATTGACATCAACCCCCGTCTACTCATTTGCTTATGACAGCAGCATTTGTCATTCAAATTCAATCTCCAGGCGTCCTTCTATTCTGGAGATCAATAGAAAACGCAGAATTATGAATGACACACTCCAATCTGACCTCAACAAAATCCAGGAGTGGGGTCGAGCGAATCGGGTAGATTTTAATGCGCGGAAGACCCAATGCTGTTTGTTGACCCACAAACGTCTGGCGGGCGACAACTTCCCACCTTTAAGTATGGGTGGTGTGGATATTAATGAGTCGGAGGCTCTTGATGTTCTGGGCATGTCAATACAACAAAAGATCTTCGTTGGAACGATCACATTTTTGATGTGTCGACAGAAGCAGCCAAGTGCTTAGGCTTTTTGAAGCGGTGTAAGAAATACTTCACTCCAAACGACCCTCGTTGTATCTACACAACTTATATCCGTTCGAAAATGGAGTACAACTCGCATATTTGGTCTTGAGCTTCGAAAACATATCTTCAGCTTCTGGACCGTATACAAGGTCGAGCGATAAAACTTATAGGGGACAGTAGGGTATCCAGCTCTATTGAAACCTTGGAATGTCGTCGGGATGTGGTGTGTAACCTTATTTTACCAATACTTTAATGGTAATTCTTCCTCTGAAGTAGCCAACCTGATTCCTTCGGTTCAGGTATTCAACAGATGTACTCTGGTTTCCAAAGTGGTGCACCCCTTTTACGTCTCGATCCCGTTCCAACGCACTTCCCACTACAGCATGAATAGTCTCCCTGCGCATATTTTTCCACACTTATAACGTCGATGCTTTTAAAAGGGTTGTAAATCGACACTACTCCCACTTTTCCCCTTCCCACTAACCTTTTCCCTTCTAAACCAACGAATGCTTTGCATGGATAGGGGGAATCCCCTGAGTTTGGTTCTATCTGCCACAAAAAAAAAACAACAGCAACAGCAATAATAACACAAACAACAACAACAACAGCAGCAATAATAACACCAACGCCACTAACAACAACAACAGCAGCAATATTAACAACTAAACAAAACCTCAAGTCTTTGCGAGGATGCGAGGAGATTTATTTATAAAACACTGGAACCGCTTTCGCATTTCGTCAGGGTAGAGACCCAAGGGGATCCTACAGGACTAATTTACTCTCCTGCGACCAGGTCAATAATTTTAACGTTGCTCCTGCAATCGTTCTCTCTTTTTTAGCCAACTCGCTAAGTGTCTCTACATTGCGCTTGCTGTCGTCCTTTCTACAGCTTCTAGGTCTCTTTTCTTTTTTCTGAGGATCTCCTCCTATCTAGCTATAAGCTTCCAGTTTTCCACATTGCATAGTATTATGCCCACGATATTTTCCGGCGACATAAAGCCAATGTAACGCTCTAATATACTACGTTCTGCGCGCCATCTTTCGCACCTGAACATACTGTGTTCTGTGTTGTCTTCGTCGGCATCTCCATAAATGCAGCTCGGTTCTGTCCACTTGCCTATTCTGTAGAGGTATTTGCGAAAGTATTCGTACGCGGTTGGCATTTGGGTGAGGTAATAGTTTAGCTCCCCAAAAACGTCTGTTCGCGTATCTGAAACGTGTGTAGTCTAAGCTCTTGTTGGTTGACCCGTATACCGTTTATCTCTTTAGCATCCCAAAGCTTCTTTCGCTCCAGTGCAAGTAGGTTGATGGAGATATTTTCGCTGATAACCAACACCGCTGCCTCGGATACTCTCCAGTACGCTGAAGTTACTCTGAGCGCTGCTGTTCTCTGTATTGATGTCAACATCTTCCGCAGATGCAGCAATACTTCGCTCACTAGCTGTGGGATGGTGGCCTTATTACATTTAATTATAAAATTTTATTAAATTTAATTATAAAAATCCACCTTCTTCAATTTTTTTTGATGAAGCAATACTTCGCTTACGGAATGTGGAAATGTTGACCCACTTTATAATATTTAGTTTTTCGGGCCAGAACTTTTTGTAACAATTGCCAAAATGTTTCCGCGTTTAAGCTCCCGCTTTTAAGTGTATAAATAGGGAAATGTAGGGAATGATTTGAACTTCGATTGTTGTACTGTAATAGCTAGAAGCCAGTCGATTGGCAGTAAGTGACTTTAAGCAATAAAAAGTAAATCAAAGTAATACTCAAAGTACTGAGTTTTAATTTAACGTGAGTACAAGTGGAACTGAGAGGCAACATCGGCATCTCTTAGAGCAGGATTTCGATCAACAAAAGGGTCGACGGGAAGAACCTCAAGATATTCGGCGCAGCCGTATTAACAAACCGAGGATCGTGCAATTAAGGTAAGTGGAATTTTGTCATTGTTTTAAAATTATATTGTTTGCTGCTGCCGCAGCGCACTTGAGATTGGACGATTGGAAAGTGACTCGCTGAGAGGTTTAGAGGAAGAAAACATTCAGTTAAAGAGGTTGTTAGACGAAAGGGCACTCTGAAAAGACGTCTCCAAAAAATAGGAGCTAGAAGTATAGGGAGGAACACTCTTCTTTAGAGGACGCGAGGAAGAGGGTTCAGGAGTTGAAAGAGCGCAGCAGACTCCTTGGCAAGAGGTAGCGTTGGCGCATGAAACTACATTGTTTCAGGAAGATCCAAAAAATTTAGTGAGCTATCAAACCACGTTTAAGGCAAGCCAAAAAATGAGCATAGAGGCAATAGTGAAAACAGTGAATAGGCTAGTACCCTTTTTTGCAGGTACTCGTTCTGCAGACTTGAGAAATGAAGTATATAAATTCATTGAGGGATGCGAGCTAGCAAAAAGGGGAATATTTTCCCTTTCGGGGTAAGGATTCCGAAATAGGTGACTTCCTAGCTTGTGTAAAACAAAGATTTCATGGTAGTGCAAATTGTTTGATTCGTGGGAAAAAAATAACGAGTGTGGAGGAGATGTACAGCACTCTTAAACAATCATATCTACAATGTAAATCGTTAGACACAGTGTTCGCAAGATTCTAGCAGTGTCCCAACTCCCAGGAGAAGAAATTGTGGACTACGAAGAAAGGCTAATCTGAGGACACAGGCCGAAGACTTGTCGGCCTACAGAGGAGCAGGTTCACGGCTACGGAAGGAATAACAGAAATCATTGGCAAGAACAATCGTGTTGGGATTAAGAGGCCCAACACTAAAGATGAAGTCATTGGGTTCCACGAGCTCAACTTAGAAAGCCTAAAGAAAGAAGCCATACAGCTATACGAAATTATCAGCAGGTACTATGTAGCACAACCAAACCTGCTGGCAGGCGTAAATCCTGTACGGACCGTGGCAATAAATCCTGGGAATGGGGGCTACACACCCATGGAGTTACCACTGAGGCCAGTGGTATCTGGCGTGAAAAATGTTCTGTGAGAACGGGGTCAGTCAGGAAGGAGCAATTTAATCGAACGCCAGGTAAACCAATAGCAAAGAAGTAGCAACAAAAAATGGGTGGTAGAATGCAGCAGGTACACTCGAATGAGGGAGCCTGGAATGCGCATGCAAACGGAAACAAAAATCAGCGAAATGATATGAAGTGTTTCCGTTGTGGTCGGCTAGGACACATAGCCGTGAATTGCGAAAATAGAAGAAACCAAGGATTTCAGCGAAACAGGCAAGGGCCGATGCCACTGAGCTGGGAATCCAAAGAAAACTATTGTCGAACCGTCCTCCTCTGATAGTTGCAAAAAATTTAAGGACAGTCGACCCAATTGCAAAGTAAAGAGAATTGAAAATGTTAAAGTATTCTCGAAAGTAAGCGGAGAAGAAGTTAATATAAGTAGCGAAAAATTCGAAACCAAGGTTAAAGGAGAAGTAAATAACTAATATAAAATAACAATAAGTCCGACGGCCGTTGAGTCAGTGGATAGGTTTCAAGTTTTTGCATCGTGCTTAGTGCAAGTATAGCAAAAATTCTTGCTCTGATTATCACTTAAACTACATCTAGTATCCTCAGAAGAAGGAATGCCAGCAGTTGGCCTTATTAAGGAAGTGACAATCGTAGACAAAAGCGGAAAGCATATTGAGATCATCAGTTGTGATGAGACCGCGGGCGAAGATCATTCCACCAGAATTCATTGTTCGCGACGAGTGCTCTCGGAAAATAGTTAAACATCGAAACCAAACATATCGACAAGAAAATAGAAACACATATGTACCACAAGAAAATAGAAACACAGTGTACATTAACCAAAACCGACAAAACGAAGGGCTTTATGCTCTCCGCGATAAAGCTCGACATTTCGTTTGTTTCCACTCTTCCTCCTTGTCCCGTTAGGTGTGCAGGCGGCTGTGAGTGCACCGTGAATTAAAGCGCGGCAAGATAAAGGTATAACACTCGTCTTGTCGCGTTTTGCTTTGCTTGCGACGTACGCGTGGCTTGTACAGCTGACCTTACACTTCCTTACAGGGGGCGGTGATGACAAAATTCCGCATAGATTCCACTAATGTACGTGGCTTGAGGGCGAATTTTTTCGCAGTCTATGCGCATATTTGTAACGGCTAAGAGAAGTCAGAAAAAAAGAAATATTTACATAAAGCTTTCAACTTTGTAATTACATCACATAATATGCATATAAGTATTTTTGTAGTTGATCTTTACAGATTCCTCGTCGCTGAGCTCAACGCCGAAGAAAATGACTGAAGTAAGTTCGTAAATGTAACCATTTCTTGTATTTTATCAAATATGAACTTTTAAAGAATTAAAGTATGATAACTTTAAAGAAATTAACGCATAAAAGGGTCAATTAAAAAAAAATATTGTTTATTTGGGTTTTTTTGAAATTTTGAAATTTTAAACTTTAAGCAACTAAATGAAGTTTTAATTCAATTTAAACAAAAAAATTTCTTACTTTAGTTCTATGGTTATTACTTGATATTAAGATTTATTGTATTCATCATGGTGTAACAAATAAAAGTTAACCCAATTATCAATTATATTTATTTTCGGGTTATCAAAATTACATTAATTGGTTTCAATTGATAATACGGTTGGGCGGGCAAAATAAAGGATCACTACATCAGATCCTCAAGTATCTCAGTCCAAACTAATTAGAAAAGAGAAAAGCCAAGGTTTATATTCAAAGTGTGCAAGCTCGCTTCCTCAATCTTCCGTTCCTCATATTCCCAATCATCCTTAACTATAAGAACGTAGATTCTTCTTGTGCAGTTCGATGATGCAGTGTAGCAATTCCGCCCCCCCCCATCCGACGAGTCCTAGGCGGAAAGCTAGTACGTGCTAATGCTATTTCTACAACATCCAAGTCATTGACCATCTTAGAGAATCGTTAAAATTCCGCAGGATTCAGTGCTTTATCCAACACCTTTTCTTATCTTTATCAATGACCTTCTGTCATTGACATCAAACCCCGTCTACTCGTTTGATGGTGACACCTGCATTTGCCATTCTTATTCATTCTTTAGATGTCCTTCTACACTGGAGATCAATAGAAGACGCAGAATTATGAATCACATACTCCAATCTAACCTCAATAAAATCCAGGTGTGTTTTTTTTTGTGTTTATAACAGATTTTAAAGTAGCTCTCTTAAGAGAAGCTGCTCTTTTTCCTATGCAGTTCCTATGCAGCACAATTGCAGATTGAAACAGCAAAAATTTTGAAATTGACAAACATGCGCAGGCGGGATTCGAACCCACATCCCCGGAGCCTGCTGACGCATGTTCCACGCACTACGCCACCGAGCCACCGCGAACCGCAAATCGAGTTCAAGCGAATCGGGCCGATTTTAATGCGCGCAAAACCCAATGCTGCTTTTTGACCCACAAACGTTTGGCGGGAGTCAATTTTCCATCTCTAAAAATAGGTGAAATGTGGATGAT
This sequence comes from Sicus ferrugineus, assembly GCA_922984085.1. Lineage (NCBI taxonomy): Eukaryota > Metazoa > Arthropoda > Insecta > Diptera > Conopidae > Sicus > Sicus ferrugineus. The sequence goes on from OV277350.1 coordinate 12,464,315, forward strand.
GACGCAAATGAGTCGGTAGCTCTTGATGTTCTGGGTATGTGAATCCAATGTGAACGTTCGTTGGAACGATAACTTCGTTGGAACGATAACGTTTTTAACGTTTCGAAAGAAGGAGCAAAGTGCTTAGGGTTTTTAAAGCATTGCAAGAAATACTTCACTCCACCTATATCCGTCCGAAATGTAGTACAATTCACATATACGGTAAGGAGCTTCGAAAACATATCTCAGCTTCTGGACCGTATTCACGGTCGTGCCGTAAACCTTATAGAGGACAGTTGGGTATCCAGCTCTATTGAAATCTTGGGGTGTCTTCGCGATAGTGTATTCTTATTTACCGGTACGCTAATGGTAAATTTTTCTTTGAATTAACAATGATTCCTTCGGTTGGTTCAGGTATTCAACAGATCTACTCAGCTTTTCAGAGTGGTGCACCCCTTTTACATCTCGATCCCGTTCCAATGAAGCACGCATTACCATGCGAATTGGTTTTTTGGTCGCACTGTTAGATTGTGGAATAATCTCCCTGTGCATTTTCTCCGATCTCTTACTCGTATAACGTGAATGCTTTTAAACGGGGTGTAAACCGACACTACTCCCACTTTTTCCCTTCCCACTAACCTACCTTCCTTTCTAAACCAACGAATGCTTAGCATGGATAGGGGCATCCCCTGACTTGGTTCTATCTGCCATAAAAAATTATCAATATTCCTTCCACCTCAGATTATGATCTACTATTACACAAAGGTATCTATGTTAACTGTTCAATTACCGTACTACATGTATCATCTCCACTTCAATGCTGTCTGTGGTGAATTAACGCTCATAACCTTAATTTTACTTGCGTTAACAATTAGACCATTGTCATGGGTCACTTCTGAATAATTTCAAGTTCCTTCTGCAGAATACATGTAGTCATTTCCAAATTCTTGTGCGTTACTAAAATTGCCGTATCATCCGCATTGGCAAGGCCATTACTGTTTTTAAGTTGATTTAGCATATCGTTAGTATAAATAATATACAGAAGTGGACCCAACTTCGACCCTTATTGAACACCATACTTTGCTTGCATTTCATCACTTATACATTTTTCAGATTTTACCCGATACGTACGTCGTTCTAAATAGTTTTTGAACCATTGAAGGCATTCGCCACGTACACCGAAGTTAAATAGTTCCGTAAGAAATTTTTCATATGACAATGTATCGAACGCCTTACTATAATCAACAAAAAGAATCAAGCTATGCAGGTTTTTACTTAAACTTTCATTGTAATTATTAGCGAAGTGTACTTAAATCATGTTGATGCTCCTCCCTTTTTGAAAACCGTATTGGTTTGGATGAATCAAGTTAAATTTTGCAAAATCAATATAATCACTTCACTATTAGTCATTCTATTATCTTCTCTACAGCAGGCAATCTAAATAAAGGTCTATACTTAGCGCAATCTGCTTTTAATCCATCTTTATAAACCGGGCGAATTATGGGGATTTTTAGCATTTGAGGTAATTTCGCTTCACTAATTTCACATTAGCTACTTATGTTTTTCTTATGTCGCTGCGAGAATCAAAGACGGCACAACGGTAATAATTTAGCAAATGCCAGTTTCTTATTGATTATATTTCTGTAGGCTATGTAATTAAGCTCCCTTCTTTTGTCATTTGGCTTCGCTAACACTCCTATACAGCTTATCCCTTTTTTACAATCTTTTACCCGATCTTTGTATAGTTTCTTTCATAAACTGTATTTTTATATGTCATTCAATGTTGCTTGAATAGAAGTTTCTGAAGTTTAATAAGTTATCCCAATTGGTGTCGCTTATTTGCGCGGTTACCTTATGTTTGCAAAAATTTGTTAGTGTTGTACGTTAGATAATTGGCTGCTTATGTTGTTATTTTTATATACGCTGTACACGAGGGCATAATGATCTGAGATATTCATTCTCACCACCACAGTAACTGACTTGCTCTCCCTGAATCTACTAAAACTATGTATGATCTATATTTGCACTGGACTGTCTCTCAATATCAACCATCGTGCTTTCATCGCAGTCTCAATGTTATTGACAGTCCGTAGGATGAGAGCAAGCCAAGGTAATGAATTTTGTTGTTACATATCTTCTTCAGGTCTACTATATGTTCACTTCACCAATTAAGAGAAAGTTATTCTTCCTATTTAATTGTGCCAGTAGTTCATCTAACTCCTGAGTAAACTCAGTGACATTAGTACATGACGGACGATAAATGGCTAGTAGTGTTAGGTGTGAGTTGTATGCCCACAAATTCAGTTTTACTGCTTAAAAAGAGTGAACTCTATACTGAAAGATGTCATACAGAATAGTTTCTTTCTCCTGAATAAGAATGTTGTGATTGATGTATTCATTTAAACTATTATGTAATATGTAACCAAAGAGGGATAAATAATAAAAGTAAAAAAATGTGGAATAAAAAAATTTTAAATTATAAGGCCAAGTTCTTCCTCAGAATGAATTGTAACTGTTATATAAATCTCGAAGAGAGTGGGTGGAAATTTTTTACATGCGTGCTATGATTATTAAGTTAACGACGTCTACTATTTTTTCTCTTTTATTTTCGGCAACAGTTACTATTTCTATTTTTTTTTCTAATAGACACTACGCTAGTGCATTGACCGTTTTTCCAGTCGAGCGAAGCGCTTGTCTTTCTCTTCATTTTGTTCAAAAAGTTTCGAAATCGTCACCGTCATCTCTTCCATAGTCCCACTAAATTTAGTGAGGGCACTGCTAATCCCCGTTACCAGTTCCAGCATATGTTTAACCTCCTTCATGTACGATTTTAATTCTGCGACTGCATAATATTTAGATCACTCTGGAAAGATACCAGAGAAAGCGTGTTCTGTCGATATTTTTTTCTTGCCACAACATTCTCATCGATTTCACCGTCCTCCTTGATTCTCAAATTTTTCTGAGTTTTGGTTATGTTTGCGTCAGCTGGCATTATAACTATATCCAGGCACTTCCAGGCAGCCTTACGACTAACGTTAATTTTTACCCATGAGAATTCGGAGAGCGTAGTGCATGTGGAGTAGTGGATTTGATGAACAACTACTGCAAGAGATGTAGTTCTAAGCAATCAATTATTATTATAATAAGCGCAGTGTTTAATTTTTAGTTAATATCGAAACTGATATTACGATTAACTCTTGTTTTGTCTTTTAAAAACTGGAGCTCTCTAAACAAGGTCCGATCACCTCGGTCATCCTAAATAATGAAAATATTTAAAAAAAGAAGTCAAGACTTTATGTGAAAAAAACTTTCAACAAAATTAGAAAGATGAAAACTTTAAAAAATATTTTAGAAAAGTGAACTGGAAGTGGAAAATTAAAACGTTTAGAAAATTAAAGAAATGAGAAAATTTAGAAAGCATTTTAGAAAGTGAAAGAAAGTAGAAATCTTAGGAAAACATTAATAATGTAACATCAACAATAACAACAAGTAATGTAGTCAGTAGTGTCATGACCGCGGACGAAGGTGGATGCTGCTACCCACCGCAGTGCAGTGTTCAGTGTGCACAACAATAATACCAAATAACATAACGCAATAACACAAATAGACAATCAAACGGTATGCAGAGGACCAAGCGAAGGGCTTATTTATGCCCTCCGCAGTAAAGCTCAGCATTTCGTTTCTTTCTTCTCCTCCTCCTTCTTCTGGTCCCGTTAGGTGTGCAGGCGGCTGTGAGTGCACCGTGGGCTGAAGCGTGGCAAGATAAAGGCATAATACTTGTCCTGTCACGTTTTGCTTTGCCTGTGGTGTAGGCTTGACCGCTTGTGCAGCTGACCTTATACCTCTTTACAGTGGGTGGCGATGACAAAATTTCGTATAGACTCCACAAATATGCGTGGCTTGATGGCGAATTTCTTCGCGGTCTATGCTTATGTTTGTACTCACCAACCGCATGTAATGGCACTAAGTGAGACCCAGGTGTCTGAGGGTGCAGATCCACTGGACTTTCACATGCCAGGGTACCACTTACTGCCATTGTTTTCATCACACAGAGGCCTCGCCTTATATATTCGCAGGGATGTTGCGTACCAGTGTCAGCAACACATTTGCACAACGGATGTCGAATTTAGCTCCATGTGGGTTAAGTTCCAAATCCAGTCACGCATACTGTACTTCTGCTTCATTTAAAGAAGCCCGGGTCTAGACAGGCTTCCCAAATTTGATAAACTGGTCTCTCTGATTCGATTTCTAAAGTTCTGGAATCGTATCCGAACAGTGAAATTGTTGTTGCTGGTGATTTCAATGTTCATAATTCCAATTGGCTACGTCATTCGAGTCACACGACACCTGAGGGTTTGTATGTTGAGCTTTTTGCTGAGTCTAATAATTTGACTCAATTAGTGAAGGAACCAAAGCACTTTCCCTGCGCTGAAGGGCAAAACCAAAATATTCTGGACCTTTTTCTAACATCACATCACAGCAAGTATGATGTGATTGTTCTTGAACCTTTTGATAATTCGGACTACGCTACAATTTCTGCTACCTTTCCATATTCTAGTCTTCAATCCGCTCACCAGCCAGCTCCGAAGCGGAGTGTGGCTTTATGAGAAGGCTAATTGGGATGCTGTGAACTGTTTTTTTAGCCGTTTCAATGGGGAATTGTGTTTCAGAGATAGAAACATAAATTCTGCAGCAAAATTGGTAGAAAATATATTTTTTTTTTTGGTATGAGGTCTTTCTTTCTTTCTTTGATTTTCCATTAATCCAAAAGACCATTCCTGGTTTAATGCGACTTGCAGTCAGGTCAAAAGAGGAAGCATTTAGGAATTGGCGTTTAAAGAAAACTGCCGATATTAAACTGCTGCGCAATCAGGCCAGAAATAGGTGCAATGCCACTCTAAAGCGCGAAAAAGTTTTCTACGAACAGCGCCTTAGACGCAGCTTTCTTAAATACCATAAGGGTAGTAAGAACTTTTTGTCGTTCGTGGGGAGAATGAAGAATCAAACGCGATCGTCTATTCCAACTCTCCTCAAGGACGATCAGATCTTCACTCACTCGTTTGATAAGGCAAACTTACTAGCCAAATGTTTGCTGAAAACTGCTCTCTTCCTTTGTGTAGCCAACCACTACCCCTGATCGATGGTCTGTCTCATATTATGCCTGAGATGCACTTTCGCACGCGGGCTGTTAAAAGAGTACTTGTAAACCTTAACGTCAATAAATCCTTGGGACCGGATGGCCCACGTGTTGAGAAGGTGCGATTCAATACTGGCTCGCCTATTGCGCAATCTCTTTAATTTATCGTTTACTTCAGGAGTTTTTCCTACTTCCTGGAAGATTGCCAATGTGCAGCCAGTTTTCAAAAAGGTGAGGCTAGGAATCTTGCCAATTACCGGCCCATAGCAATCTGTTCAATGCTCTCCAAAGTTATGGAGAGCGTTATCAATTTTAACTTGATGAGGTATCTGGAGAGCAACCAATTGGTCAGTGATCGCCAGTACGGTTTCCGTACTCACCGCTCTACAGGCGATTTGATGGCGTTCCTCACTGAGCGGTGGAACAGTTGTGTTCTCCGATTCGGTGAGAGTAAGATTGTTGCTCTGGATATCTCCAAGGCATTTGACGGGGTGTGGCATAAAGCACTCGTGTCTAAACGGGCTGCTTATGGTGTCGGTAATACATTCACTCGATGGATATCGAGAAGAGCACTCCATTAATGCTGGAGTCCCGCAGGGTTCGGTCCTGTCCCCAACACTTTTTCTCATTTTTATCAATGACCTTCTGCCATTGACATCAACCCCCGTCTACTCATTTGCTTATGACAGCAGCATTTGTCATTCAAATTCAATCTCCAGGCGTCCTTCTATTCTGGAGATCAATAGAAAACGCAGAATTATGAATGACACACTCCAATCTGACCTCAACAAAATCCAGGAGTGGGGTCGAGCGAATCGGGTAGATTTTAATGCGCGGAAGACCCAATGCTGTTTGTTGACCCACAAACGTCTGGCGGGCGACAACTTCCCACCTTTAAGTATGGGTGGTGTGGATATTAATGAGTCGGAGGCTCTTGATGTTCTGGGCATGTCAATACAACAAAAGATCTTCGTTGGAACGATCACATTTTTGATGTGTCGACAGAAGCAGCCAAGTGCTTAGGCTTTTTGAAGCGGTGTAAGAAATACTTCACTCCAAACGACCCTCGTTGTATCTACACAACTTATATCCGTTCGAAAATGGAGTACAACTCGCATATTTGGTCTTGAGCTTCGAAAACATATCTTCAGCTTCTGGACCGTATACAAGGTCGAGCGATAAAACTTATAGGGGACAGTAGGGTATCCAGCTCTATTGAAACCTTGGAATGTCGTCGGGATGTGGTGTGTAACCTTATTTTACCAATACTTTAATGGTAATTCTTCCTCTGAAGTAGCCAACCTGATTCCTTCGGTTCAGGTATTCAACAGATGTACTCTGGTTTCCAAAGTGGTGCACCCCTTTTACGTCTCGATCCCGTTCCAACGCACTTCCCACTACAGCATGAATAGTCTCCCTGCGCATATTTTTCCACACTTATAACGTCGATGCTTTTAAAAGGGTTGTAAATCGACACTACTCCCACTTTTCCCCTTCCCACTAACCTTTTCCCTTCTAAACCAACGAATGCTTTGCATGGATAGGGGGAATCCCCTGAGTTTGGTTCTATCTGCCACAAAAAAAAAACAACAGCAACAGCAATAATAACACAAACAACAACAACAACAGCAGCAATAATAACACCAACGCCACTAACAACAACAACAGCAGCAATATTAACAACTAAACAAAACCTCAAGTCTTTGCGAGGATGCGAGGAGATTTATTTATAAAACACTGGAACCGCTTTCGCATTTCGTCAGGGTAGAGACCCAAGGGGATCCTACAGGACTAATTTACTCTCCTGCGACCAGGTCAATAATTTTAACGTTGCTCCTGCAATCGTTCTCTCTTTTTTAGCCAACTCGCTAAGTGTCTCTACATTGCGCTTGCTGTCGTCCTTTCTACAGCTTCTAGGTCTCTTTTCTTTTTTCTGAGGATCTCCTCCTATCTAGCTATAAGCTTCCAGTTTTCCACATTGCATAGTATTATGCCCACGATATTTTCCGGCGACATAAAGCCAATGTAACGCTCTAATATACTACGTTCTGCGCGCCATCTTTCGCACCTGAACATACTGTGTTCTGTGTTGTCTTCGTCGGCATCTCCATAAATGCAGCTCGGTTCTGTCCACTTGCCTATTCTGTAGAGGTATTTGCGAAAGTATTCGTACGCGGTTGGCATTTGGGTGAGGTAATAGTTTAGCTCCCCAAAAACGTCTGTTCGCGTATCTGAAACGTGTGTAGTCTAAGCTCTTGTTGGTTGACCCGTATACCGTTTATCTCTTTAGCATCCCAAAGCTTCTTTCGCTCCAGTGCAAGTAGGTTGATGGAGATATTTTCGCTGATAACCAACACCGCTGCCTCGGATACTCTCCAGTACGCTGAAGTTACTCTGAGCGCTGCTGTTCTCTGTATTGATGTCAACATCTTCCGCAGATGCAGCAATACTTCGCTCACTAGCTGTGGGATGGTGGCCTTATTACATTTAATTATAAAATTTTATTAAATTTAATTATAAAAATCCACCTTCTTCAATTTTTTTTGATGAAGCAATACTTCGCTTACGGAATGTGGAAATGTTGACCCACTTTATAATATTTAGTTTTTCGGGCCAGAACTTTTTGTAACAATTGCCAAAATGTTTCCGCGTTTAAGCTCCCGCTTTTAAGTGTATAAATAGGGAAATGTAGGGAATGATTTGAACTTCGATTGTTGTACTGTAATAGCTAGAAGCCAGTCGATTGGCAGTAAGTGACTTTAAGCAATAAAAAGTAAATCAAAGTAATACTCAAAGTACTGAGTTTTAATTTAACGTGAGTACAAGTGGAACTGAGAGGCAACATCGGCATCTCTTAGAGCAGGATTTCGATCAACAAAAGGGTCGACGGGAAGAACCTCAAGATATTCGGCGCAGCCGTATTAACAAACCGAGGATCGTGCAATTAAGGTAAGTGGAATTTTGTCATTGTTTTAAAATTATATTGTTTGCTGCTGCCGCAGCGCACTTGAGATTGGACGATTGGAAAGTGACTCGCTGAGAGGTTTAGAGGAAGAAAACATTCAGTTAAAGAGGTTGTTAGACGAAAGGGCACTCTGAAAAGACGTCTCCAAAAAATAGGAGCTAGAAGTATAGGGAGGAACACTCTTCTTTAGAGGACGCGAGGAAGAGGGTTCAGGAGTTGAAAGAGCGCAGCAGACTCCTTGGCAAGAGGTAGCGTTGGCGCATGAAACTACATTGTTTCAGGAAGATCCAAAAAATTTAGTGAGCTATCAAACCACGTTTAAGGCAAGCCAAAAAATGAGCATAGAGGCAATAGTGAAAACAGTGAATAGGCTAGTACCCTTTTTTGCAGGTACTCGTTCTGCAGACTTGAGAAATGAAGTATATAAATTCATTGAGGGATGCGAGCTAGCAAAAAGGGGAATATTTTCCCTTTCGGGGTAAGGATTCCGAAATAGGTGACTTCCTAGCTTGTGTAAAACAAAGATTTCATGGTAGTGCAAATTGTTTGATTCGTGGGAAAAAAATAACGAGTGTGGAGGAGATGTACAGCACTCTTAAACAATCATATCTACAATGTAAATCGTTAGACACAGTGTTCGCAAGATTCTAGCAGTGTCCCAACTCCCAGGAGAAGAAATTGTGGACTACGAAGAAAGGCTAATCTGAGGACACAGGCCGAAGACTTGTCGGCCTACAGAGGAGCAGGTTCACGGCTACGGAAGGAATAACAGAAATCATTGGCAAGAACAATCGTGTTGGGATTAAGAGGCCCAACACTAAAGATGAAGTCATTGGGTTCCACGAGCTCAACTTAGAAAGCCTAAAGAAAGAAGCCATACAGCTATACGAAATTATCAGCAGGTACTATGTAGCACAACCAAACCTGCTGGCAGGCGTAAATCCTGTACGGACCGTGGCAATAAATCCTGGGAATGGGGGCTACACACCCATGGAGTTACCACTGAGGCCAGTGGTATCTGGCGTGAAAAATGTTCTGTGAGAACGGGGTCAGTCAGGAAGGAGCAATTTAATCGAACGCCAGGTAAACCAATAGCAAAGAAGTAGCAACAAAAAATGGGTGGTAGAATGCAGCAGGTACACTCGAATGAGGGAGCCTGGAATGCGCATGCAAACGGAAACAAAAATCAGCGAAATGATATGAAGTGTTTCCGTTGTGGTCGGCTAGGACACATAGCCGTGAATTGCGAAAATAGAAGAAACCAAGGATTTCAGCGAAACAGGCAAGGGCCGATGCCACTGAGCTGGGAATCCAAAGAAAACTATTGTCGAACCGTCCTCCTCTGATAGTTGCAAAAAATTTAAGGACAGTCGACCCAATTGCAAAGTAAAGAGAATTGAAAATGTTAAAGTATTCTCGAAAGTAAGCGGAGAAGAAGTTAATATAAGTAGCGAAAAATTCGAAACCAAGGTTAAAGGAGAAGTAAATAACTAATATAAAATAACAATAAGTCCGACGGCCGTTGAGTCAGTGGATAGGTTTCAAGTTTTTGCATCGTGCTTAGTGCAAGTATAGCAAAAATTCTTGCTCTGATTATCACTTAAACTACATCTAGTATCCTCAGAAGAAGGAATGCCAGCAGTTGGCCTTATTAAGGAAGTGACAATCGTAGACAAAAGCGGAAAGCATATTGAGATCATCAGTTGTGATGAGACCGCGGGCGAAGATCATTCCACCAGAATTCATTGTTCGCGACGAGTGCTCTCGGAAAATAGTTAAACATCGAAACCAAACATATCGACAAGAAAATAGAAACACATATGTACCACAAGAAAATAGAAACACAGTGTACATTAACCAAAACCGACAAAACGAAGGGCTTTATGCTCTCCGCGATAAAGCTCGACATTTCGTTTGTTTCCACTCTTCCTCCTTGTCCCGTTAGGTGTGCAGGCGGCTGTGAGTGCACCGTGAATTAAAGCGCGGCAAGATAAAGGTATAACACTCGTCTTGTCGCGTTTTGCTTTGCTTGCGACGTACGCGTGGCTTGTACAGCTGACCTTACACTTCCTTACAGGGGGCGGTGATGACAAAATTCCGCATAGATTCCACTAATGTACGTGGCTTGAGGGCGAATTTTTTCGCAGTCTATGCGCATATTTGTAACCACCAACCGCACGTAATGGCATTAGGTGTGACCCAGGTGTCTGAGGGTGCAGATCCACTGGATTTCCACATGCCTGGGTACCATCTACTGCCATTGTTTTAATCACACAGAGGCCTGGTGTCAGCAACACCTTTGCACGACGGATGTCGAATTTAGCTCCATGTGGGTTAAGTTCCAAATCCAGTCACACATCCTGTACTTCTGCTTCATTTAAAGAAGCCCGCGTCTAGACAGGCTTCCCAATTTTGATAAACTGGTCTCTCTGATTCGATTTCTAAAGTTCTGGAATCGTATCCGAACAGTGAAATTGTTGTTGCTGGTGATTTCAATGTTCATAATTCCAATTGGCTACGTCATTCGAATCACACAACACCCGAGGGTTTGTATGTTGACTTATATGCTGAGTCTAAAAGTTTTACTTAATTAGTGAAGGAATTAACGCACATTACCTACGTTGATGGGCAAAACCAAAATATTCTGGACCTTTTTCTAACATCACATCACAGCAAGTATGATGTGAATGTTCTTGAACCTCTTGATAATTCGGACCACGCTACAATTTCTGCTACCTTTCCATATTCTAGTCTTCAATCCGCTCACCAGCCAGCTCCGAAGCGGAGTGTGACTTTATGAGAAGGCTAATTGGGATGCTGTGAACTGTTTTTTTAGCCGTTTCAATGGGGAATTGTGTTTCAGAGATAGAAACATAAATTCTGCAGCAAAATTGGTAGAAAATATAATTTTATTTGGTATGAGGTCTTTCTTTCTTTCTTTGATTTTCCATTAAACCAAAAGACCATTCCTGGTTTAATGCGACTTGCAGACAAGCAGTCAGGTCAAAAGAGGAAGCATTTAGGAATGGGCGTTTAAACAAAACTGCCGACTGCGCAATCAGGTCAGAAATAGGTGCAATGCCCCTCTAAAGTGCGAAAATTTTCTCTAGAGTTCCTCAATACCATAAAGGTAGTAAGAAGTTTGGTCATTCGTGGGGAGAGTGAAGAATCAGACGCGATCGTTTATTCCAATTCTCCTCAAGAATGATCACTCACTAGGTTGATAAGGCAAACTTATTAGCCAAAATGTTTGCTGAAAACTGCTCTCTCCCCGAGAGTAGCCAACCACGGCCCGTGGTCGATGATGCATCTCATGGTATGCATTTTCGAACACGAGCTGTTAAAAGAATGTTTGCAAACCTCAATATCAACAAATCCTCGGGAACGAATAGCACTTCAACCCATGTGTTCAGAAAGTGCGCCTCAACACTGGCTCGTCCATTGCGCAATCTCTTTAATTTATCGTTTACATCAGGAGTTTTTCCTAATTCCTGAAAGATTACCAATGTGCAGCCAGTTCCCGAAAAAGGTGAGGTTACGAATCCTGCAAATTACCGGCCACAGCAATCTGCTCAATGCTCTCCAAAGTCATGGAGAACATTGTAAATTTTACCTTGATGAGGTATCTGGAGAGCAACCAATTGGTCAGTGATCGCCAGTACGGTTTCCGTGCTCACCGCTCCACAGGCGATTTGATGGCGTTTCTCACTGAACGGTGGAACAGTTGTACGAGTATTCACCAGTTCGGAGAGCGTAAGATTGTTGCTGTGGATATCTCCAAGGCATTTGACCGGGTGTGGCATAAAGTACTCGTGTCTAAACTGACTGCCTATGGTGTCGGTAATACTTTCACTCGATGGATATCGAGTTTCCTAAGCGGCCGTTCTATTCGGGTTCTGATAGACAGTTTTGATTCCGAAGAGCACTCCATTAATGCTGGAGTTCCGCAGGGTTCGGTCCTGTATCCAACTCTTTTTCTCATTTTTATCAATGATCTTCTGTCATTGACATCAAACCCCGTCTACTCATTTGCTGATGACAGCAGCACTTGTCATTCTTATTCATTCTCCAGGCGCCATTCTATACTGGAGATCAATAGAGGGCGCAGAATTATGAATGACACACTCTAATCTGACCTCAATAAAATCCAGGTGTGGGGTCGAGGGAATAGGGTCGATTTTAATGCGCGGAAGACCAAATGCTATTTGTTGACCCACAAACCTTTGGCGGTAACAATTTTTCACCTCTAAGTATGGGTGGTGTGGACATTAATGAGTCGGAGGCTCTTGATGTTCTGGGCATGTCAATCCAATGCGATCTTCGTTGGAACGATCACATTTTTGACGTGTCGAAAGAAGCAGCCAAGTGCTTAGGCTTTCGTAAGCGGTGTAGGAAATACTCTACTCCATGATCTTCGTTCTATATACACCACCTATATCCATTCGGAAATGGAGTACAATTCGCATATATGGTCGTTAGCTTCCCTTTTATGTCTCGATTCCGTTCCAACGAATCACGCATTATCGTGAGAATTCGTTTTTCGGTCGCACCAATAGGTTGTGGAATAGTATCCCTGCGCATGTCATCCCGCCCACTTAGAGCGTCGAAACCTTTAAGCGAAGTGTAAACCGTCACTACCCCCTCTTTCCCCCTTCCCACTAAAAAATATATTAGGTATGCGATCAAAAGAGGAAATAAATCAGGTTTTTTGTACCGAGAAGTCAAAAGTAATGGCGATAACTATAAAAACAGTTCCAATTAGCATTAGAACTAATATTCCAGTAATAATAGCACATAAACAGGAAGTAATAGTACACCCCAGGGGTGTACGTGAGAGAAACCTTAGTGAACGTAAAAGATTACACAGTGTATGTTCCCATATTAAATTCAAAGGATGAGGATGTAGATATAGGCAGTAACTTTTGACCACAGTTTTCTAATTTCAATAAGTTTAACACACATAGCATTTGTACAGTAAATAGTGTAGAGGAGATTGATGTTAAGGATAGATTATATAGGCCAATTAAATTTAGAGGAGAATATAAATATCAACAACAATATAGGCTTCCACAATTTCATAGCGAAGAAGTTAATAGACAAGTCCGAAATTTGTTAGATGACAGAATTATCTATTCCAGTGAATCTCCTTGGAATTCTCCTCTGCCAAAGAAAGCTTCAAAGGACAAACAGAAAAAGTGGCGACTAATAATTGATTACAGAAAGTTGAACGACGTTACTTAAAACAGGTCTTTCCGATCCCAAAGACTGAGGAAATTCTAGAGCAGTTGGGACATTGCAGATATTTCTCTAGATCTTGCTAATGGATATCATCAAGTTTTAGTTGATGACAAGGATAAAGAGAAGATTGCATTTAGCTCGGGTCTAGGACATTTCGAGTTTAACCTATGCTATTTGGGTTAACGGCAACATTTCAGAGAATAATGAACCATATTCTCACAGGTATCCCGGGTTTAGATTGCTTTGTGTAATTGGATGATATAGTGGTCTACGATACGAACTTAAAGCCGCACGAATATAGGTTAAGGAAAGTTTTTCAGGTGCTTAGGCAAAATAATTTAAAGGTAAATATAGGCTAATGTCAGTTTTTCAAACGTGAAATAATTTATTTAGGTCATATATGTTCAGAGTTAGGTGCACTTTCCGACCCGAAGGTCGAATGTGTAAAAAATATAAAACTACGTAGGAATAAGAAGGAAGTTCAAGCGTTTTAAGGATAAGTGAATTATCCGAGGAACAAGAAGGAAGTTCAAGCGTTTTTAGGATAAGTGAATTACTATAGGAGGTTTATTGAAGGTACAGCGAAAATAGCTTTACCCATTAATAAACTGTTCAGTAAAGATACGAAATTCCTTTGGAATGAGGAATATCAGAAGGCGTTTGAAGATTTTAAAGAAGCAATAATATCACTACCTGCACTACCATATCCTGATTTTTTAAAACCATTTTTGCTGACAACAGATGCAAGCAATGAAGCTTTGGGTGCAGTGTTGTCACTAGGAGAAGTAGGTAAAGACAGCGTGGCCTTCGACAGCGTGGCATTGAATGGAGCAGGGATATTTCAACATAGAAAAAGACATTTTAGCAATAGTTTGGGCAACCAAAAATTTCAGAGCCTACTTATTAGGTTCATCGTTTAAATATGCACAGATCACCAACCTTTAAAGGGGATAGCGAATTTGAAGGACCAGACGTCCCGGCTGGCCAGATTCAGTCATAAATTATCAGAATATGAGTTTGAAATTATATATAAACCCGGTAAGAAAAATTTTAATGCAGACGTGTTGAGTAGAATTCCCCAAGGGAGCAAACCTTGGGGGTCCATGAAGGCGCAGTGAAGACATTTTTGCGTATTAGGAATCAGTTTAGGTGGACGGTATGCAAAGGTAAGTTAAAGATTATGTAAGGAATTGACCGAAGTGCCAGGCGAATAAGAGTTCGAGACTTACGAAAATGGCAATGGTGTTAACAGATACGTGTTATGACTTCGACGAAGTCATAACACGTCTTATTATCCCGAAGGTTCTAGTTACGGACAATGGAACGAACTTTGTGACGAACCTTTTGCTGGCGTGGAGTAGATGTCGGACGTCCAAAGTTCGGATCGACAACAAAGTACCGACGACAATAGTAGCGCTGCCTGAACTTTTACGAAACCCCTCCCAAACAGATTAAATTTAATTAACCAGCGGTACTCTTAGTTTATTTGCAGTTTATTTGCCGTAATGACTACAGTTACTTTTCACTAAATCTAGCGCTATTCCTACGGCTTACTTAAATATCTATCCACGACGCTTCCGGGGAGAAGAAGTACAATAAGTTAGCGAACTATATGATATTCGTCTGAAATCAAAGCCCCGTCGGTTAAGAAACCACACGGGAAGTAGGATGAGAACCCGTCGGTTAAGAAACCACACGGGAGAAGGATGGGAGCCCCGTCGGTTAAGAAACCACACGGGGTGAAGGATGGGAGCCCCATCGGTTAAGAAAGCACATGGGTAGAAGGATGGGAGCCCCGACGGTTAAGAAACCACACGAGGCTTGAGTAGGACAGGACAGGAAAAATTATATATGTCGAAAGTATAAGATAAATGCTTAGTATTATAGGCTTACTCGAAATATTTTCCGTGGGTAGCGAAGGCGTGGGTAGCTCCTTGGAGACGTCGACGGTTTGATAACGCTGGGGCTCACGGATGTTTTGGGACTGAAGGAGTCGTTCGAAGAGAAATCACTTCGTCGTCGGTTGATGTGAGACTCGAGGAGTCGTTTTAAATAAATCACTGTTGATCGCACAAGCAAAAGACCCCGGTCTGCCAGCTACTGCTGCTTTGGTAGCCGAATACTGAAATTCCAGTAACGGCGGTCAAAGTAGTTCGGCAACAACGCTGTCCGAGCTGTCTCCTTCTCATGGCATCACGTCACCCACGAGCTCCCGTTTCTTTGTTGTTGCTTGCGGACCATCATGTCATGCCACTCCTGTTCCTCAAGTCATGCCGCTCATGCTCACCCGCAGCAGCATTGTTGCTTGTGGGATCTTTCCCTTCATGGGCTGCTCCGTTTGCGTCGGCTCTGCCAGCGGGCGGTAGATGGCGCCGCTGACGTTGGCGCTTGACGACGGAAGGTGGTGTTGAACCTGTCACGGTTGCGGTCGCTGTTAAAATTGGTGTTTGTGGGAACCCGCCAGTGGTATGTTCCACACAAGGTGGCTAGGTGCATGTCGCGGTTGTGTTTGGTTTCTTGCTGTGTTGTTTTGAGAATTCACCGATGATGAGTTCCTCACACTCTCTCCCCACTTACGGGTGCAGGGAAGTGTTGGTCCCTTGGGTTCCGATGGCGGTGGTCTTGAAGCCGTATCCGCCCGTTGATTGGAGGGCTTGAGACGGTCTCCACTGCTGTCGCCTCTTCCAGTGTGGGAACCGCTGACGTCTCGCCACACACAGCTGCCCAGGTAGACTGGATCCATGCCATCACTTCGTCGTCGCCCTGCTCGGTAGTGGTTACAAATTGAGTTGTTGGAATGGTGAGTTCTCCGCTCGGTTGAGTCTTCTCGTGGGCCTGAGTGGGCTGCGCCTCATCGTCGCACTTGCTTAGGTGTTCGACGAAGCCTCGGGCTCTACTCTCAGGCAGCAGAACATTTTGATCGGTTCCCGGTTGGCGGGTAGCGGTGCGGCTTTCGTCGCGCACCTACATGACGAGGCTTGTTGGGTTAAAACGGGTATTCGGGTGTGCGTGACTAGCACGTGCTTATCGTCCATTCCAAAAGTCAATATCCGGAACTTCTGGGTGATGCTTCACTGCTCTGTGGCGAGCTGTAGGAATACCTGGGCGATCGCTTTGCGCTTCGCCTCAGGGTCAAAATGCTGTGCTTACTGGTTCAGCACACTTTTCTTGAAGGCTGTCGGCTCCTTCATGAGCTCCACTAAGTAGTGCAGCGTGAAGTATTTTGGCGTTAGCCAGCGGGAGATTCTCTTCCTTAAATTGTAACGTCCGCTCCTGCGGGTAGTGGCTTCGGAACACCGACGTATTCGCGTAATTGATTGGATTTCTCTTTGCGTGGTTGACCGTACAGCGAATACAGCTGCAGGATGCAACCGTACCCATGCTTTGTCCCAGCGTTCGGCAGATACACGACCATTGCCTCTCGGTGGCCCTCGTTTACGGGATGAGCGTCATCGACGTGAGGTCGGTCTTCCGTGGCCGACGACTTACGGACTGCTATCTCTCCTCGTCGTTTCGGCGCCTTGCCAGCCGGTCGAAAAAGAATAAGCTGAAAATATAAGTGCGGTTCCGTAATGTGGTCCTTGTTGTTTGGTGCACCCCGCGAAGGTACACTTCCACCAGTACGTCGTTTAGGTGGTTGCTGCTGAGCCTCACGTAGTTTTGGGCCCGCACCTGGATTCGGTCCGGACCAAGAGGGTATTGAAATAGCGGCCCTTCCACTGTTTTCGAGGCGTATGATGACATCCTCTGTCGATGTGTCGGCCTGTCTAACTAGATTTGAAAACTATAACGAAAGTAGAAGAAGATAGTGCAAGTTTATTGACTCGTATGTGCCGCCCCTCGATCAGTCGGTTCTGCTATCTGTCCTGTCGTGTCTGTGGTCCGGGTGTTCGGTCTGATTGGAGGTCTTTCTCCCCAAATCCGGGTCGCATGGAGCTATGTGGGCTTCTCGATACAGCTTTATTTCGCTGATATGTGTATTGCGGACCCTTTCCGGTCCTTCAAGCTTGAGCTGAGCGATCACAGGGGAGTTGAATCCAATAACGCGATACGGTGCGTCGAACTTCGGAGCCAGTTTCGCGTTAAATTTCTCTGCTGCGTTGGACGGGAAGCGCGTTTTCGAAAAAACTCGTTGTCCGATCTGGGGTTTCCATGGTCGATGTCGTAAATTGTAGTGCCGCACCTGGGAATATGTTGCGAGTCGAAGGTTACTTCGTACAATTTCGAATATGTCATTCAGTCGTTGTGTTCGTCGCTGTGGGCTCTGTTCCAAGTGGCCTGTGCCTGGAACGCGGTTCTCTTCACGTTAGCTCGCTCCGTTGAGTTTTCCTGGATCCCCATCTTCTTTAAATACTCCTTGAAGTGGGCGCTGTTGAATTGTGGTACGTTGTCACAAATGAGGACCTTGGACACTCCATAGCGGCAGACAATGCGCTCACGCAGGGTTTTTTAAGGCTCTCGCTTGTCGCCTTGCGCAGAGGAACTATCTCCATCCACTTGGAGAACTTGTCGTACAGCACAATCGTGTGACCCACGGCGTGCGCGGCAACGGTCCTATGAATTCAGCACCGATTGTGGTCCAAGATTCGTTACTTAAAATGTGTCAGCATGTGTCCAGCTGGCTTCTCTCGTGAGGGTTTGTACTTTTAACAGGATTCGCAGCTATTGACGTACCTTTTTATGTCCCGCACCATGCCGAGCCAGTAGTACCGTTTGCAAATTCTGTTTTACTGATCCCGTGATGTCCAGCGGTGGCGTTGTCGTGGATCTCGGCGAGCACCCGAGGTCGCGGATTCTTAGGGATGCATAACTTCCAAGGTGGCGAGTCGTCGTCTAAATCGGACAAGGGAATGTGTGGGTAAAGTTGTCCATCGCTGAATGTGTAATCTGGGAATTTCTCAGGGCATGTCTTTACGTCTTGGAGTTTCGTCGCACGCCAGCGGCAATCCACAAAGCTGTCGTCCTGAACTAGCAGGACGTCCACTGGCTGCCAGAGAGGGCATCTGCCACTACGTTCCACTATCCTCATCTGCATTTCACTGGGAACTCCAGGCCCACCGCGCGATCCTGCCGGAAGGAGTGTTTATGGAGTTGAGCCAAAGCAAGAAGGAATGGTAAGTGAGGATGACAAATTCGTAACCCTCGACGTTCTGGCGCATTTTTATTTTTCATGATTTTTAACTTTGCTGCTTTAAACCGGCATAGTGCTTCCCTCAGGTGGACAGTGGGTACGCATTCGGTACAGAGTGAGCATTAAGTTGGCGAAAATAACGTAAACAGTGGCGTCACTGTCCGGTCTTCTTTTTGACTAGCACCAAAGGAGCGCTAAACGGGCTACTCGAGAGTTCGATGCAACCGTTCCTTAATAGCTCATCCACTCCGTCTTCAATTACATTTTGCATTGCGGGGTTTCTCGGGTAATAACGTTGCTTTATGGGCCGCTCGTGACTCATCACGATACGATATGCGGCTATGTTTGACGTGACCGACAGTTCATCGAAACCATGTAGTTCCTCACTAAGGAAGTTCTCCATCTGCTACTCAACCGGGGTGTCGTTGGTGGCGGCTCCATGGTGTACGGTTTTACTGCCACTGTGGTTCGGTTCTTGCCCGGCTGCACGCCGTACGCACGCCGACCTTTCCGCATACCTAGCAGAATATTTTAGTCGGACGCTGACACACGCGTTGTAAGCGCTCATGCCAACCGCAGCGTCTGCAGGCAGAGTGGTGCTTCGGGATAAAATATTCTGTTGAAGCCAGTGTTAGCTGTCGATGTTACTCTGAACGTAGTCGGGGTAGCCGTTCCTTTGCCTTCTCGCTCCCGATGTCCTCGAAATCTTCAGCGAGAATGGTTAATTCCTGCAGAGTCGTGAAGTCTCTCCGCCAGATATATAGTTGGTACTCGCTGCGACAATTCCGATAAATACGTTGCTGCTATTGTTCGCTCTTGAGGCCGGCCTAACTCATAAGTGTCTGTATCTCCAGCACGTAATCCTTGAACGTCTCGCGGGAACGTTGAACGCGGCGTCGTATGCTCTCGTCGAGGTCTTCGAAGTAACGAGCGGGCAGGAAGAACTTGGGGAAAATCTTGTTGAAATACCGGCCAGCTGTCCCAGTTGCGATTGTTGTTGCGATACCATGCCAACGTCCGGTCTTTCAGCAACTCTGTGTGAGGCAGAGTGTCCAGGTTAATGTCGTATGTACCCTGCGCGGAAGTATTTGCCAACAAACTGGAGTTTACATTTTTGTCTTTGCCAGCCTTTTTCCTTTATATGGCTTTTTTCCTTTAGACAAGTCCAGTACATTTCCTGGCAAACAGCAGTAGGAATAGGTTTTGACAGATTCATGGGGTTTGAAATGTAGAATAGGAATCGCCACTTCTGTTAGCACGATCTAGTTTCCAGACCAGTTTCCAGGGGGCACCACGCGGAGGTAGAAGTCAGGTTACCTGTTTGGCGAGAGATATGGGAAGTCGTTAAGCAAACCAATCCCCCGCCAAAAGGGATATTTTTTAAAGATTTGAAAATAAGTTTCTAACCGTAAACGTGTACGTATCAACCTAAAAGTAGGTTTCCATATAGTGTTTAAGACGTGTTTGAACTCATTCGAAGTATTTGAAGCCCTAAGATCATTGATTTTTACATGGTACCAAAATTAAACTCTTAACAATGTTTAAAAGATAAGAACTTTACTAAACTCATTAAATGTGGTTTGCAACTCTGATAAGTACATAAAACTGAAGGCAATGGAAAACTAACAATACAAATAACAGAAGTCAGAGATCTCTGACAGAAGGAATAAGAAATGGACGAATATGAGCGGTGGTTTTATACAATTTTTTTTATTTATTTAGATTATAATTCTATATAGATGGCTGAGAAAGCAAAAACATTAGTGTAGTTATGGGAGGTTACCCAGATACACGGTTATCCGCGCAATAGAAATGGCCGATGAAATGCGGCTGCAAGCTTTAACTTATCGGCAAATGAAATAAAAGTAAAAACTAGTAAAAGTGTTGTCTTCGGCCTGTCCGAAATCTAAATACCCTACACCCGAGTAACTGAAAAAATTATATTTTCGCCACTTAACACTTTTTGTATAAGTAGGCGGACCACGGCCATTTCGGCAAAATGTTTTTGTAATGTCTCTAGATACTGATAGATAGAATTACGTATCAATATTTTGAACCGTTTATGGACAGGCATTGACAACTTCGGTATAAGTATATCGACAACTTCGGTATAAGTGGGCGGATTTTTTGTATATAGATTGGTAATACGTGTAGATACCTCGTGATAACATTTCGTATTAATATCTTATACCGTTTACAAGATATTGACAACATTTGTACGAGTGATTTTAACATTTTTTGAAACGAGGTGCCTTTACGTACGTAAAGTAGGCGTGGCTGTTTACCGATCTCTCCCATTTTCAATCCCAAACAGCCCTACATAACAAAGAATATTTGTGCCAAATTTAATCGCGATATCTCTTTTCGTTCTCTCGTAATCGTGATTTCAACAGACAGACAGACAGACGGACGGACAGGGCTAAATTGATTCAGGAGGTGACGCTGAGCAAGAATATATATACTTTACTATATCTATCTCGTCTCCTTCTCTGCGTTACAAACGGAAGAACAAAGTTAATCGACACTCCCTTCGGGTGTAGGGTATAATAAGTAACATGACCACAAGATAAAGATATATTGCGTACTCATATATTGTCAGCTATAAGTATATCTCATTTATATATTCCCAGATGAGAAGAAAAAGGTTGGTCCCTCTGGAGGATTCCCGTCGTCATAGAGGTATTTTGAGGAAATACACCTCATACTCGGTGATTTTGAAACTTTTGATTTGTGAAGTTGTGATGCAGGAAAGTATGGGTATTTATTAAACATTTGCATTTATAGCACAAATATTCTTTAGTGCTGTTCTCTGGGCGTGTAACGCCGATTATGGATACAATAGGTTGATGCACACTGTACACTTTGCACACTTATTCATTCAATAATCATTTATTCATTATTTATTTATTAAACTACGCCTACTTCTTCTTCGAGGCCAATATCGCTAATATTGCTTGACTGCCCTGAAACTCCAGAGTCTTCAATAGGAAGATATAAAAAAACTGTAGTGTGGTACTCCAACCATTTCGAAAGACTACCCACTCAAATCCACCTCTCTGGCGGGTATGAACGAAGCCGACCAGGACCAGTAGGTCTATTTTCATCTCCTCCGCGTCCCTGGCTACCGTGGACGACTGAAAGGATCGGTCTCCTTGGTCCAAACTTCCCCAGACCTCTTCCATGGCACGAGTTCTTGTTGTGGCGGACTTGCACTAGTTAATAAACACGCTTCGCAGTTCCACACTTCTACCTCTAAGTCTTTACTTCGGTTTGGGCACCAAAAACATTCTCTAGCCATGGACTTCATTTTCACTATCCCCATGTGGGTCTTATGTAAAAATCCCACTACTCTGGCTTGTAATCTCTGTGGTAAGATTACACGAAAACTCCAAAACAAACACCCTGATTCTTCTGACATTTCAAATCTTCTAATAAAATACGGTAACAATTTAGGCCCAGGACACTTTTCTGGCCATCCTTCTTTTAAGTATTTCCCCACTGTTAACAAAAGCTCATCTCTCACCGTTTAACTTTTGATGATTTCGAGATTTACCATTTCGTTTCCTTCTGACACATTTTGAAAGTAATTTACGTACACATTATCCGGAAACTCATCTTTTGTTTTGCTAGCACCCTTTGGGAATCTCGAAAAGTAATCAGCAATATTGCTTCTTGATTTTAAGAACATAATCTCGAACTGGTATTCTGATAACGTAAGTGCTATCCGCTGCTGCCGATTGGATGCCATTTCGGGTATTCCTTTTTCAGGATTAAAAATGTGTAGTAGCGATTTATTGTCTATTATTAAAATGAACTGGCGGCCTTAAATGTACTGATGAAATTTCTTCACCCCAAACGGTATCGCTACTGCTTCCCTATCGAGCTGGGAATATTTTTTTTCTGCCTCCGAGAGTGTTCTCGGAGCGAACTGAATTGGTCTCTCATTCCCATCTTTATCAATTTGTGACAACACCGCACCTACGTCGACTGGACTAGCATATCCCGACTGGACTAGCATATCTTCTATAATCTGGATTAAAATGCGCTAAGCAGTTATCCGATAACAATAACTTTTTGAGCTGTGTAACTGCCTTTGAACACTCCGTGCTCCATATAAACTTTCTATCTATCTGTAAAAGTTGATATAGCGGGTTAAGCAGTGTTGGCACATTGGGTAGAAACCGTCTATAAAAATTTACAACTCCCAAAAATGCTTGAAGTTCCTTCACAATAGAAGGATTTTGCATTTCGCTGATATGTCTTATTTTATCGGGATTCATATGTAGACCGTTTTTGTCTATCACATAACTTAAATATTTAATTCCATTCACAAAAAATTCACACTTCTCTCTGGCTAATTTAAACCCGGCATCACTTAAGATATGCCAAACTTCTAATCTTTGAATCAGTACTTTCCTGCTATAATTAGAATGTCATTATGGAATACTGCAACGCCGTCTAAGCCCATTAACAAATAATCCATAATTTTTGAAAAATTGCTGGCGCTGACGCTAGCCCACAAATTAATCTTGTATATTGGAAAAGTCCTTTAGATGTTGAAATTGTTGTATATTTTCGCGATTCCTTATCTAATTCTATTTGCTGGTATGCTGTGCTCAAATCCAGCTTGACAAATTCAGCACCGCCATGTAATTTAGCGAAAATTTCTTCTTTTCTAGGCAACGGATATTTTTCCACATGTAACTATGGGTTTAAGGTTCACCATCTCGCGAACTACCAATTTTTAAATGGAAGAGGAAATTTTCTTTAAACGGCAACAAGACTATATAACGTTCATCTTGACGTCTTTGTGTGGTGTTCTTATAAAGATCATCGCAATATTTTTCGGCTGGAGTGCGAAGACGCTGTTTTAGTATTTCTTCCACCTCTCAGAAACGCGAAATCTGTCGGTCTATGGAGACTTCCTTAAAGAACGAGACCCGAGTTGTAATAGAGGGGTTTGGCAGATCCTGAGGAAGTGGACCAGTTAGAATCCAGCCAAGTACTGTCTATTGAGCTACGAGTGAGCCCAAAATATTCCGTTTAATGCCATCCAGCAAGATTAGAGGGTAGATGTTAGCTCCAATCAAGACATCAATCTGATCACTTCGATAGAAGTTATCATTTGCCAAAGGCAAGTTAGAGAGGGACCCAGAAACGTTCCGGTCAAGGGAGCAGACTGGAAGATTACCGGTTAACTTTTATAGGACGAGAGCTTTGGCTTTGATACAAGTTCCGATATTAGTAGAGTAGAGTAAATGTTGAACGTACAGAGATACCAAGGGCTGTTATAGCTTGGTTGACATTTGCACCCGTGCTTGTATGGTTTTCCTAGGAAGTCGTAAGCGCGTTTGAATGCGCTCATATAAAAAGTTGGCTTCTGATCCGTGATCTATGAGCGCGGGAGCAAGATATGAGGTGTACAACTTAAAAACCGGAATTTGACACTAGATGGCAACTTGTGTATACTCTGTAGCAAATCATTGACATACACGTCATTTTGAAGCTCTATTCATAATCTATCCAAATCAGTCAACAGTGTTTTATTTGCTTGTGCGCATCATATTCTTTTTGGAATCATGGAAAACTTTGAAAATTGGCGAAAAAACAGCATTTGCTGTTTTTTCGCCAATCAGAAAATAGCAGCCGAAAGTCATCGTCTGCTCCTGGATTTGTATGGTGAACATGCTCTTGAAAAAACACAGTGCTTCGAGAGGGTTCAATCTATCTATCGCTCTCAAAGTGGCGATTTTGACATGAAAGACAAAGAGCGGCCTGAACTGCCGAAAAAGTTTGAAGATGAAGAATTGAAAGCGTTACTCCATCAAGGCTCGTGTCGAACACAAGAAGAGCTTGCGGAATCATCAAGCAGCCATTTCCATGCACCTAAAAGCATTGGGATTGATCTAAAAGCAAGGAAATTGGGTGCCATACGAGTTGAAGCCGAGAGACGTGGAAAGGCGATTTTGTATATCTGAAATGCTGATCCAGTCATGAAAAGAATTTATTTTTGTATCGAATTATTACTGACGACGAAAAATGAATTCATTACGACAACCCAAAGCACAACAAATCGTATGTGAAGCCCGGCCAACCAGCCAAGTCGTCACTGAAGAAGAATATTCACTCTTCCAAGATAATGCTCTGTATTTGGTGGGACCAGAAGGGAGTTGTGTATTATGAGTTTCTAAAACCGGGTGAAACCATTACTGGAGAGCTGTACCGAAAACAACTGATTCATTTAAAGAGAGCATTGAAGGAAAAACGGCCAGAATGGAAGACCAGACACGAAGCATTGATTTTCCAACAAGACAATGCTCGGTCACATATTATTCAATACGTTAAAAACTATTTGGAAAATAGCGGATGGGAAGTTCTGCCCCACCCGCCATATAGTCCAGACTTGGCGCCTTCTGATTTCCATTTGTTTCGAACGATGCGCGAATGCACTTTCCAGAATACGATTGACTTCAGTCCAAGACATCAGAAAGATGGGGAAATGTTGTAACTTCCGATGGACAATACTTTGAGTAACAGTATTGTACAATATTTTCTTTAATAAACGCTTAAATTTCCTAAAAAAATCCTTAAAATATATAACTTAAAAAAGGTGTTGCGGGAGGGAACTGTGGATTCCCAGCGATGACCTAGGGGAGAAAAAAAAGGAAAATTCAAGTACCATGAAGAACTAGCGTGCAGGGCTCATCCCCAGCCGACAGTTGTTCTCCCATTTGCCTCACACGGTAGTGCGTACACACGTTTAACAAAGTTATGAGCATAGGAAAAGAGTTGCCAGGTACCAATTACCAAAAAATGAAAATAGAAAACAGGGAGCCAAAGCCCATTTTATGAATGAAACCAGGTTCGATGAATGGACTGTGGCCAGGAAGTGTAGTATGCACTGCAAATGCTGATCGCCTGGTAGTGGTCAGGGGCTTTGGCGGGAAAATTGAAGAAAAAAAGAAGATTTCGCGTTGTCGCTAAAGCGAGCTCACCGATCTTTCTAAAAGTGGAAACTTCTAGACGAGAACGGGAATTATTAATATTTTTTTTGCGGCTAGATGAAAGAGACCAGTTGGTCGCAGAAGTGGGAGTAGGTTGGCGGCGGCCCATCTTCTGGGCGTTCTAAGAAAGTGGAGGAACGTGTGGCAGAGGAACAGCGGCAAGGAGCTGGTGTGATGTGCCAAAGAAGAGGATTGGCAGAAAGACCATCGTGGGAGCCGGTCAAGTGTCCCGGATTAAAACTGAAAGAAAAATTAAATATAGAAGTATTACGGTTGAATTCGAAATCGATGAGAGTTTCAATAAAAGTGTTAAAAGCAAACCCGAGTATCAAAATATTACCGTTGAATTCGAAAATTGATTGTAACTTAAATAAAAGTGTGTTCGTCGAATTCAAATATGAAATCGGATCCCAAAAGTGAGATTGTTCAAATCGAATGCGTAATTGGAGATTGAGTCTGCGGGAAGCGATTCAGGCAATATTTGGGTTGCAAGTCAAAGAAGCAAGCATTGAGAAGGTACCAGTGTCTATAAGGAATTTGAAAGGTACGTGGCCGGAGTTGGAAGCAGATGGCGGTGGCAGCCGTGGATATTTAGAGTGGAGCCGCGTCGGGAACGCTCGTCAGGCGGGCGAAGTTTGTTCAAAATTGTATATGGTATTAGTAGCGATATAATAAGGTATTGTAATTAACATATAAGTATTGTATTGAATTTAGAGAAAATTAGTGTGAGGGTGAGCAGTCGAGGCAGTCCTCCGTTAGAGGCGTAGGGTGGAAAAAAAGGGGGAGAAAAAGAAAAACCCAGCGTAATAACAGTCCATCGCAGCCATTGGGGAGCTCCCTCACGGCCAGGGGTGACCTCTCGGCGAGGAGGCCGAACCTTTCGGGGGCCGTTGGTTTGGTCTGATGCAGATGGGAGGGCTGTGTTAGGCTGCAGAACCCTGGTAGCCGCGAAATACTGTTCCTCAAGTATAATATTTTTTGTATGGCACTTTATACTTCTAAAATTACAGTAAAAGTGAAAGCATGAATAAATAGTTTTTTTTATTCCGAGGGGTGAGGTAGAGGCGACCGAACAGAGGGGGAGTGATGCAGTATGCGACGATAGGGATATTTTTTTTATTGTTACCCCTTGACGTCCTGAGAGTATAGGGCCGGGTTGAGGACTCGCCTGGGAAGAGCTGGCCGGAGGGAGGAGACCACTCGGGACCACACGAAAGCAGGTACGTAACAATATTGGCGCCCAAGGAAAATAGGCCTAGTGTTTTTACTTCGTGGAGCTTTCCGAAACTTGGTGACTTGAAGCAGCATGCGAAGCTAAATTTAATTGCATCAAGAGACGGAAAGACGGCGGATGGACAGCCGAAGTAGCAGAAAGGAGAATTTTTTTGTAACAACAATTCGCTATCAAGAGGCGCCATAACAATATTGGCGCCCAAACTAAAAAAGAAAGGCTTTGCGGGCTCTCCTCCGCAGGGTTTCCTGAGCAGGCTGGCTTAGACTGGCGAAGCGAAGCTCGGTCTAATAGCACCAGCGAAGGAAACACTGCGAATGAGCAACCGCAGACCGAACATGTCATATTTTGTTTAACTCTCGGATGAGTAACTCCGGCGGATAAACGCGCAAACAGGCAAAAATTATATTAAAAGTGAGTCATAGAATGACGCCATGATAATAGCGCCCAAAGAAAAGGCAGGCCTTGCGGCTTTTTCTTCACGGATTTTCTCGAACCTGGTGGCGTGAGCTGGCGAACCGGCAGGCCCAATTGCACTAGGGAAAGGAGTATGTGAACGAACAATCGCAAGCTAAGGGAAAGGCGCCGTAATAGTAATGTCGCACAAACAATTAGCACTGCGGTTTTTCCTCCGCACCGTTTCCCGAAACAGTTGGCTTGTAGCGACGGGTTGCGCAAGCTACAATTGCACTGATAGGAGGAAATGACGCGGATGAACAACCGAGGAAATAATTTAAAAAAAAAAAATATACAGACTCTAAGGCGCCATGAAGGTGATGACGCCCAAATTGAAAACTAACCCTCACGGTTCCTTCCTGGCAGGGCTCCTCGAACAGACGACTTGCATGGGCGATGAAGCCAAGTCCAATTGCGCATGCTGGAGAAGCGCTGCTGATGGATAACTGCGGGAGAAAACCGAATCTGAGTTTTTTTTTATGTCGTGTCATAAGAGGCGCCGTAATAACGATTGGCGTCAAGCGAAACAGAGCTGCAGTTTTTCCTCCGCATGATTTCCTGAGGCCGGTGGCTTGAAGCGGCAGGTTGAGCAGGCTACAATTGCGCGGATCCAAGGAAATGTGGCGGATGAACAACTGCAGAAATAAAGTGAAAAATATATGGCCTCAACATAAGAGGCGCCGTAATAAGAACGGCGCCCGAACGAAAGAGTGGCCTCGGGGTTTTTCCTCCGCAGAGTTTCCGGAACCCGATGACTTGGGTGGGCAACATAAGCCAAGCCCAATTGCATCAGGGTGATGGAAGCGCTGCGGATGGGTG
This sequence comes from Sicus ferrugineus, assembly GCA_922984085.1. NCBI lineage: Eukaryota > Metazoa > Arthropoda > Insecta > Diptera > Conopidae > Sicus > Sicus ferrugineus. Next base: position 12,492,275 of record OV277350.1, read on the forward strand.
ACCGTAGGCAGAATAGAATACAACCTAATCGTTGCACACTGTAAACAAGTGCGAGTGTTGTACCTTCTCTCGTGAACCTCTGCCGAAAAGCCCCTAAGGAAATATAGAGAAATAAAATAATTAAATTAGTGGAAAAAAATAAAAAATTCAGCAAAGTAAGAATTCATGCTTACGTATTAAGTGGATCCAGATTATTGTCAAGCGGTAGAGTTGAAATTGACAGCCTAGAAAAAAAAAAAAACAGAAACAAACCAATAAAACTAGAGGGATTCACGGCTGGTAATTCTTCGTCGGTCTATTGGGGTAATTATTTATTTATTATTGCATTTATTTGTTGTTGAATTAATTATTTATTATTGCATTCATTTATTGGTGAATTATTTATTTATTTATTATTAAATTTTTTGTTGTGCATCTAGTCGTTATTGACTTATTTATTTATTTCTTTTGTACACAATTTCTTTATCGATTTATTTGTACATTTATTATTGCATTTATGTGTTATTTATTTATGTACTTTTGTATTTAGTATCATCGATATATTTATTTATTTATTTGTAGCACCTATTCGTCATCTATTTATTTATTTATTAATATATTTCATTTATTTGTGAGCGGGCTATTTATTTATTTATTTACCATTGCGTTTGTTTACTTATTATTGAAGTGGTGGAGTAACTTTTGTAAGAATTAGAGGTACCTAATAATTCCAGAGAGAGTTACATACACCGTAATAGATAGCGCGGCGGAAAAGGTTGGTCTGAGGGTACTCGGCTGACGTAAAGGCCGTGTTGCTAAACTGTCCGCTTGGTAGTAAAAGAAGCTACTGGTTATACAGTGCCCGTGAATAGGGAATGTCAGACGAGAATCACTACAGGAAATACATAAGAGAAGACACGCGCGACTCGACCTGAGCCGGTCATCACCGTACGAGAAAATAGTGCGTTTTAATACGCCGCTTAGGTATTTAAACGCGTTCTATACAAAACTGGCACAACCACCAGCCACAGGCGAGCCGGACGTATCTTTCAAAGAACTGTCGGAAACGATAATATCGAGACCGGGCCCCGTGCAACAAGCGCGGTTGCAGTCTCAGGGAGCAGTAACGCGGAACCAGGGGGCATCCGCAACAGCTACGGGGAGCTCTAATAAGAATCCGCCAGTATCGGGGGAGAGGCAGGGCTCTGAAGACTCCACTATCGTGGCCGAAACAGTGGTAATCGCTTGCCAAGAGTTGCGAAAGAGCCTGGATGAGTCAATAAGCAGGCAAATCCAGGAAGGGCTGTTGACAGGACTATCCCAAATCAGGGAAGAAATCACTTCCTTATTCCAAGAGTGCAGGGTTACGTCCGAGGTCAATGCAAATCGTGCAAGACCAGTTAGCAATAAAAGAACGGATAATAACGTCAGAAATAGAAATAAAGAAAACCGTATCTTGTTGCCACAAGAAGGTTGGTCCGTGCCAGAGCCCACTACGCAGCAAAAAACCAATCCGAATGAAAACAGGTCAACTAGACGGGGAAATAATCAAATTTATAACCAGCAAAACCCGAATTATCAATTTCACTTACCTGATAATAATGTCCCTCCGCAGCCTGAAAGCAGCTTATTACAACCACAACTCCAGGAGGAATCTGATTCTAATAGCAGCGCAGCACCAAGACGAACCGGTAGTAGAGGAAATCTTAATGTTCTTCAGGGGTATCCTAATACATCGGTTAAACTCGACAAGTGGGGTATCACTTTTGATGGTAATCAAGAAAAGTTATCTGTCGAAGATTTTATCTTTCGTGTAGAGTACTTGCAATTCTAGTACAATTGTTCATGGTCTGATATCATTCGTGATTTTCAATGCAAAAGAGTGGTATTGGTTGCATGTCAAGACGAACTACAGTACAGATTGGGCTTTCTTGCGCCACGCACTGTTACATCAGTACAAAACAAGTCGTTCCGAGTATGAAGTGATGCGAGATTTAGTTGAGCGCAGGCAAATGCATAACGAACCTATAGATGCATATTTCCAGGCTTGCAATTCCAGTACAATTGTTCATGGTCTGATATCATTCGTGATTTTCAAATGCTTTTGGCAGGCAATGCAAAAGAGTGGTATTGGTTGCATGTCAAGACGAACTACAGTACAGATTGGGCTTTCTTGCGCCGCGCACTGTTGCATCAGTACAAAACAAGTCGTTCCGAGTATGAAGTGCTGCGAGATTTAGTTGAGCGCAGGCAAATGCATAACGAACCTATAGATGCATATTTCCAGGCAATACTAAAGTTGCGTTCTAGGTTATCCAATCCTATACCTAAATACGAAATAGTAAAGATTATTAAGCGTAACCTTAGGAAAAAATTTAGCGCAATAGTGTATCCCTTACCGGCATTATCCGTTGAACAACTTCGTGAAGAATGTCACGAAGCAGAACGTTGTTTCCTGCGCCTTGATCATCGGGCCTTTCAACAGTCTCGTTTCATGGGCAGAATTAGTGAAATGGAGTCAACAGAGCAGCCGGATGTGGGTCGACCGGCGTGATGGAATTGTCGTCAAAAGGGCCACGTCTTTAAGGACTGTCTTTCACGACAAAGAAACATTTTCTGTTACAAATGTGGATTGGCAGACGAGGTTACACCGAAATGCCCGAAGTGTAACTCGGGAAACGCAAAAAGGAACATGGCGGGAGCGGGAAAATCATGCTCCGGTCAGCGGCCCGCAGCAAAAAAGTAAATAATTATGAAGGAGAGTTATTAGATGGCTCAATTCAAGCCAATCGAACACCTGAGAAAATGAGTAAAATTAGCATTTTAAAGCGTATAGAAAATTTTAATAGCGAAAGTAAAAATTAAAATCCTTTAAAACCAACATAAGAGAAGATTGATTATTATTATGAAACAAGAAGGAGAATTTTTGGTAACGACGGTGCAAACAGTTTTATCTCACTATCACCCGCCGTTCAAAAGATTGTTTATGACGAGGTCGACGAAATGTTGCGGTTAGGTGTAATAGAGGAAAGCAATAGTCCGTGGAATAATAGGACGACGATTGTACGAAAACCGGGTAAAAAAAGATTGTGTTTAGATGCACGGAAATTAAACGAGCGAACAGTCAAGGACGCCTATCCATTACAAAACATCGATGGAATATTGAGTCGAATCGATTATACACATTACATAAGCAGCGTTGATCTCAAGAAAGCTTTCTGGCAAATTGAGCTTGATGAAGACAGTAAGCAATACATCGCTTTTACGGTACCAGGTAGACCACTTTACCAATTTAAGGTAATGCCATTTGGGTTGTGCAATGCGGCTCAAAGACTGTGTCGTTTGATGGACAAAGTAATCCCGCAGCGTCTTAGAACAAATGTGTTTATGTATTTGGATGATTTATTAATAATCGCACCAGACTTTGAAACGCATTTGGAAGTTTTAAGCGAAGTTGCTAATTGCCTAAAAGAAGGTTGCGACCAAAAATCGGCCAAGAGGTAGTGACTGTAAGACCTTTCCAAAAGATTTATGTCGATTTCTTAGGGAAGTATCCGAGATCGAAAAATGGCCTAAGACCTTTCCAAAAGATTTATGTCGATTTCTTAGGGAAGTATCCGAGATCGAAAAATGGCCATTTAGGCATACATCTTCATAGTTTTAGATCATTTTTCAAAGTTCAACTTTTTGAAAGCCATGAAAGCTGCAACAATACATCTTCATAGTTTTAGATCATTTTTCAAAGTTCAACTTTTTGAAAGCCATGAAAGCTGCAACAACAAAAAAGGTGGTAGAGTTCCTAGTGAAAGAGGTTTTCTACAAATTCGGAGTACCAGAAGTACTACACAGCGATAATGGTATTCAGTTCACCTCCAAAGAATTCCAAAAGCTTGTAGAGGATTTTTTTTTCACAAAGCCATTATATGCAATATAATATATATTATATCCAATTTTCATAATTCCATTTCCATTTATGAAAATTGTATAAAAACTCAGCATATGATGGCTTTGTGAAAAAACCACCGATAGGATTGCCATCATATTTACACCATTTCTTCTCCAGACTTCTGGCTACAAGGTGTATATAGTCAGAACTCGTATTATTTTAGTTTAGACAGTAATAGCCGATTCTCCACTTTTATGAAAAATGGATAAAAACTCAGCATCCGATGGCTTTGTGAAAAAAAATAGATATGATACATACATCAATTTCTTCTCGAGACTTCTGGCTACAAGGTCCATGCAGTCATTATCCGCATTTTTTGATATTTATTACGTATTATTTACATTTACCACAGTTTATAGCCGATTTTGACCAGGTAAAATAATAAAATGAATTAAAAATATCCCTAAAAGTATGCAATGTTTCTATTGAGGGAGGAGTTAATTGTTTCTGAATTCGCCGTTGCATACCATTGATTGCTTTAAATTCGTCGTATGCTGAGTTGAATTCGTCATATGCCAACTTCACGCCAGTGTATCCGGGTCGAATCGGATCAAAACTGTTCATGCGGGTTGCAATTTTTCTATATACGTATATGTATATAATGAAAGACAACGCTTGAGACTTACCGAATTTATTCTTTCGGGTTTTATCGTTGAAATTATGATTGAATGGTGACTCAGCCGTATTTTATGGATGGCGCCGTCGTTGATGAAATGATGATTGTGAGTAGTAACTGATGATTATGATGATGACAACCATGATTGTGCGTTGGGTTTTCACTATGTTAAGCACTGGCAGAAATTCGCTGGCTCTGTTTGGGTCTGTCACTTAGAGAATGTGACTTCCTTCTCCCGGGTACAGCAGGGGGAGCTGCTTTTCCTTCCACTGAGATGTGGAAAAACCGGTTTCTCTCAGAACGCGAGAGAAACCAGAGGCAGACATCCTCAAGTGCCAAGAAGACCGAGAGACAGGGGAGTTAAGTAAAAACTTCTTGGCATAGAATGGTGAGATGTTTACCCTTCTACTGGGATGCTTCACTCAGGGAGCGAGAGAAATCGGTGGCAGACATCACCAATTGCCAAGAACAGAGAGGAAAAAGGGAAGTTGCAGTTGCTGTTTACAACGGACAACAATTTGGCGTAAACAATTATCAAACTCTCAAAACACAAAGACTTTCATCTCTTATTCTTTTTGGTGGACCGATTGTGCTTTTAGTTCTAAATCATGCCTTGCGCCAGTTCTCGCAGAGCTACACCTGCTCTTCTTGGTCGCTAATTATATGTCCTTCCAAGTCGTTCGCACATCAACAGATTCAAACGGCCATTCACTTTTATAAAAAACTAGATGCACCCGGCCACGCGTTGCTGTGGCTGTTTCGTTAAATTTAAAAGTTCTGTAACTTGATAGACTTGACAGAATTGCAGTACTCAACATTACAATGCGTTTTGAATGTTTTTGAAAACAGTGGCGAATACGGGACAATCCACCCATTGTTGACTACAACATTTTTATTTTTTACTTTCAACGTTATGGTTCTGCCGTTAAACATCACAGAGCGACGACGATAAGGGGGTAACCGTCGTTGCCTGTCATTGTGTCAGTTAAGAAAACACGTGGATAACGTTTTGAGCATTTGTTTTCGATCATGCAAGGTGATTCCCTGTTGTGATCGCCACATGGTCCATGAATGATATTCATCTTTACTACTGCATACAACTATGGATCTGTTTCTGGATCAGGAATTTCGGAGCAAATGATGGCGTCAATTTCATCCGGTCGGATTTTCTCAACCATCCACAGGAGAATATGCGCATGTGGGAATCCTCTTTTCTGCCACTCCACAGAGTACATCCAACATGGTACGTCTCCGAAGACTCTATGCTTAAAATTAAAATCCATGAGCGCCTTGAGTTTCTGCTTGAATACTCGTGCAGTAATGTCGTGGCGATCGCTTGATGATTGGCTGGGTATGATGAAAGACAGCTGAATGATTTCAATCCATCGGGTTGCAAGTGAATGTGTCTGGTTGACCGTATTTACGCACGTATGTCATTGCATCTTGTGCATATTCATGCATGTGCCTCGGGCTTCCAACGTACGTCGCCGGCAAAATGGTTAGTCGGCCGACATTGCTTGCATTTCCATCTACATTCATAGCATCACGCAGATTAATGTATTCTTCCATACGTAACTTATTCTGATTGAAACGTATATACATAAGACGTTCCGTTTCTATTTTTACATACATATCAACCGCGAACTGATGAAACAATAGTCGGCATTTCAATATGTGATTGTCTTCGTTTCGAAGAATCATCAAACGATATGCATAAAAGTTCATTGAGCTGAGCTTTTTGTTTGATTCTTGACCTACAAATATGAATAATAAAATTTGGTTAGGAATTGAATGGTTAATGGATTAATCATCTTGATCGAAAAATTATATCCATCCTCTCCTCGACAAAATATCAACGGGTATTGTAACGCATAATACGAACGATGTGTTTCGCAAATACGCTGAAGGTTCTCACCATTGCGACGTCGAAGCACAATATCGCGAGACACCAAATTCTCGCCAACAACTTCATTCAACGTCGGTGCATTGAAGCACCTTTCATGTTCGCCTGCTGGTCTTTTGTCTGCTCTGATCACTATCTTGTGATCATCCGAAGGCATTATTTCTAGTGCAGTCGTGAACAATTTAACCAATTGATTATGTTCGTGTTGTAGCTGCGCAATAATGTCTCCCTTTACCGCAGTATTGATGGCACAACGCCGATTAATTTCATCATCAGAATTTCCAAGGAAATAAATTTGAAGAAATTTGTGATCAGCATTCACGGCGGGCAACAATGCTCCTGCACGATGGTGAATTTGTCCTTGAATCTATAAAATTAAACAAAATTACTTGAGTTTGGTGATGTTTTCCTTCGTTGAAGCTCTTTAGTAAATCTGTAATATTGTAATTTACCTTAAAAGTAGGGTTAAAGCCTCGTGTTTTGATAATATTCGCCCCAAATGAAGTCATTTGGAAGGAACTGATACTTTTGTATGTTGTCCAAGAAATGCTTCGATCGAGTATCTTCGCCAGAAAGCAATGATCCCAATGGCTCTGCTGACGGTGTCAATTGTGGTAATTTTACCTTTCCGCTAGCACAACATATTCCTTAAAGAATTGCAATATTGACAAACAGTGCTTATTGTATTGAAGTTGGCCATATCCGCTGCGTAATCGACTGTTGGATCGTACCTGAACGCCAAACGTTCGTTAATGATTATGTAGATTGGCCGTCTGTTTTGTCAACGTTCAAAATTATTTCGAGCGTTAGCTTGTTCCGGAGTCATAATCGATCGCCCTTGTGAAATTCTTACACGACTTTCTTCCAAACGGTGTCTGCGTTCTTCATCTGTCTCATTCACACGATGGTTACTTGTTCGAGCTGAGTTACGCGTATGTCGACCGATATTTCGACGTCTAATTGGTGGCATTTTAAACCGCAAAACCAAAACTCAAAATATTAAATTATCACGAACTTATATGACCACAGTAAACAAAAACACAAAATTATCACGCACTGATCACTGATAATAATTATTATCAACTTTTTTCAATATACTATGTATGCCAGAAAGATAGATTACCATCATTAGTATTTGTATATCATATCAAAAATTGTAATTTTTTAATCTCATATATTTTTTTTCATTTTAATTTTTATTTTTATATATATATACTTTTCTACATTTATCTATATATATATTTATCTATATATATCATTTATCTATATATAACAAAGTTAATATACCCTACTCCCTTCAGGAGTATAAATATTATTTCATAAATATAAATACAAATATTATTTCATAAGGTACCTGTTTGGTCACCGCATAACATTTATTTTTTTAACCTATATTTTTTGAACTTCGCTCACTGTCATTTCTAACTGTAACCTTTTTCATTTGCTTCACATTTTTGCATTTTTTTCCTTACCTTTGCTTCTCACGTATGTATACATATTTTTATTGTCATTGGAATTTCAACCGCGCTCAGGTTAACACGATAAGCATTGTCTAATTTTATAAGAAAGTTTTTCGAACAATAAAGTGGAAATAAAAACTAAAAATTATTGTCTTTTGGCTGCCGGTAAGAAAAGCGCTCCTTATTGAACATTTGTGGCGCCTAACGCTGGGCACGATTCTTATTGTGTCAATTTTTCTCGTGTTGCGATCTGTAAAATAAAACTTAAAGACATTTTTTGGAGAAGTTCTCGGTTTTTCATGCTTGTGAAATTTATCTTCTCAAGTTTTTGTCGAAAAATATATTATATACCGAAAAATATATACATAATTTTAACAACGAAGAATATTTTACCGCTAAAAAACGGTTTTTCAAGTTCATGATATAAAAGCAAATCACTTTTTTAACAATATTACAATGGTTGGAGAACTAAAGCAGCAACGGGCGAATACAAAGAAAAGTATAAGCCGCATCAAGAACCAAGTTGAGGCCAGTGGTAATTGTGAAGGAAGGATCCTGCCTTCTACTGAGCTGAAATGTCAATTGGGAATTTTGGAGTCGTATTTTAAACACATATTGACCTATCAATCACAAATTGAAAAATATGATCCAGACGACAGTGGAAGGCCTGAAATTGAAGACTTATATATTGCAGCAAAAATGAGTATACATATACAGCTTGGCGAAGATGTTCATAACACGACATCAGATTCTACAATTTGCTTCCCTGTTTCCAACCATAAATTCCTCAACTAAAATTGCCTACATTTAATGGTAAATATAGTGAATGCAAAAATTTTATAACTTCGTTCGTCCAGGTTATTGATCGTGAATCTGGCTTATTGAATATTGAGAAATTTAATCATTTGCTCAACTGCCTCCATGGTCAGGCCCTCGAGACAGTCAAGGCCTTTCAGATTACGAATGAAAATGATCCAAAGGCTCTAGAAAGGTTAAAGGCGCGTTATGACAATAGTTCACTAATTTTTATGGAAAATCCAATGACGTCCAAATACAAATACAGCCCTATACGGCTCCCTACGATCTCTTGGTTCATCTGAAGATATTATTAATTCGATGCTTATACACATAGTGATGCAAAAGGTTGATGATGACACAAGACGAAAGTGGAAGGATTTTTTTGACTTTACCAAATTGCCATCATGGGATGATTGCTCCAAGGTCCTTGAAAGACATTGCTAGTTTTTGGAGTGTGTTGACAACACCCACAACCAGTCGCCAAGTAAGCCAAAAATTCTTCCTTCTAATAAATCCAAAAATAAAGACTCAAAGTCCAGTTCTATTTTTTCGATTTCGAAACGCCTTTGCGCACTTTGTTCGAAACCAGACCACTCTATCAATCGTTGCTCTCGCTTTAAGGAAATGGATGTACCTACTCGTTTCGAAACTATCAAGCGACTTGGTCTTTGTTTAAATTCCCTGTCAAAAGGGCATCAGGTCAATCACTGTTACTCTTAATTTAAATGCAAAATTTTGTTCCCGCTCACACCACAGTTTGCTTCATCGCTCTCAGTCAGTAAGGCCCTCGTCTCCTGCTACTGAATCGACTTCTTGTACTTCTGGTGCCGCTGCGAATGAAATTGCTGCCTCGGTCCATAGCCATCTTCTCCGGAACGTGTACTGCTTGCTACTGCCACGGTCTTAATTCGTGACTCTACTGGTCGTTACCAATTGCGACGCGTTTTACTGGATTCTTGCTCCCAACTAAATTTCATAACTGATGAATTTTCTCAAAAATTACATCTGCCTCGTATCAAACAAACCACTGAAGTCGCTGGTAGTGGAAATACTCACACAAAAATTAGACACAGGGCCTCTACAAATATAAAATCTCGTTTTAATGAATTTGAAGCCTGGCTTTCGTTTTGCATTACACCTCATATTTCGTGCCAACCTGATCCTGAACTGGATGTTTCAATTTGAAATTTTTTAAGTCTAAACGAATTGATTTACTCATTGGCACGGAAATTTTCTTTGATCTTTTGTCGGTGGGTCAAATTAACCTCGGTCCCAATTTACCCAAACTGCAAAAAACATTATTTGGATGGATTGTCGCTGGTAGATACACTTTGGCACAACCGAACAACCTCGGCTCTTGCTTGTTGTCGCTAGAAGAAGAAATTGATGTTCAACTTCAACGCTTGTGGGAAATCGAGGAAATTCATAATCGCCCAAGTGTCCTAACACAAGAACAGTCCGAATGTGAGTCATTCTTCAATGAAACCGTATATAGGGTAGAATTGTTGTTAAACTACCTTATAAAGATTCTCCTAACTCTTTAGGTCTCTCGAAAAACATGGCATTTAAAAGGTTCTCGTTTCAAGAGAGGCGATTTGCTCGTGACAACAATCTTAAAAAACAATATGTGGCTTTCATGGAGGAGTATGAAAAATGTGGACACATTAGCCTAATTAGCAGCCCACGCTTAAATGAACCGCATTATTTTATCCCTCATCATTGTGTCTTCAAGCTCAATAGCTCCCAAGTTGAGGATGGTCTTTGATGCTTCATGTTCTACATCATCCCACAAATCTCTTAATCTCTTAATGAATTGTACAATATTCTTCTTCGTTTCGGCTTTATCGAAACGAAGATTTGCAATCACAGCCGATATCGTAAAAATTTACCGTCAGGTCCTCATCGCTCCAAGCAACAGACAATTTCAATATATTTTATGGAGAAACTCTGAGGAAGAAAAAATTCGTATATATCAACTCAACACAGTTACTTATGGAATGTCAGCTGCACCTCATCTCGCTATTAGAAGTCTTCACTATCTCGCAGATCAGTATGCAGATAAATTTGAACTCGGCTCGAAAACTATTAAGACTTCTTTTTATGTGGATGACCTTTTGGGTGGGGCAGATACATTGGAAAAACTAGCCCAGATGAAAAAGGAAGTTACACAAATATTAGCTCGTGGCTGCTTTGAACTGGACAAATGGCACTCTAATCATAAAGCGTTTCAAAATGACACAACTGTCAAAACTTTGAATATTGAAGAATCCGCTATAACAAATGCACTTGGTATTACATGGGATTAAAATAACGACGTTTTTATATTTTCGCTTTCGCCTAAAATTAAGTTAGACGCTAAAATCAGAAGGAGATCAATTTTATCGCTGTCGTCTTCGCTCTTTGATCCGCTTGGATTGTTGGCTCCGCTAATTATAAAGGCGAAAATTAATATGCAGGAATTGTGGATTTTAAAAATTCACTGGGACGAGTCTATACCACAAGAAATACATGCGGCTTGGAAATGCTATCTTTCGGATCTCGAAAATTTATATTTGATTAAAATACCTCGTTTTGGAAACAGGACATCAGAAATTGGAGACATATTCCTTCTCATCTCAATCCTGCTGATATCGTATCTCGTGGTTCAACTATACAGGAACTCGTCGCATCTATTTGGTTTAAAGGCCCAGCTTTTCTCGCCTCAGATCCTGTAGAGTGGCCTCCTAACAAAATGGATAAACTTTCAAACTAAGATCAAGACGAGTATGATAAAGAAAAGCGGAAAACTGTCCACAGACCCAGTCAACAAAAATCTCACTACACAACACTGAAAAAAATTATACATTCGTAGACACACGTATAAGCTTAGGGAGGCAAGACGAGACCACCCATGTGAGTTAGAAAATTCTATTTTCAAGACGAGGTAACTTGAGACATACGATTTGAACCTACTCGACTGACCTTACAAAATTAGGCCGTAAAACTCTCTCTCTAAGTCAGAGAGCTCTGAGATCGGGGTCCCTACGAAGTTTCTTAATGAACAACTTCGTCTGTTGACAAGTGGTCAGTTCCTCCCACCTGCGTGAGTACTCGGAGTACAACGAATCGTCCACTAGGTCCTGAACCCGTATCGCTGTCATCACTTCCATTCTCTTAATAAACAAGTCCAGCGCCCGCATTCCGAACACCTCTAGGGTATAAGTCAGTGTGATACGCATAGCATCGCTGATGGCTATACATGCCAGACGTTGCATCTTGTCTATCCCAGCTTTTGTCTCTGTTTGGCCGATCTTATGCCACCAGACAACTGATGCGTATGTCAGAGAAGGCCTAACTATTGCCGTGTAGATCCAATGCACCTTACTCGGGTAAATTCCCCACCGAAGAGTGCATATCCTTTTAAAAATAAAAAGCACAATTTTCTTACGTATCCCGTCATTAACGTATTCCTTCCACTAAATTTGTCATCCAGGAACACTCCCAGGCACTTCAAACCAGTGCCTGGGAGTGTTCCTGGTTTCAGATTCAGAAATCAAACCAGTTTATTATCATCTGACTGAGTCCATGAGCCTTAAATCCCAATTTTTTGAGACAAATTTTGTCAAAGGTACCCTCTCCGTAAAGATAGCAATGCCTCCATTATTTATTTCTTTCTCGGTCACCCCCTTTAAATCGTGAAGTACCGTCTCCCTCCTCTATACTCGTATGCATGCTGAGATCTACTCAAAGGACGCGCAACAAGTACGGTTCCCTCTAGATAGCCCGCCACCACTCGCTCCATTGCCTTCAAGATAAAATAAGTAACGCCGACTGGCCTGAAGAATTTAGCCTCTCTGCAGTCCTTCTTATATGGCTCCGGTAGGAAAACAATCTTACCTGCACTCACAAACACCAGGACCAACAACCATGACCAGACATGCTATGAGAGCATGCTATTGAGAGCATTGGAGCATCGCAGGGATTCTATCCAATCCAAGGAGTCTTTTTTCGGGGAAAACGTCATCAGAGCTTTCCTTAACCCGCTTAATGTAGCAACCTTTTCCATTATCTTTGTCATAAATTGAATTCACGCCGAAAAGAACAAACAGCAACGTTTAAATATCGTGGAACGAAGGCGCCGGTCACTGTCACTGTCACCATTTAAAATATTTTTCAGTCGCTCCAGTGACAATTGACTTTAAAATCCAGATATAGAGATACCGGAAAAAAAATATCGCTCATCTCTAACAACCACTAAAATCCTTATTTTATATTAAGGTATTGTGATTATGGGGTACGTGTGCTTTAAGATTTTCGCAATGCTAGCTTCGTTTTTTTCGATTGGAAGTGTAAGTGGTAGCATTTGTACATAAAAGGGCTTATAGTATTAGTAGGAATTTAGTGTAGTTTTGCCGGATTTATCGTGCGTACAATGTAAAACGCCTCAAAAACTGAATTCCCTGTTTACACAAAATTCATACACCTTATGTGTAGAGTGAAAGTACTATTTTATGAGCAAAACGGGGCTTAATTCATGAACAGTGGCCACTATAGAGACCGAAAACAATTTTTACAGGTTTGAGGTCTACGATAACAAGTCGTTCAGTGAAAGTGTATAAGATATGATTTCTGAGTTAAGGGCCTTCAAAGTTTGAGGCCTGCATTCTGTAAACACAAAGAAGACAAGACAACAGCTAAGAAGACAAGAGCAAGATTAGCCTACTCAAGACATGGATTAGACATGGATTTCCATAAAGTTGTTGTATGTTATTGTTTGCTAACGTAAGAGTTAACGTTCGCTTTTGCTGTCATATGCTCTCTGAAATGTTTAATTTACGGATATAAGCACTGCTCAAACATTGCATTGTCTCTTCGCATTGATTTTTGTATACCAACTCTGCTGACAGTAGTCTGAAATATTCGAAGAGTTTAAGTAAGTAATAATTAAAAATGTAAAAAATTTTCATTGAAAATCGATGTGATGACATCTGCAACAATGCTGCTGACAATGAAACTATCAGTTGTTTAATGTCAAGTAAGCCTCATCTTGAAAATTGGTTGAAAGTACAATTTCATTTTGTCATAAATTTATGAAAAAGATATAATTTCTAAATATATAATTAACTTATTAATTAATTAAATTATTAAAGTTTATATTTAGATTATTAAAATTTATATTTCAATTATTAAAATATAAATATAAAATATAAGCAATTTTATAGCAATTCACATTTATAAGCAATTCACATTTTACTGGAAAAAATTTTTCACTATAAAACTTCAGGAAGTTGTTATAAACTGCTTGTTGTATTCAGATGACTGGTTTTTATCTGTTGTTTTCTATGACAGATCAATTGCTTGGTATTGTGTGTTTTCGAGCTTATAGAATACAAAGTCTGCAACGTAAGACCCGAAAATCGTAAAAAAAAAACAACAACAACGTCGCGTCTGTCTAGCTCTTGTCTCCTTTTTCTGGAATGCTGGACTTCAAAACAACGAAATTAACAAAGCAGGATGAGCGATAATTGTATTGTGTTGTTTTGTGTTTACAGAATAAGGCCCTGAAACTACAGTTCCAGGCCTAGATCTCCTACGGTTTATGAGATGTGCGTGTTAGGAGTACTGTTGTATCTAATATATCTTTAATTTATATAACATTTTGGGAACAAATTTACTTTACGAACCGTTGACCGATTTTGTTGCTTTTTTTGGACACCAAAAGAACGAAAATATAAAAATAAAGTGTGGCTTTCGATTAGTTTAGGAGTTACAGTCCTTCAAAGTTGAAAAATTTAAGGTCGATATCTCGTGAACCATACGGGTTATTTGGCCAATTTTGTCCTTCAAAAGGATTTTTCGTTGCCTCTAATTCTAAGACCATGAAGTCAAATTTAAGGGCCAGATTCTGAAAAGTCACGGTGAGTGAGACGAAACTTTCGTCTCAAGTCACTACGTCATAGCCACTGCATTCTGAGAGACGAACATTTCATTTCGTCAGGGCTTTACGTCGCACTCACGCTGTAGTTAAACAGTTACGGCTTGTCAGTAATAGATCTAAAATTTTCAGTGTTTTTAAAAGCATTTTTGTGTAATGCAATTGTCGTGAATTAAGAATATTTAAGTGAAAATTTTTTAGCATTCAATAAAATTGTTTTTTTGTGCAAATATCTGACGCAGAAGCTAAACTGAAAAATTATCGAAACAAAAATTTTAAGATATAAATATACCCGTTATCGTATTTTATTTCGCACTGGTTGAATTATCTACATTTTTATATTCTACCTTCTCAAACGCTAAAAACATCAATAACAGCTGTTTTTCTGTATGCTGATGGTTCTGGCTTCCGATACATACACCTTTTCTGCCGATGTCTCTGCTAAAAGTTCATAAAATGCTTCCTCCAACATTTCCGATTGTAGTGTTACTGAACTTGGTGGTTTAAGTGGTGGTCGTTTCAACGCTAGTGTCTTCCTGCCTTCTAATTGCTTTCCCTCCTACATCGTAGGAAAGATCATTGGCGAAGCCGATGTTCGTAAAAGCAAAATGCTTGCAACGGTTTGCTCCAAAGTGGTCAACACATTTTGATTGAGGGGCCGCCACCCACCTCAGCCTTTTTAACAATATTTCTTCAACAAATATATTTTTCTACTGTTCTCAAATACCTTCTCCTTCCTTGCACACAGCAAAATGAAACTTATAACGCGAAATAATGAATGGCGACATAATGGCGCTTCTTCTAATTACATATCCATATGCAGACAAAAAGAGAGCGAATATTAAGCGAAAAAACGCAAGCACTTGGATAAAATTTGACCAAGCCTGCGTCGCAGGTTCATTTCAGTTAGTACACATGAATTTCGTTTCAGTTAGCGCACATTCAAAACAAAAAAACCACCTGAGGACAGCCTTCTTTACCGTCTCATTTATCAGCTGTTACCGTCAGCTTTCGTCTTTCGTAATACACATTTCTTACGACAAAATGAGCAAAAAGACGTTTGGCTCGTCTCTCAGAATACCAAAAGACGAAAATCAGCTGATTTTAGTACGAGAGATGACGAAACCAGACGAAAGTGCCTTTTCAGAATCTGGCTGTAAATTTAAGCCTGAAGATAAATTCAAATATGAGCGTGAAGATAAATTTAAATATAACTTCTCTTAGTAGAGATACAAACCACTTGCACATCCCTCACGCATTCCTTGCGTTTATAACTTTATAATCGGGTTTATAGAGTTGTATAACTCAGATTTTTTAAAATAATATTCAAAGTTACCACTTATGCAGGTCGATAGCTGCAATAAGAGATACAGCGCAATTCTTACTGTGTACTGATGAGACATACCTCGTTGGAAAGCTAATCGTCTGTACTATCAAATAACCGAATATCAAGGGGCTCCCTATTACCGGATTTTTCTAAATAATTTTCAAAGTTACCACTTATGCAAGTCAACAGCTGCAATAATAATAAGTACATCTCAGAGCGCAATTCTTACTGTGCACTGATGAGACATACCTCGTTGGAAAACGAATACTCTGTATTATTAACGAACAGAATATCAAGGGGGGCCCCCTATTACCGGATTTTTTAAAATAATTTTCAAAGTTATCACTTGTGTGGGTCAATAACTGCAATAAGTGATGCAGTCAATTGGCATTTCAGAGCGCAATTTTTACTGTGCACTGCTGAGACATACCTTTTTGGAAAGCTAATAGACTGTACTATCAATGAACCGAATATCAAGGGGCATCCTATTACCGGATTCTTTAAAATAATTTTCAAAGTTATCACTTGTGTGGACCAATAGCTGCAATAAGTGATGCAGTCAATTGGCATCTCAGAGCGCAATTCTTACTGTGCACTGATGAGACATACCTCAATTGGCAAAGAATATACAATATTACTTATTATATATTCTTTATATATATAACAGGTCTTTGGTCTTAGGCGTTTGAAAAAGGTGACAAAAATTTATACTTGAGGCGAACTCTATCTAATATTTTTTTTTTATATACTGTTGTGGTTACCTCCTGAAAATGATGATCCTCCCAAAGAAAAGATCGGAATTCCTTCTAGTGTTCTTTTATTTTAAAATATGCAGCGGCGGTCTGCGCGCTGTGGGCTCACTAACAGAACTCTACTTTCAAACATTTTCTTATTTCCACTTTAGCTCGGTCGACGAAACTAAAGTGGACCGGTATGTCGCAATTTCACTATTTCGTAATAGCAAATTCTTAATATACATATTTGCCAATATTAACGTCGGCAGAATTAAATTGGGAACGATTTATTTCTTCCGCGTTTGCTCTTTGCTTTTTGTTTTAGCTAATTTTATTTATTCCGAAAGCTGCTTGGTTTGAGCTCGAGAATAGCTATTTGGTGGCAATTAGCTTCCACACTTGCTACCATGCAGACGGTGCTGGTTACTATCTTGGCTTTCGAGCTTCCCAAAACAAAATGCTTGGCTTGTACTAAAGGCTGAACTTGACCTTGACTCACTAACTGAGTTATTAACATGTTCTTGCCGACGGTGTGAATGCGACATGCAACATCCCTCCACCCTTAGGGAAAGAAAAAATTAATATCGTGAAGCGATATTAATTTTTTTCTGTACAATATGATATGTGGTTTATTTTAATTCTCTAATATGATGTAACTTAAATCTACCTTAAGTTCTACCTTAATGTATTCTCGTTGTTCACGTGTGTTGTGGTTGTGGTTGTTGTGTGTGTAGTCACGCAGTTCCTGGACTTGTTTCCATGTACTCTCTAAACTGTACCAAACGGTCTACCCATTGCATTGTAGATCCTGGTTCCTGGATGTTGCTGTTCCACTTGGCGAACCAACAGCACAATGGACTCTGACCCCGCAAGTATTCCGTGCACCATAACCACCGGTTTGTAGGCCCAACTACATTTCAAGCAGAGAAATAAAACTGCAGCCAACTTCAGTGCTACTTTCATTGCGTCTTTTCCAATTACTTAATTAGAAATTCGTCAAGTGCGATCAATCCGCCTTCTTCAACGATTGTCGGGACGGAGTTTGTTTATAAAAGTGCAATTAAACAGAATCATGCTCTGTAGTGATGTAGTGTGATATCCGTAGCTGTGGCAGACTACAGCCTAGTTCGGTGTCAAAGATGTCTTATTGTCCCGAGATAAACTTTGGTGTGGTCTGTTTATTGCCTCTCAGATTTGTGACGACATCCAGGAAATTAATTGGTACTATTCAAATTTTAGAGTTTCCGCAAAAAACGCGAATGACATCTCTGGATCAAGTCGGCAGCATATCAGCGACATGCGAGTTTTGGGGTTTTTGTCGCCATCGTTGTTGCTGCTTGTTCGCTGTTGTTATGGTTGTTGTGTCTTAATTCTAATTATTGTTATAATGCTACGAATTAGCAGGTACATACTGTAATATTGAATTTTAATTATATTTAATACAAATTTTCAATTTAAAACTATACAATTTACTTAATAGTAGTTTCATTAAATATAAGCTTCTAATAATCAATCTACTTGAAAATTCCATAAAATGATATTATACATTATTTTTCAATTTAATTACAATTAATTACGATATAATTTTGTTTTTCTCTTTCTCATTTTAACGTCGTTTTAATAAGCAAATTTTCTTGCTTGCTGAAACGATTTTTCTTTTTCTTTCCTTTCAAAAAATTCTACCGTTTACGTAATTAAACGGTCACAATTAAACGCGTCGCAAGCATAATGTGCTTGCGGAGTGTAATGCCCTAAAAACGGCTTGAAACATTTCTTCCTCAGGTTTTTTTTCTGGTTTTGAATTTCTTCAGTTTTTAAAAACCTGGGACGTTGCTGTTTTAGAGCAACGAGGTAACTTGTACCCTTTCCTGTACAAATGTTGTAAATCGCGTTTAAGTAAGCAGGTATTTGCTTATTGAAACGCACGTAGGTAAAAGTTATAAAAGTTAGTGGTTAGTTTAAATTAGTTGTGTTAGTAAAAAATTTTCTCTCTTTTATTTTCTTTTCTTTCTTTTTTTTTCTCAAACCTGTTTTATATATTTCAGTTTTTTCCTCTTATTTTATTCCACATCTTTTTCTCTTTCTGTATTTTTTCTTTTTTTTTTGTGAACTCAAGTTTGTTCTTATTTTAATATAACTTCTTTTCTTATGTTTTTCGTTTTAATTTTTGTTTTTCTCTCTTATTTTTTTTTAAATGTTTTCTTTTTTCAACATTTAGGGTTAGTTTGTAAGTAAGTTTTCGAATCGGTGGACATTGTTTTAGGCCATCTTTGTCAATGTCATATCCTTTGGAGTTGTGAGGATTGCCTTCTTCTCGGACCAATTTCCATCGTATCAACTAAAGTTGAATTCGGCTATCCTAAATCATATATTTAATACATATAGAGTAAGACGAATGAAATCCTCTAAAATGGAACGGGATTACTTTTACCTCGCGTCCAATATGTCTCACATATTGGTTTGAGTCTTTGAATATGTTGTAATATGTATTGTGTAATGTAATGTGCTCTTTTTGAATATGTATTCACATATTAACCTGATCTATTTTCCCTATTCCCCCATTGACCTGAATGCGTATGTGTGTAGGGTGTGTGCCGCTAATGTCAGCTGTTTTGCATTTCCTGCGGATGTTTTCGCGAATATTGATTATTTCCCTTAATTTTAATTTATTTCGAAGTTTGTTTCCCCTGCTGAAATTGTGTGGTGGGATCTGGATCCCCTGGTTGGTGTTATACAAGGTCTCCAAGGAGACTTCAACGAGCACCCCACCATCAGGAAGTTGTGGTTCCTTCTGGATCTCTTCCGCGTTCTTCGTCGGGATGACCGGCGTTGTTTCCTTGCCTGGAAGTGTTTGAATAAGCGAAAATTGTTTTTTTCGTTTTGTGTTGTTAAATTTAAAATACGATTTTAAAATTATTCAATAAAAAAATTTATAACACGATATCGTATGAGTTTCCGAGGTTTGGGTTTGAAATGAGTTTTTTTTCCTCATAATTTTTAATGAAGTTCTAGTTTCATGCAAATTAAAAATAAAATTTTTCGACTTCTTCCCATCGATTTCCTCAAAATTTCCCTTAATACAAACCTTGTCCTGACAATTAGAAACACAACAAAATAAAAATCAGTCAAATCGGTCCGTTCTCAAGTGATGGCGTTACATACATGTGCTATTCATTTTTATATATATAAATTTATTTATTGCCTTTGTTAAAAAAAAAATTTTATATATTCATTAATTCGATGCTTCAGCTGCTTAGCTTACATCTGGCTTTAGGCGTTGGAATTGAATAGGCGCTCAGCGTTGGATTCTGCTCGTTGGTTTCGCACCTCTCTTAGCGTTGATTCGTGTACCACTTCGATGGTTGGTCTTTGAATAACTTGTTGCACTGACGTGTTGACTGGTCGCTTTGTTTTGCGCCGTATGTATACAATTACTAGTGCTATCATAAGAATTGTTCCCACTGTTGCAGATGCTCCTGATATTTCGACTACCTGTTGTCTCTGTTGAATTGTATGCGTCATATCGGCCTGTTTGATTTCTGCATGTAACTCTACTAGATCTTTCTCCCCGAACTCCAATGTTTGCTTTAGCCTGGTATGATCCGTTAATATGATTGGTCGTAGATTTGTTTCGGTTTTCGTGCTCAGTGTTGCGTTTGTTAAGTTGTCCTTTAGGAACTGTATTAATTCGGAATGGTCTATTTTGTCGTGTATCTTGTTCATTTCATTTATGTGACTTCCTTCAAACTCTATTGTACTGTCCTGATTCTATATTTTGCATTGTTCTGTTATTGTTAATATAACTGCTCCTTTCAGAAATATTGTATTTGTTCCCGTTTCGCACGTTGTTTCAAATATGTTGTTTCGTCTGAAGTTGTAAAGCCATTTATTGGGTGTTTCCATTTTTACTATCATTCCCCCGCTTGCCGGGGTTACCGTTGCAATGCATACGTTTTTAATATCTTCATTATTATGCTGCTGTAACGCTATTTCGCATGTTGGGTGCATACCGCTTAATTTTTTCCCTCGACTTTTACATATTAGCGTGTCCTGTGATGTAATTACGTTTTTCCCTATTGTATCGGTTATGCGGTTGCAGTTATCTATATCATTTGTTGACAAAGCCATGAATTGCAATTCTTCTTGTGATTCGGCCATGTATTCGAAATTTGGTTTCACTGTTAAATCGTAAATTGTATTAGTAAATATTACCATCTGGTATATTTTGTATATTGTAAAAAGTTATTACTAAGGCAATGGTATTGTTACTTTTATCAGTGTATCCCCTGCAGTGTTTAGAGTATTCACCTTAGCCAGTTGATGTATCCTGAACACATCACTTAGCAACCATTTGGCTTTATTCGTTAGGTCAAATTTTCCTATTTGCTCCCTTAGATCATACAAGGGCATATCGGCAGGGAACCCCGGCTACCCCGGGCACTGTACGTCGAAGTCACCATAGGATATACGACGAAGCAACCCACAGAGCACATCTACAGGAGATCTTTGATATCGTGCGATTTAATCTAACGCGGGCGACAAAGGACCGTTGGGTGCAGAGTTCGAGGAAGTGGCAACCGGCGATCGCAACCGGCAGCAAGCGAGACAGCCAGATATCAAGTCAGCGCCGCAAATCCTGCGGGATATTACATACCGGTATACATGCAACAAGCATTCGCTCCAAACAACCGAGGCAGAGATATAGCAGTACAAGGGCTGTGCAGCTGCCTCGCACTCCGGCATCGTGCCCAAACTGAACGGTGAGGCATCCGGTGAGAACCCAAGCCTCTGACAGAACGAGATGCGAACGGATGTCGGCGGAAACGCCGTAACGCCAGCTGCATCAGGCAGCAAGCAGGCACTGGAGGCTTCCTCCACAAGCTCTCTGGGAGAAAAGACTACAGTCCCAACACTTTTCACCTATCCACCAGACGGCCGCGGCATCCAAGTCCCTATGACTGATTATAGGAGACTGGACAAGGGCAGGTTCCTGAACGACACTATCATCGACGTGTAGCTGCAGTGGTTGTGGCGTGAGGGTATACCAGAGGCCGATCGAGAGGAGGTTCACATATTCTCATCGTTCTTTATGCTTCGGCTGAAACTGTATCGGCAAGCAACCGACCACGAGCGTCACCGCAGTGTCCGACGCTGGACGTCAAAGGCGTCAATTTATTCCGAAAGAACTACATCGTCGTACCAGTAAAGAACAAGCAACACTGGTACTTGATGGCGATTTCGCTCCCAGGCATCACTCGGGACCCAGAACGTGCGAACTCGGCTCCAAGTTCCACCATGCTCACCCTGGATTCGCTAAGGACGAAGTAGTAGCGTGAGCAGCGACGACAGCACGGACAACGAGGCGTCACCGAGGAAAAACCCGCGCCTGGAGTGGGAGTTGAGCGAGAACAAACCAGCAGGTGTGGTGGCAACTAACCCAGCGAACCCCGAAGACGAAGCGCCGTGGAGAGGCATCGACGGCAACATTCTCCCTGAGGGGGTGCAGACAGAGATCAACGGAGTCATCCAACAGGCATGGGACAATAAGATGGAAAAGCGGCGTAACTATTTTATACGTTACATCCACGGGCGCAGAATCCGCTTCGAGATCTACAGAGGCGGCCGAGCCCAAGTCAAGGAGCTTCCCACTAAGTAGGAGGGGAGTGTGAGGGAGAAGTCAGACAACAGGTTCGTTTCTGCCCCAACAACTCGCTTATGCGGTAGGAAATAAGTATAGATAATAAATTAATATATAATAAATAAATATAATAAATTAATATAAGCGTTAAAAAAATAAGTTAGCAGAAGTAGAAGACTCTCTTTCCGGCAATAGCCATCGTGGTGGTACGTCGACGATAAATTAGATTATTAGCGATAGGCTGGCAACCACTGGCTTGCTTAAGCGTGACGTACAGCAAGACAGCGAGACAGAGCGCAGGGTGCGTATACAGGGTACATAGGCTGGAAACCACTGGCTTGCTTAAGCCGTGGCGTACAGCAACACAGAGCGCAGGGTGCGTACACGGGGTACATAGGCTGGAAACCACTGGCTTGCTTAAGTCGTGACGTAGAGCAAGACAAGACAGGGTGCGTATACAGGGTACATAGGCTGGAAACCACTGGCTTGCTTAAGCCGTGACGTACAGCAAGACAGCGAGACAGAGCGCAGGGTGCGTATACAGGGTACATAGGCTGGAAACCACTGGCTTGCTTAAGCCGTGACGTACAGCGAGACAGAGCGCAGGGTGCGTATACAGGGTACATAGGCTGGAAACCACTGGCTTGCTTAAGCCGTGACGTACAGCAAGACAAAGCAGAGCGAAGGGTGCGTATACAGGGTAGTGGCTTGCTTACGCAGTGGCGTATAAAAATATATAAAATATCAGATAATAAATAGTAGGGACGTAAAATTAAATTTTAAAAAAATTAAGAAAAAAAGCAATCGTTGGTTTTTTTGTGTTCTAAACTCTGGACACCGGCTAGGAAATACACGCGGTGAAAAAGGTTCGTTACACTGTTCAGGTATTTAGCAGAACTACTCGGCTTTCCAGAGAGTTGGACTCCTTTTATGTCGCGATTCCGTTCCAACGAACCACTCATTATCGTGGGAATTCGTTTTCTGGTCGCGTCATTAGATTGTGGAATAATCTCCCTGCGCATGTCTTCTCCCCCACTTACAGCGTCGAAACCTTTAAGCGATGTGTAAACCGTCACTACTCCCTCTTTCCCTTTTCCCACTAACCTGTCATACCTTCGGAACCAACAAATGTGCATGGATAGGGGGCATCCCCTGAGTTTGGTTTCATCTGCCATAAAAAAAAAGAAAAAATAAGAATTGGATGACGTTCGTCATAGGAGAGTGACGGACATGAGACTAAATGTTAACCTACCCGTAAAATTCCATCTTGAGATAAGAATGGATTGAGTGACAGAATTGGACTCTTGCGGTCAAGATTCCTTTTCATTTCTAGGCAGTGATATTCATTGGCGAAATTAACCTTCTGCGAGAGAATAGAAAAGACGCTTGACATATTGAATGTTATAATAGTCAATAATTTTGTCGTTTCGCCAAAAAGAGGGGCGGTGTTGGGGATGTGGGTGATGAAAAAACCGAAAAAATAGACGCGAACAGCTTGCGAAAGAAAAGATAACCTTTCCAATATGTCTTCATAATAATGGAAATATGTAAAATTCGATTTAATTGGTTTCACTTCCAATTCGGTTTCGAACATATCGGGAGTACTAGAGTGGGGCTAGTGCTTCTTTTCTTGCCGCAGCCAATCAGGACCTTGTCACCATAATGATATATGAAGCAATTCAGGCGGGTGAATGCCACGGCTGGCCAAATCCGCTGCATTGTGTTGAGATTTGACATGAAACCAGTGATTAGAATCTGTGATTTCAACGATCTTGGCAGTTATCATCACTGTTAGCGACGAATGTAGTCCATGTGGACGGAGGTCGTTTTAACCAAGCGAGCACTATTGTCTAGTCAGTCCAGCAGTAGAGATCGTACTGTGGGAAATTTAAGATGTCGGCCAAGGGGATTACACCACATAATTCAAGTCGAAGTCAATATTGTTTTTATGGGGACAACTTTAGTTTTGGCATAGACTAAAGAAGTGCGGACTTCGCGAGAGTTACCAATGCTCACGTAGGCCACGCCTTGCGATGCTCCTTCGGAAGCATCGCAAAACGCATGCATTTCGCATTGCTAAACGCATAGATGCACTACTTGGAGTGAAATAAATCCATGGAAGGATTTTCAAGAGATTAATTTTTTAATAACACTGGACAATTTTTATCCAGAGTTGTAGTATCCGCGAGGTTAGGGGGTCATCCCAACCGATGGCGTCCAACCACACTTGTCGCATGAGTCTTTTTGCTATTATACATGACCAACCATTCGGTGGAGCCAACCATCCGGCGGTATATAATAATTTTTCAATGAAGGACAACATTTCTCGTTTGGTGTAAGAGGGTGCAAGATTGAATGGCTTCGATTCAATGGAGAAATAATCCGCTTTCGCATTCCATCGAATGCCAAGTTTTAGCTGAGGTGGCATCTTCCAATTTAAGAAAATTCTTCTTCAAAAGATCTTCAGTAGGTATTCCGGAAAAAATTTTCTGATGGTTTGCTGTCTATTCTCGCATTGTAAATCCTGCAGAGCTAAGGACTGATGTCAGCTCATGTCGGATGGGAAACGCTGTGTCAATGTCGTGAGACCCATACAGAGTATCGTCGACATACATCATTAGCCAGTTCATAAAGATTGCGTATTGCGAGATAGGGAGCACGATTTACGCCAAAAGAAACTGTTATAAGTTCAAAATCAAGCACTTAATCATCTGGTGAGGCTCTAAATATAATTCGCTGATAGTGCGTAATGCCTGCATTGAAGACATATTTTTTATATAAAGACGCAATATATATAAAGACGCAATTTGAGAATGAGAAATATCACGTCGGCTTGCAGAGCATCGGATCGGTATAGAGGTGCCATCATTAAAGATGAGGTGCCAACTTCACGGACACCAAATCCTTTCTTGGAAGTTAGAAGAAAAAAGGAAACTAACTTATTATCTAACTAACTAACTTATGTTATTATCAAAACAATTCCTTACATTAATAATGTATTTTTAGGAGGAAAAATCATTTCTTCATTAAAATATCTTAAAAAAAATTAAAATGTCATTATGCGACTTTCTCCTTAAATCCTGCACCACTTATAATATTGGGCCATATAAAAATTCTCCACGGTTTTTTCGTAAATTTTTGAACAAAACTTTTTTTATTTTAATTAAGTACATATTAACCATTATTATCTATGACCTTTTGCAATTTTTCGGTTAGCTTCATAATTCAATCGGTGTAGAACTTCTGTGGTTTATCGTCGTAAAACTTGGCCAAGGGATTTTCAGCGGCGCTTCGGTCGGCCAATTGTTTACCATGAAGAGAGTTTTGCAGAGACCGAAACAAATGGTAGTCAGACGGTGCAAGGTCCGGGATATACGGTGGATGCATCAAAACTTTCCAACCAATTTCCGTCAATTTGTTTCGAGTCATTAAAGATGTGTGTGGCTGCGCATTGTCATGATGGAACACAAAGTCCCTTTCTGTTGGCCAATTCCGGTCGCTCTTTCTGGATTGCTTCGTTCAAACGGTCGAGTTGTGCACAGTACAGGAATTGATGGTTTCGCCAGGTTGCAGCAGCTCATAATGGACAATTTCCTTCCAATCCCACCAAACACACAATATAACCTTGTTTGCCGACAATCCAGGCTTTGAAGTCGTTTGTGGAGGGTCACCTTTGACCATGATCGCTTGCGTTTGATATTCTCGTATATCACCCATTTTCCATCGCCTTCAACAATGGTCCACCGAGTCGCTTCAAAAATGGTTCAATTTCGCTGCGTTTCAGCATAATTTCACTAATGGTAATTCGGTCAATCAAATTTCTTTGCGTTAATTCATGTGGCATCCAAACATCGAGCTTCGTTTTGAAGCCTGCTCTTTTCAAATTATTCCAAATTGTCATGTGGTTAATGTTCAGTGCCTCCGCTATTTCCTGACAGTTTCCGTGCCGGTTTTGCTCCACCAGTTACAAAATCTCAGCGACTTTTGCAGTGACTGGCCGACCAGAGCGAGGTGCATCTTTGACATAGAAATTTCCGGAACGGAATCGAGCAAATCACTTCTGGGGCCTTCGTTCACTCACATCATTCTCACCGTATACTTCACAAATTTGTCGGCATGTTTTTGCAGTGTTTGTACCTTTTTTATAGTAAAAAAGCATCACATATAGTACTATAGCGTATTCTTAAGATATTTCAATCATTTTCAAATCAATGTAACTTTTTACACGAGCAATGAATTAGAAAACTTTCTTAAGCACATGTTCATTTGAGACAATCGGGTGAGTGTTGCCAGATATATAGGTATCAACACCATCTAGCGGTAAAAAACCGCGAAGACTTTATATGACCCAATATTTTGGGCTCACTCAGATCTCAAGAGACAGTATTCGGCTGGATTCTGGATAACTGGTCCACTTCCACAGAATTCGCCAACCCTCTCTTATAACTCGAGTCTCGTTCTTTAACGAAGTTTCCATAGACCAACAGATTTCGCGTTTCTGGGAGCTGGAAGAAATATCAAAACAACGTCTTCGCACTCCAGCCGCAGTATTCTGCGATGATATTTACGAATACACAACACAAAGACACAAATATGGACGTTATATAGTCTCGTTGTCATTACAAAAAGGCCTCCCATCGCAGCTAAAAGTAGGTCATTCGCGAGAAATTGCTCTCAAGCAGTTTCTCCAAAACGAAGCGAGACTTCTGAAAACCCCAAACTTTGAAGAACTCTATTACTCCGTGATTCGGTAATATTCAGTCATATATATTTTTCATATAACATTACTCCACCCATCTGAAACCTCTTCCGTCTCTGATACCCATTATTTGCATCACCATGCTGTTCTCAAGCCAGAAAGCAGTTCCACCAAGATGCGAGTTGTTTTGAATGCCTCCTGCTCTACCAAAAACGATTTCAGTCTCAATGACATCTCTATACCGATCGACGTGACATTTCTCATTCTCAAATTGCGTCTTTATATATATTGCGTCTTTATATAAAAAAATATGTCTTCAATGCAGACATTGAAAAGACGTATTGCCAGATTCTGGTGGAACCGAAGCATACGCACTATCAGCGAATTATATTTAGAGCCTCACCAGATGATTAAGTGCTTGATTTTGAACTTATAACAGTTTCTTTTGGCGTAAATCGTGCTCCCTATCTCGCAATACGCAATTTATGAACTGGCTAATGATGTATGTCGACGATACTCTGTATGGGTCTCACGACATTGACACAGCGTTTCCCATCCGACATGAGCTGACATCAGTCCTTAGCTCTGCAGGATTTACAATGCGAGAATAGACAGCAAACCATCAGAAAATTTTACCCGGAATACCTACTGAAGATCTTTTGAATAAGAATTTTCTTAAATTGGAAGATGCCACCTCAGCTAAAACTTGGCATTCGATGGAATGCGAAAGCGGATTATTTCTCCATTGAAACGAAGCCATTCAATATTGCACCCTCTTACACCAAACGAGAAATGTTGTCATTCATTGAAAAATTATTTTATACCGGCGGATGGTTGGCTCCACCGAATGGTTGGTCATGTATAATAGCAAAAAGACTCATGCGACAAGTGTGGTTGGACGCCATCGGTTGGGATGACCCCTAACCTCGCGGATACTACAACTCTGGATAAAAATTGTCCAGTGTTATTACAAAATTAATCTCTTGAAAATCCTTCCATGGATTTATTTCACTCCAACTAGTGCATCTATGCGTTTAGCGATGCGAAATGCATGCGTTTTGCGATGCTTCCGAAAGAGCATATGCAGGCGTGGCCTACGTGAGCATTGGTAACTCTCGCGAAGTCCGCACTTCTTTAGTCTATGCCAAAACTAAAGTTGTCCCCATAAAAACAATATTGACTTCGACTTGAATTATGTGGTGTAATCCCCTTGGCCGACATCTTAAATTTACCACAGTACGATCTCTACTGCTGGACTGACTAGACAATAGTGCTCGCTTGGTTAAAACGACCTCCGTCCACATGGACTACATTCGTCGCTAACAGTGATGATAACTGCCAAGATCGTTGAAATCACAGATTCTAATCACTGGTTTCATGTCAAATCTCAACACAATGCAGCGGATTTGGCCAGCCGTGGCATTCATCCGCCTGAATTGCTTCATATATCATTATGGTGGCAAGTTCCTGCGGCAAGAAAAGAAGCGCTAGCCCCACTCTTGTACTCCCGATATGTTCGAAACGGAATTGGAAGTGAAACCAATTAAATCGAATTTTACATATTTCCATTATTATGAAGACATATTGGAAAGGTTATCTTTTCTTTCGCAAGCTGTTCGCGTCTATTTTTTCGGTTCTTTCATCACCCACATCCCCAACACCGCCCCTCTTTTTGGCGAAACGACAAAATTATTGACTATTATAACATTCAATATGTCAAGCGTCTTTTCTATTCTCTCGCAGAAGGTTAATTTCGCCAATGAATATCACTGCCTAGAAATGAAAAGGAATCTTGACCGCAAGAGTCCAATTCTGTCACTCAATCCATTCTTATCTCAAGATGGAATTTTACGGGTAGGTTAACATTTAGTCTCATGTCCGTCACTCTCCTATGACGAACGTCATCCAATTCTTATTTTTTCTTTTTTTTATGGCAGATGAAACCAAACTCAGGGGATGCCCCCTATCCATGCACATTTGTTGGTTCCGAAGGTATGACAGGTTAGTGGGAAAAGGGAAAGAGGGAGTAGTGACGGTTTACACATCGCTTAAAGGTTTCGATGCTGTAAGTGGGGGAGAAGACATGCGCAGGGAGATTATTTCACAATCTAATGACGCGACCAAAAAACGAATTCCCACGATAATGAGTGGTTCGTTGGAACGGAATCGCGACATAAAAGGAGTCCAACTCTCTGGAAAGCCGAGTAGTTCTGCTAAATACCTGAACCGTGTAACGAACCTTTTTCACCGCGTGTATTTCCTCGCCGGTGTCCAGAGTTCAGAACACAAAAAAACCAACGATTGCTTTTTTTCTTAATTTTTTTTAAATTTAATTTTACTTTCCTAATACTATTTATTGTCTGATATTTTATATATTTTTATACGCCACTGCGTAAGCAAGCCACTACCCTGTATACGCACCCTGCGCTCTGCTTTGTCTTGCTGTACGTCACGGCTTAAGCAAGCCAGTGGTTTCCAGCCTATGTACCCTGTATACGCACCCTGCGCTCTGTCTCGCTGTCTTGCTGTACGTCACGGCTTAAGCAAGCCAGTGGTTTCCAGCCTATGTACCCTGTATACGCACCCTGTCTTGTCTTGCTCTACGTCACGGCTTAAGCAAGCCAGTGGTTTCCAGCCTATGTACCCCGTGTACGCACCCTGCGCTCTGTGTTGCTGTACGCCACGGCTTAAGCAAGCCAGTGGTTTCCAGCCTATGTACCCTGTATACGCACCCTGCGCTCTGTCTCGCTGTCTTGCTGTACGTCACGCTTAAGCAAGCCAGTGGTTGCCAGCCTATCGCTAATAATCTAATTTATCGTCGACGTACCACCACGATGGCTATTGCCGGAAAGAGAGCTCTTCTACTTCTGCTAACTTATTTTTTTAACGCTTATATTAATTTATTATATTCATTTATTATATATTAATTTATTATCTATACTTATTTCCTACCGCATAAGCGAGTTGTTGGGGCAGAAACCTGTTGTCTGACTTCTCCCTCACACTCCCCTCCTACTTAGTGGGAAGCTCTTTGACTTGGGCTCGGCCGCCTCTGTAGATCTCGAAGCGGATTCTGCGCCCGTGGATGTAACGTATAAAATAGTTACGCCGCTTTTCCATCTTATTGTCCCATGCCTGTTGGATGACTCCGTTGATCTCTGCCTGCACCCCCTCAGGGAGAATGTTGCCGTCGATGCCTCTCCACGGCGCTTCGTCTTCGGGGTTCGCTGGGTTAGTTGCCACCACACCTGTTGGTTTGTTCTCGCTCAACTCCCACTCCAGGCGCGGGATTTTTTTTGTGACGCCTCGTTGTCCGTGCTGTTGTCGCTGCTCACGCTACTACTGCTGCTACTACGACTGCTACCACTGCTGCTGCTACTACTGTGGTCCAACTCTGGCCACTCGATCGCGTGTTGTTGCTCGGTCTTCCCATTCTCATACCGCGTCTTCAGTTGTTGTGTTATGCACCATCTCTTTCGCCCGATCTCCTTTTGTGTGCCCCAAGCACTGGCCTCAATGTGTGGCTGTTCGCTGGCGATGTGTGATAGTATCACCTCGACAAAGTGTAGCATATACACCCCGCAGTCTGTCAAGTTGGGTTGTTGGGGTACCTGTACGGTTTTCCACGGCATAGCTTCCTCACTGAAATGCAGCCCGCCGTCAGTTCGCTTTAGCTGGGCTTCATATTCGCAAATTATGTAGCTGCGCAACAGCTTGGCGGCCTCTGTACGTGGCTTCGTCCTTAGCGAATCCAGGGTGAGCATGATGGAACTTGGAGCCGAGTTCGCACGTTCTGGGTCCCGCGTGATGCCTGGGAGCGAAATCACCATCAAGTACCAGTGTTGTTCGTCCTTTACTGGTACGACGATGTAGTTCTTTCGGAATAAATTGACGCCTTTCGTCCAGCGTCGGACACTGCGGTGACGCTCGTGGTCGGTTGCTTGCCGATACAGTTTCAGCCGAAGCATAAAGAACGATGAGAATATGTGAACCTCCTCTCGATCGGCCTCTGGTATACCCTCACGCCACAACCACTGCAGCTACACGTCGATGAAAGTGTCGTTCAGGAACCTGCCCTTGTCCAGTCTCCTATAATCAGTCATAGGGACTTGGATGCCGCGGCCGTCTGGTGGATAGGTGAAAAGTGTTGGGACTGTAGTCTTTTCTCCCAGGGAGCTTGTGGAGGAAGCCTCCACTGCCTGCTTGCTGCCTGTTGCGGCTGGCGTTACGGCGTTTCCGCCGACATCCGTTCGCATCTCGTTCTGTCAGAGACTTGAGTTCTCACCGGATGCCTCACCGTTCAGTTTGGGCACGATGCCGGAGTGCGAGGCAGCTGCACAGCCCTTGTACTGCTGTATCTCTGCCTCGGTTGTTTGGAGCGAATGCTCGTTGCATGTATACCGGTATGTAATATCCCGCAGGATTTGCGGCGCTGACTTGATATCTGGCTGTCTCGCTTGCTGCCGGTTGCGATCGCTGGTTGCCACTTCCTCGAACTCTGCACCCAACGGTCCTTTGTCGCCCGCGTTAGATTAAATCGCACGATATCAAAGATCTCCTGTAGATGTGCTCTGTGGGTTGCTTCGTCGTATATCCTATGGTGACTTCGACGTACAGTGCCCGGGGTAGCCGGGGTTCCCTGCCTTGAGTTAGAAACGCTGTAGCCCGTAGATTCCGATACGCTTGTGTTGATGGCGAGTGAGATTTCATGAATTTTGTCATCCCAAACCTTGTGCTGATTGTCGGCGAATTGTGCCATCACGGTCTTCACCGTGCGGTTGACCCTTTCCGTTGGGTTTTCCTGTGGTGAGTATTGGGCAGTAAACTGCTGCCGCGTTCCTAAGACGTTTGAAGACTTCCTTCAACTTCTGAATGTGGTCGGAGATGGATGAACTTGTGACAATTATGTCATCCAGGTATGCAAACGCGAAAGGTTCGACTTCAGGGCCGATGACACGGTCCAAGGTTCGCTGAAACGTAGCGGGAGCAGAGTGGAGGCCGAATGTCATGACGCGCCACTGGTATAAACCCCGTCCTGGTACGGTAAATGCGGTGTATTTTCTACTGTCGGTTTCCATCGGATTCCATACTACTGATAACATTTGCGCTGCGAAGTCTGTACAATGTGTTATATATATGTACATATGTGTTATTCCTGGCAGCAGATAGGCGTCCGCCATGGATTTGCTATTAAGTTGCCTATAGTCAATGCACATGCGCCAAGCACTCTCGTCTGCGGCTTCCAGCATGACTAGAAATTGGAATTTACCACGGAAATTACCAAATGCTACGTTTGTGGTGATAGCTCGTTGCAATGATTTTTTGAACGGTTTGCTAGAGTAACGTCGGTTGTTATGGGTACCGGATTACACCTAGGGCCCAGTTGGTTGACCAGCGCCTGGCTCACAAAACTTGCTGATGCGCCTGTGTCAATGATAGCGGTCATTGGAACATTCCCCACCGTTATGTCGGCGAGTATATGGTGTTCCTTGTATCGAAATTTCCTGCGTTTACTTGAGGGTGGCCTGGCGTCGAGCACGGGTTCGCTTGCCCTCAATACTTCCGACCCCTCTCGGCGTTTCCCGCTTGTCGTTGGCAGCAGTGTATAGTGCGGACTCCTCTCTTCCCGCATCTCCAACAGAACAAGGTTTGTGCGTTCTGGCAGTCGTATGCAAAGTGTCCTTCGTGGCCGCACCTACGGCAGGCCGTTTTTGGGTTAATTCGAATTCCCGTGGCTTGTGATGGATTACGCGGCTGCGCACCTGAAATGGGCTCTTGCTTTTGTTTTATCATTTGATGCCGCTCCTGCGGCTGGCGGGACTTGTGGCTATGCTGCGGTTAGAGTTGCTTAATGCTTTCGAGGTCTTCTGCCATTGTTATTAATTCCGCTAAATTTCCGAAATCCTTCCGTCGGATATACCACTTATAGTCTGGGAGTGCGTTTCGAAAGATTCGATCAGTTTTCTGATCGTTCATTGACAATACATGTTCATTGACAATACATAAGTTTTAAAAGTCTCTTTCTCCCTTTGATGGCGTCGTCGTTGAGGCGCTCCTGGTACCGTGTTGGTAGAAAAAACTTCAAAAAGTCTTTTTTAAAAGCCTCCCAAGTGTCCCAATGATGGTTATTGTTGCGGAACCATAGTAGAGCATCGTCCTTCAACAGCTCTGGCATAGCGCGTGGTATTTGGCTGGCATTAATAGTGTATGCCTCCGCCAGTTCTTCGATGCGTTCGAAAAATGAAATGGGATCCTTGGTGTCGTCGTATTTCACGGACCACTTCCTGACTTGCTCAATAACCGCTACCGTTGCTTGTATGTCAGTTTTTTGGGGTCTCAGAGGTTCGATGCTTAGATATGGCGCTGCCGCCGTTGCCGAACCTAAAATGAGCGCCGCCGTCGTTACCTTACCAGCGTTTTCCTCGGTACAGTCTCGCAGCATTGTTTTCGGTGATACCGATCTCTGCTGCGCTGATTGTATTTCCTGCAAGCGTTGTTGTTGTTGAGGAGAGTACTTCTCGTCGTGTATGTATGCCGCGAGACGTTTTCTCATTTCGTCGACTGCACCCGTCGTGTCGAGATCAAACTCCGTTGCGTATGTTATAAGTTCGTCCCTTCTTAGGCAGTATACCCACGCGGTCGCTACCATTTTGATGATGTTTGTTTTATTTTATTATTATTTTTTTTTAATTTACTCCCAAAAACAACTTTATATTATATTTCCGCTGCCTTTTTTTTCTCTTTCTTCATCGCTCTAGTTTCCCTGTTCGTGCGCCATTGTAACGAACCTTTTTCACCGCGTTGATTTGCTCGCCGGTTTACAGAGTTCGGAACAAAAAAAACCAACGACTGCTTTTTTTCTTTATTTTATTTTAATTTAATTTTACTTCCCTAATACTATTTATTGTCTGATATTTTATATATTTTTATACGCCACTGCGTAAGCAAGACACTACCCTGTATACGCACCCTGCACTCTGTCTCGCTGTCTTGCTGTACGTCACGGCTTAAGCAAGCCAGTGGTTTCCAGCTTATGTGCCCGGTGTACGCAGCCTGCGCTCTGTCTTGCTGTACGTCATGGCTTAAGCAAGCCAGTGGTTTCCAGCTTATGTTTTATTAAATTAAATAAATAAACTTATTTTTTTAACGCTTATATTCATTTATTATATTCATGTATTATATATTAATTTATTATCTATACTTATTTCCTAGCCTCCGACTCATTAATATCCACACCACCCATATATATAGGTGAGAAGTTGTCACCCGCCAGACGTTTGGGGGTCAACAAACAGTATTGGGTCTTCCGCGCATTAAAATCGACCCGATTCGCTCGACCCCACTCCTGGATTTTGCTGAGGTCAGATTGGAGTGTGTCATTCATAATTCTGCATTTTCTAGTGATCTCCAGAGTAAAGGGACGCCTGGAGAATGAATATGAATGACAAAAGCTGCTGTCATCAGCAAACGAGTAGACGGGGTTTGATGTCAATGACAGAAGGTCAGAGATTCAATATCCATCCAGTGAATGTATTACCGACACCATAAGCAGCCAGTTTAGACACGAGTGCTTTATGCCACACTCGGTCAAATGCCTTGGAGATATCCAAAGCAACAATCTTACTCTCACCGAATTAGTGAACACCGCTCAGTGAGGAACGCCATCAAATCGCCTGTGGAGCGGTGAGCACGGAAACCATACTGGCGATCACTGACCAATTGGTTGCTTTTCTGATACCTCATTAAGTTAAAATTTATAATGCTCTCCATAACTTTGCTGTTTTTTAAAAAGGCTGAGGAGGCAGTTTTGGCTGCTCTGCGAAAGTTATTAATGAAACACTCAGCATATAAATTCAATATGAAGATATATGCTGAGTATGTTAGAATAACTAATGATGATGAAATGATTGTTGAAATTAAATCATTTCAATCGAAAATGATAATGGTTAACCGGTAAGCCGAATGTATCCAAACGATGAAGATCTCGAAGATTAATCTTCTCAGGAGGAAAAGTGTCTTCCCATATGAATACATAAATTCAGTTGATCGCCTGCAAGAAACCAGCCTTCCTACTCGCGCTGATTTATTTTGGCAGACGTTTTTGAAAATTTCAGAAACGTGTGCAAAAATATTTACAATCTGGATCCATGTCAGTACTACACGGCTCCAGGTTTGTCTTGGGACGCATTGTTTAAAACAACCAACATAGAACTGGAGCTGCTTACTGACGTTGACATGTATCTTTTCGTACAGAAAGGCATACGGGGCGGCATCGTTCAATGTAGCAAGAGGCATTCAAATGCAAATAATAAGTATATGACGGATTAGTATCCAACTAAGCCGTCAGAATACTTAATGTATTTGGATGCCAATAACCTATACGGTTGGGCAATGTCGCAATATTTACCGTATGGGGGATTTGAATGGGTTGCTGACGTTAATAATTTTAGCGTCAGCAGCATATATATATATATATATATATACATATATATATATATATATATATATATATATATATATATATATATATATATATATATATATATATATATATATATATATATATATATATATATATATATATATATATATTGTGGAATTGTCTCCCTGCGCATGTTTTCCCACCCACTTATAACGTCGATGCTTTTAAAAGAGGTGTAAATCGACACTACTCCGACCTTTTCCCTTCTAAACCAACGAATGCTTTGCATGGATAGGGGGCATCCCCTGAGCTTGGTTCTATCTGCCATAAAAAAAAATAAAAAAATATATACATTAATAAAAAATTTATTTATAACATTAAATTATTTTGTTTATATTATTTTGTTTATAACATTAAATTATTTATATATATATATATATATATATATATATATATACATATATATATATATATATTGTAAATATAGACATTAAGTGTACAATTGTTAGGTTAACATTTTTCGACATAGTCCTGCGTTTTTCCAGAATATTCTACGGCAAATTTCTTATCACGTTCCATTCTTTTTTTCTATGATATCTAAACCTTTTAATGCCTTTGATAGCTAATTGGAAGCTCTGGAGAATCATATTACCATAACAAGCCAGATTTATAGCGTTCGCCATTCCATTTCGTGTTTGATTTTAATATTGAGAGCGCTCGTTTATCTTTGTCTGACAATAATAGTTGTATTGAGATTTTAACGCCAAATGTCTATGTCAAAATAATTTTTTTACCCTACACCCGAAGGGAGTAACTAAGCCTCCTGATAACTAAGTTGGCAATATCTAATGAACAGTATAAGATATGGAGATGTAATTTCATCAGGATATATAGGGAAGCTTTACCAACAAGCTGGGCGTGCCACGCCCACTCGTACAAAAGTTGTCAATATCTTGTAAACGGTATAAGATATTAATACGAAATGTTATCACGAGGTATCTACATGTATTACCAATCTATATACAAAAAATGGGCGTTGTCGGCCCACTTATACCGAAGTTGTCAATATCCCATAAACGGTTAAAAATATTGATACGCAATTCTATCTACCAGTATCTAGAGACATTACAAAAACATTTTGCTGAAATGGGCGTGGTACGCCTACTTATACAAAAAGTGTTAACTAAATTTTTTCAGTTACTCGTGTGTAGGATATTTAGATTTCGGCCAAGCCTAAGACAACATTTTTACTTGTTTTATTATTTCGGGAATGTGCTCCGGCGCTACAGGCGATTCCAAAGGTACTGTTAGGAATGCTTGGGTTAATCTTATTAATAATTAAGTTTCGGTTGCACATCGCTATAATCTTTGATCGTTAAATTTAAGAAGTATTTTTTCTATCGGAATATAACTCACCACGAATGAAAGCTTGCTTTGGCAATTCTAAATTGGTTAAGTGTAAACATTTGACATTTTATACGTTTTCATACCTCTATCTATTCCACTTATTTTAATTGTTACCCGTTCTGATTTTGGCTTAATACTTGATTATTTAACCATCGCAAGTCCAATATTAATTGTTTCTCAATCTGTTTGTCCAGCAGGGAAAAATTTGCTCCTTCATTTATAAATGCATAGACTTCTGGTCATTAGTATGCTAATTTACAGGCATGAACTGGAAGAGAATGGAATCATTTCCTTTATTACTATCTGCATGGCAGTTTATGGATGCCCTGGCGATATTGAAGACACCAAATTCTGGTGATTCTGGCAAATATAATGCCTGCTTGTCGGCTCCTATGAATAGTAAAATAAGAATGAAAATGCAGCAGCCAAGATAAAATTTCAGACTCTGCTACTGCTTGGAATTCTGTATGCATATGTTAGTGTTTAATGGCTTTGAGGCAGCCTCAATTTTGGCGTGACAACCGGAGTGGATCGCAAGCTGTTTCACTTTAAGCGATCAACGCAAATTATGTCGCTATCATGATACACCGTTTGTCACCGTCAGTTTTCGCTTAAGTGTTGCGGCCATCAATAGGAAATTTCTGTGCGTCAGAATACCCTTTTCAGACACTGCATATGGATCTTATTCAGCCTTCCCTCATTCCCTTTCACTTTCATAGCTTAAGGCCATCGACCCAAGATTTTGGGTTTGTACTGCGAAATTAAATAAAAGTGAATCTCTCATTGCTTTATTGCATCGTTACTATATATTTATCGTAACTATATATGTAAGTAGTGGCTATGGCCGGAAACCACTTTATTCAATTTTTATCCAAACCTGGTTTGTACACATTTATAATTTCTATCAATTTGTTTAAAAATATTTTTACAGTCCTACTTGGAGTTCGACGGAAGGATCAATATAGAACTTTACCACGCATTGGATCACTTAAACCCAGAGAAATTTGATTTTCGCGGGAATATTTCCATTCCTAGTGTAAATATTGGCATTACTACCACAGTGCAAGAAGTATTATCCGATCATCAGCGTATCAGTCTTCAGGTTTGTAGTTATCAGTAGATTGCAGTTTGTTATCAGTTATCAGTAGATCAGTTTGTAGTATGTACATTATGTATTCAATTCAGTGTACATTATTTACAACGAAAGTTTAACTTGTTGGTAGGTACTACATACTGCAATATACTCATACAACATACGCTTACAACAGTATATATTGTACTTAAAACAAGCGTTCGAAAAATCCCGCGAACGATTCACAATACGCAACTAGCTTGGTTCCCGAGACAAAGCTATAAAGTGAAGGCACCCTTACGAGCGAAAAAGGGTCGTAGAGCACGACTCTTGAGTCTAGCCCAAGAGGCGGCTAGTGGTTTTCGTGAGCCTAATTCGTAAAACCATTTCTGTTCATAGAATTAGTAGACAACACTTCGAAATTTAGACATGGTTGTAGAATTCATGATAAGAATTTTTAAAAGACACTTCGTAATGGATTTAGGACATAGTCAGAGGGATGACCATGTCCAAAATTCTTTCACCCCAATGGTAGTTAAAAGGAGATTTTGACAAACATATTTTATTGATAGAATTTATAGAGTACACTTCGAAGGAGATTTTGAACATGATCAGAGGGTAAAAGAATGTGACAAACATAATTTATTTATGGAATCGCTAGAATAGGATCTAACAGATGGTCAAAAGCGGATAATATGCCAAAGAGAGTGGGAAATTGTATTAAAATTTTTCGACCACTTTGCGAAATACTGGAGTCGGCTCAAGGACCGAGCCAATACTTACTGACCCTTGCTCGTGTGAAGAGCCGGCTTATTAGCTCTGCTTCGCAAGTGACGAGTCAAGGTACATCATCCTCGTAAGGGCATTTCAGCCCATGTGTTGAGAAAGTGCGCCTCAACACAGGCTCGCCCATAGCGCAATCTCTTTAACTTATCATATATTTCAGGAGTTTTTCCTGGAAAATTGCCAATGTGCAGCCAGTTCCCAAAAAAGATGAGGCTACGAATCCTGTCAATTACCGACCCATAGCAATCTGTTCAATGTTCTCCAAGGTTATGGAGAGCATTATAAATTTTAATTTGATGAGGTATCTGGAGAATAACCAATTGATCAGTGACCGCCAGTACGATTTCCGTGCTCACCGCGCTCACTGAGCGGTGGAACAGTTGTGTTCACCAATCCAGTGAGAGTAAAGTTGTTGCTTTGCATATCTCCAAGGAATTTGACCGTGTGAGGCATGTCTAAACTGGCTGCTTATGGTGTCAGTAATACATTCACTCGATGGATATCGAATTTCCTCCGCGGCCGTTCTATTCGGGTTATGATAAACGTCCTTCTATTCTGGAGATCATTGAAAAACGCAGAATTATGCATGACACACTCCAATCTGACCTCAATAAAATCCATAATGCGGTCGAGCTAATCGGGTCGATTTTAATGCACATAAAACCCAATGCTGCCTGTTGGCACACAAGCGTTTTGCGGGTGACAATTTTCCGCTTTTAAGTATGGGTGGTGTGGATATTAATGAGTCGGAGGCTCTTGATGTTCTGGGCATGTCAATACAATGCGATCTTTGTTGGAACGATCACATTTTTGATGTGTCGAAAGAAGCAGCCAAGTGCTTAGGCTTTTTAAAGCGGTGCAAGAAATACTTCACTCCAACCGACCTTCGTTGTATGTACACCACTTATATCCGTCCGAAAATGGAGTACAACCCGCATATTTGGTCTGGAGCTTCGCGAACATATCTTCAGCTTCTAGACCGTGTCCAATGTCGTGCGATGAAACTTATAGGGGAGAGTAGGGTATCCAGCTCTATTGAAACCTTGGGATGTCGTCGTGATGTAGGGTGTGTATCATATAGATATTTTACCGTTACTTTCATGGTAAATGTTCATCTGAAGTAGCCAGTCTGATTCCTCCGGTTCAGGTATTTAGCAGAATTACTAATTCCAGAGTGGAGCACCCCTTTTATGTCACGATTCCGTTCCAACGAACCACGCATTATCGTGAGAATTCGTTTTTCGGTCGCGTCATTAAATTGTGGAATAATCTCTTCAAGGGATGTCACCTGTCCGTGCAAAGCATTTGTTGGTTCAGAAAGAATGAAAGGTTAGAGGAGAGAGGAAGATGTACTAATGGTGGTTTACACTTCGTTTAAAAGTTTCGATGTTATAAGTAGGCGGGAAAACATACGCGGGGAGATAGTTCCACAGTCGAATAGCCATCGAAAAATGAATTCTTACGGTGATGCGTAGTGCATTGGAATGGAATAAAGGCATAATAGGGGTGTACACCTCTGGAAAGCCGAGTATATCTTCTAAATACCTGAACAGAAAGAAAGCGTCGAAACCTTTAAGCGAAGTGTAAACCGTCACTACTACCTCTTTCCCCCTTCCCAATAACCTGTCATCCCTTCAGAACCACCAAATGCTGTGCATTGATAGGGGGCACCCCCTGAGCTTGGTTTCATCTGCTATCAAAAAAATAAAAAAAAACAGGAAGAATCATACGGGCTATTTCAGAGGAACACTTGCCCTTAAAATACGGGTAAAATAAGGATATACACCATATGTCACGACAACGCCCCAATGTTGCAATATAGAATGGATACTCTACTGTCACCTATAAACTTTTAATACTGTCTAGTAGCTGAAGACATGCTCGCGAAGCTAACGACCATATAAGCGTATTGTACTCCATTTTCAGACGGATTTGTAGATAGTGTAGATACAACGAAGATAGGTTGGAATGAAGTACAGGGTGGACCAAAAGTTCGTTTACATTTCAAATGATGATTTAAAAGAAACTAGTTGTGTGAGATAAAAACTGTTAATTTATTATTAAAGTACACAAATAGGGATTTTATTTAAAAAACAATTAAAAAAAACAAAAAAAAAATTTTTTTAATTGCCGATGGAATTGCGCTTCATAACCTTTCCGCCCCACCCCGCTGTCGCTGCTAGTCAAACCTATCGATTCAAATTTATACGGTCTTTTGGTCCACCCTGTATTTCTTACACCGCTTTAAAAAGCCTAACCACATGGCTGCTTCGTTTGATACATCAAAAGTGTGGTTGTTCCAACGAAGATCACATTGAATTGAAGTGTATGAATACTCTTCAAGTGTATGACAAATTAAAGACATCGCGCAATGGGCGAGCCCGTATTGAGGCGCACTTTCTCAACGCATGGGCTGAAATGCCATCCGGTCCCGAGAATTTGTTGACATTAGGATTGGAAAGCACTCCCTTAACAGCCCGTGTTCGAAAATGTAACATATGATACACCATCAACCACGCCCAGCGGTTGACTATTCTCAGGAAGAGAGCAGTTTTTAACAAATATTTTGGCTAATAAGTTTGCCTTATCAACCAAATGAGTGAAGATCTGATCATCCTTGAGGAGAGTTGGAATAGACGAGCCCGTCTGATTCCTCACTCTGCCCACGAACGACCAAAAGTTCGTTCTGCAGAAAGTGGTTTTTCTTCCAACCAATTAGACCAAGAATGGCGGCAATTCGCTCCAAAAATATTATTATATCAGTAAACATTTATGGAATTTTTTAATTATGTATTTTATTTATTCTATGCATATTTCTTTTGTATTATTTTTATTATCACCATATGTAAAATGTAGTAGAAACTAAGTTTCATTTTATGGTAGTTACATACAATATGAATTAGTAAATTCGACAGAAAAATATATTTTAAATGAAGTTTTGTGAGTTTTACTAGTTTAAAACTTCGTAAGTAAACTGGAACAAAGAATTAAGCAAATAAATAAAAACCAGAACATTGCAACTATAGGAGGCGTGATCATTAGATGATCATACCAGCACTGTTGTTGTGACATGCAACTTCATGATCATACCAGCACTGTTGATTATATCGGGATACTTGCCACCATGGCCTTCTGAATTGTTATACTGGAAGTACGAGGGTGGACTTGAATAGGGAGACTAAAACTTGCATTAATCATCTGATTATGAAGTGCAGAAGGTGCGAAATTGATGCTGGCGTAGTTACAACGAATATATCGGATAACTTCTCTCTGTGGTTTGCTATCTAAAATCTTTCGAAAAAGTAAGATATGAAAGAGAACATCAAGGGCAAAGTATAATAGTTGATTACAGAGTAAGTGCGAAATTCCACAAAATGGAGTGAACTTCTAAAAATTTAAAGTGTTGATATCCTCTATAGCGAAATACAAACAATATTTACAACAGCTCACGCAAAGAATCAAAAATATATAAGCAACGGATGCCACATTCACGGTTAAACAGCGAGATACTATCGTGTTGCAAACAACGTGACAAACTATATTAGAATTAGCGCTAAAAGCCTAAGGATAAATATATTGAAGTATTGTACAATATAAAACAAAGAAATATCGTAATAAAATGTTAGTAAGGGATAAGAATAAATACTACAGAGAAAAATTTTACGAATATAGATACGACATTGAACATGGAAAAAGATAAAGTCGCCAAAGAATTAGCGAAGAAATTAGGGTGTCATATCAATATCCGCAAGAATCTAAGTTAGGACCATTATTGTAAAGGGTGTTTTAGAATGCTGTTCGTTTTTGATACTTAGAAAGAAAACACTAGAATTAGTTCAAACTCATTTTAATTACTTTTAAATTAAAGAAAAGTTTTTAAATTTTTATGTATGAAAAACAATAATTTGTAAATGCGCACCATGTGCTTCTTCACACTTATTTATCCTGGAACGAAATTTTTAATCACTCGCTGGAGCATCACTCTTGGAACAGCGTTGATTTTGTCTTTTATTCGTTGCTTTAAAACATTCAAGTTGGGTGGTAATGGGTCTCCTCGGCAATTAATTACTCTTTTAGGGAATAAATTCTGAAGAGCAGCTAAGAGTTGTGGTTGTAGCGCATCTGGTTCAAAGTATCAAAAAAGTATGGGCCGATAATTCCTTGACTTGATATGGCAGCCCAAACAACAACCTTAGGCGAGTGTAAAGGTGTCTGATGCAGTTCGAATGGATTGTCAGAAGCCCAATATCTACAATTTGCTTTATTCACGTGGCCATTGATGTGAAAATTGGATTCATCATAGAATTATATGTTATTGAAGCTTCTAAAACGATTTTTCATTGTCCTGCAGAATTCGACTCGTTTAGCAGGATCATCGGGCTTCATCTCTCGCACGACAACAATTTTGTTGGGGTGAAAATGTAAATCTTTTTGCGAATCGTTGACGTCTCACTGCGTTTTTGAGATCACTGGTAT
Source organism: Sicus ferrugineus (assembly GCA_922984085.1). NCBI lineage: Eukaryota > Metazoa > Arthropoda > Insecta > Diptera > Conopidae > Sicus > Sicus ferrugineus. Next base: position 12,535,452 of record OV277350.1, read on the forward strand.
TCTACTGGGTCGTTGATATCTCACTGCGTTATTGAGATCACTGGTATTCTACTGGGTCGTTGATATCTCACTGCGTTTTTGAGATCACTGGAGTTCCACTGGATCGTTGACGTCTCACTGCGTTTTTGAGATCACTGGTATTCTACTGGGTCGTTGATATCTCACTGCGTTAAGATCACTGGTATTCTACTGGGTCGTCGATATCTCACTTTGTTTTTGAGATCACTGGAGTTCCACTGGGTCGTTGATATCTCACTGCGTTTTTGAGATCACTGATGGTTTGCTGAACCGATATCTCGCCGAGTTTTCGAGATCGCGTTTAGTTCACTGAGATGGTGATATTTTCACCGAGTCGCTCGATGTTCTGATGACTGCACTGACGGAAAGGTTTACAAGCCACTGCGACCGTTCTCTAGTATATCCGCTGAGTTTGCTATCTGAAACTTTCTATAGGAGAGCACACCAGCCACTGTAACTAAAACTTTTCTGTTTCTAGTTTTACTCACGTTTGCCAGGGAACAGGAGGGCGTACAAGCCACTACGACTGTATATTTCTGGCGCTTCAACTCGTGCAACAGGCGGGCGTACAAGCCACTACGACTGTGTATTTCTGGCACTTTAGCTTTTACAACAGGAGGGCGTACAAGCCACTACGACTGTGTATTTCTGGCACTTTAGCTTTTACAACAGGAGGGCGTACAAGCATTTACGACAGTATATTTCGGGCACTTCAACTCCTGCAACAGGAGGGCGTACAAGACACTACGACACTTTTTTTTATGGCAGATGAAACAAAGTTCAGGGGATACACCCTATCCATGCACAGCATTTGTTGGTTCCGAAGGGATGACAGGTTAGTGGGAAGGGGAAAAGAGGGAGTAGTGACGGTTTACACTTCGCTTAAAGGTTTCGACGCTGTAAGTGGGCGGGAAGACATTCGCAGGGAGACTATTCCACAATCTAATGACGCGACCGAAAAACGAATTCCCACGGTAATGCGTGGTTCGTTGGAACGGAATCGCGACATAAAAGGAGTGCACAACTCTGGAAAGCCGAATAGTTCTGCGAAATACCTGAACCGGAGGAATCAGACTGGCTACTTCAGAGGAACATTTACCATGAAAGTAACGGTAAAGTAATGATACACACCGTACATCACGACGACGCTCTAATATATATATATATATATATATATATATATATATATATATATATATATATATATATATATATATATATATATATATATATATATATATATATATATATATATATATATATATATATATATATATATATATATATATATATATATATATATATATATATATATATATATATATATATATATATATATATATATATATATATATATATATATATATATATATATATATATATATATATATATATATATGCCATAAAAAAAGTGTCGTAGTGTCTTGTACGCCCTCCTGTTGCAGGAGTTGAAGTGCCCGAAATATACTGTCGTAAAGGCTTGTACGCCCTCCTGTTGTAAAAGCTAAAGTGCCAGAAATACACAGTGGTAGTGGCTTGTATGCCCTCCTGTTGTAAAAGCTAAAGTGCCAGAAATACACGGTCGTAGTGGCTTGTACGCCCTCCTGTTGCACGAGTTGAAGCGCCAGAAATATACAGTCGTAGTGGCTTGTACGCCCTCCTGTTCCCTGGCAAACGTGAGTAAAACTATAAACAGAAAAGTTTTAGTTACAGTGGCTGGTGTGCTCTCCTATAGAAAGTTTCAGATAGCAAACTCAGCGGATATACTAGAGAACGGTCGCAGTGGCTTGTAAACCTTTCCGTCAGTGCAGTCATCAGAACATATATATATATATATGCCATAAAAAAAAGTGTCGTAGTGTCTTGTACGCCCTCCTGTTGCAGGAGTTGAAGTGCCCGAAATATACTGTCGTAAAGGCTTGTACGCCCTCCTGTTGTAAAAGCTAAAGTGCCAGAAATACACGGTCGTAGTGGCTTGTACGCCCTCCTGTTGCACGAGTTGAAGCGCCAGAAATATACAGTCGTAGTGGCTTGTACGCCCTCCTGTTCCCTGGCAAACGTGAGTAAAACTAGAAACAGAAAAGTTTTAGTTACAGTGGCTGGTGTGCTCTCCTATAGAAAGTTTCAGATAGCAAACTCAGCGGATATACTAGAGAACGGTCGCAGTGGCTTGTAAACCTTTCCGTCAGTGCAGTCATCAGAACATCGAGCGACTCGGTGAAAATATCACCATCTCAGTGAACTAAACGCGATCTCGAAAACTCGGCGAGATATCGGTTCAGCAAACCATCAGTGATCTCAAAAACGCAGTGAGATATCAACGACCCAGTGGAACTCCAGTGATCTCAAAAACGCAGTGAGATATCAACGACCCAGTAGAATACCAGTGATCTCAAAAACGCAGTGAGACGTCAACGATCCAGTGGAACTCCAATGATCTCAAAAACGCAGTGAGATATCAACGACCCAGTAGAATACCAGTGATCTCAATAACGCAGTGAGATATCAACGACCCAGTAGAATACCAGTGATCTCAAAAACGCAGTGAGACGTCAACGATTCAGTGGAACCCCAGTGATCTCAGAAACGCAGTGAGATATCAACAACCCAGTAGAATAACAGTGATCTCAAAAACGCAGTGAGACGTCAACGACCAAGTAGATTTCCAGTGATCTCAAAAACGCAGTGAGATATCAACGATACAGTGAATTAACAGCGATCTCGACAACTCGGCGAGATATCAGTTCAGTAAATCATCGGTGATCTCAAAACACAGTGAGATACAAACGACTTAGTAAAACCTTCAGCGATCAACCGTGGCCTCCACGTTACCGTACTCTGTACAGTAAAAATTACTTTTGTGTAAGACAAACTCAATACAAATATTAGAATAAGCTATTTGTAAGGCGAATAAAGATATTGAACGCTTGCTCAGTGCTTGACTGATTTTGGACTTGTCGCCGAAGGAACCTTGAATGACATGGGGGAAAAACTCATCGAGTTCATCAACGAAGGAAACCACGCGGAGAGTGTGAAACGAAGGTTGAGGGCATATGAAGCGGAAGACGGTCGCGCAACATCGGATCCCAGTGACCTGCCGAAGGCACTGATGATGGATGTTCCAACGAGGGAACGCAGCCTGATTGGCCTAGGGAGCGTAAACACCCCACGGGTGATGGACAGCAACTTGCGGGAAAAAATTGAGCGCCATTCGTACCCTGAGAATTTCAGGGACTACGTCATTAGCTTGCAAAATCTGATGAGACATAGCAGGTACACGGAGAGAGAAAAGCTGGGGAGAATATACAAAAACTCGGCGTTCGAGTACCAGTTTTACATAAAAAGGCAAGATTTCCTGTAACTAAGAGTTGCTCTCGTTGACCGAGGATTTCGAGTGCCTGCGATTTTCCATGACGGACGAGTCGTCAAAGGAATACCAGACGCGGCCAGTAGCCTCGAGACAATGGCCATCTGAACACAATCATGCGGTGAGGCAGGCGATCTGAAGACCTTTCAACCCAGAAACCGCATGCGGACGCTGCGGGCGGGAAGGACATATACGCCGTGATTGCCAGAACCCTGTCGTGATTTTCTGCTGGGAGTGTGGCCTAGAGGGAATAATAACCGTTGACTGTTGAAGACAGACACAGGGAAAAGACCTGGGACCGGGATAGGAGCGACACTCTCCCTCGCAGGCGAGACCGTGTCTTTGGGCCCGACGGACAAGCTGGAGAACCCGAATGAGGCAGTAATTTGTATATCAGCACAGAAATCAGGACCTAAAAAACCAGAGGACATCGAGAGTTTTCTTCAGGAAGAAATGAAGAAATTTGAAACCCTGAAAGGCGTTTCCGATATTACCGAGCACAAAACAGTGATGCGTGACGAGTGTCCTATAAAACAACGGCACTTTCCCAGAAATCCGGCGATGCAGGCTGTCGGCAGGTCATCGACAAAGAGATCGACGATCTCCTAGAGAAAGGTTGCATAGAACCCTCAAGCAGTCCATACAGTGCACCAATTGTGTTGGTGAGAAAGAAGTCTGATGAATGGCGTTTGTGCGTAGACTACCGCCAGCTGAATACCCGATCGATTCCAGATGCATACCCCATTCCGAGAATTCAACACATTTTGGAGCGGCTGCGAGACGCAAAGTATATCAGTAGCCTTAACTTAAAGAGCGTGTACTGGCAGATTCCAATGGCGGAGGACAGTAAGCAATACACGGCGTTTACTGTACTATGCTCTGGACCATGTTATCGGTCCCGATTTGGAACCTAAAGCTTTCGCCTACCTGGACGACATAATTGTCACAGGATCGTCCGCGGAAGAGCACATCGCGAATCTTCGGGAGGTTTTGCAGCGTTTGAGACAGGCAAATCTCAAACTCAACGTCGATAAGTGTGAGTTTTTTAAGGAGTTGAAATACTTGGGACATGTGGTAAGCGAGCAAGGCACCCAGACAGACCCAGACAAAATTTCGGCGATACAAAATTTTAAGCCAGCAACCGCCACCAAAGAACTACGAAGCTGTTTGGGCATTACCTTCTGGTATTTTTTGGACGATACCTCCTGGTATCACAGGTTCGTGCCAGATTTCGCGAAAACCGTCAAGCCAATAACCACACTACTACGAAAAGGAAGACATTGGAAATGGGGCGAGGCGGAACAGGAAGCGTTCGAAACCCTCAAGCAAAAACTCACGGAGGCACCAATACTGGCGTACCCGGATTTCAACGAGAAATTTCAACTTCAAACGGACGCGAGCGACTTTGGACTTGGAGCCGTGCTCACACAACAACTGGAAAATCAAGAGTGTTATCGCGTACGCCAGCCGACATCTCAACAAGGCCGAAAAGAATTACTCGCCAACAGAGAAGGAATGCCTGCCTGGCCATAGTGTGGGGTATTCGCGCGCTTACCTTGAGGGCTACCGGTTCACAGTATTCACAAATCATCTGGAGCTGAAGTGGCTAAACTCTATAGAGAGCCCTTCGGGAGAATAGAGAGATGGGCCTTGGAGCTCCAACAGTTTTCTTTTGACATCCAGTACCGGAAGGGGAAGCTGAATATAATCGCGGATGCACTATGCAGACAGCCGCAAGATACCGTCGCCAGAGTAGCAACAAAGGAGACACGCGAACAGCCTTGTAAGTGTTTAGAAGCAAAGGTCAGAGAAGTGTAACAAAATCTGGAGAAGTTCCCCGACTACACCTTGGAGAATGAGAATCTGTTACGTCATATTCCGAATCGACTCGGGGACGAGGTCTGCACGTCGTGGAAGCTATACGTGCCTAGGACAATGAGAGACAGAGTGCATAAAGAAAATCACAACCATCTGTGCGCTGGCCACGGAGGAGCCCGCAAGACCATATGCCGGCTAAAGAATAAATATTACTGGCCAGGAATGTTTCACGATGCTAGAAGATATGTACGGCAATGTGAATCGTGCCACCGTTACAAGCCGAACCAGCAAAAGGCGTCAGAGAAAATGCCACCCATTTGGCAGAAGAACCTTGGGCGATACTCTGTGCGGATTTTGTGGGCCCGCTACCGCGTTCTGCACATGGAAACACAACTCTCCTAGTATTCTTTGATAAATTTTCAAAATGGACTGAAATTATACCCTTACGAAAAGCCTGAACAGAACACTTGCAGCGAGCATTTCGAGAACGCATTCTAGCCCGGTTCGGAGTACCCAAGATACTAGTAACGGATAATGGGACTCAGTTTACGAGTCGCAGTTTTCGTCGAATCCTCCAGGAAATGGGTGTGAACCAACAGTTTACTGCACCATATAAGCCACAGGAGAATCCCACGGAGGGAATCAATAGAACGATAAAAACGGTAATAGCACAACTTTCGGACAACAAGCACCGAGAGTGGGACGAACTGCTCCAGAAATTACGCTGGCCATCAATAGCGGCGTATCCGAAACCACAGGTTACAGCCCAGCATATCTCACGTAAGAACGAGAACCAAGACTTCCTGGAACCTACTACGACGAGCAAACGCCGGGCAGCGGTCAGGAACCCATTGTTGTGGGTATTCCTGGAAATGCGGATCCTCTCTATCAAAGACCCAAGTGCCTTCTATTGTTCTTTATTCTTATCTTCAGTGTAGCGGCGTTCTGCGCGCTGTGGGCTTACAATCAGAACTCTACTATAAAACATTTTCTCGTTTCCACTTAAGATCAGTCGACGTAGCCGTCGGCGAAACTAAAGTGGACCGGTATGTCGCAATTCCACTTATTTTGCAATAGTAATTTCTTAATAATAATATTAATATATTAACGTCGGCAGTCTAAAAGTGGACGTCGTCGGCGTCGGCGAAACTAAAGTGGACCGGTATGTCGCAATTCCACTTATTTTGCAATAGTAATTTCTTAATAATAATATTAATATATTAACGTCGGCAGAATTAAATTGGGAACTATTTAATTCTTCCGCGTTTGGTCTTTACTTTTTGTTTTGGCTAATTTCATTTACTCCGAAAGCTATTTGGTTTGAGCTCGAGAAAAGCTATTTGGTGGCAATCCTCGGAACCGGATGGAATTTCAGCCCACGTGTTGAGAAAGTGCGCCTCAACACTGGCTCGCCCATTGCGCAATCTCTTTAATTTATCGTTTACTTCAGGAGTTTTTCCTAATTCCTGGAAGATTGCCAATGTGCAGCCAGTTCCCAAAAAAGGTGAGGCTACGAATCCTGCTAATTACCGTCCCATAGCAATCTGTTATTTATATAAAAGTTATGGAGAGCGTTGTAAATTTTAACTTGATGAGGTATCTATAGGGCAACCAATTGGTCAGCGATCGCCAGTACGGTTTCCGTGCTCACCGCTCCACAGGCGATTTGATGGCGTTCCTCACCGAGCGGTGGAACAGTTGTGTTCACCAATTCGGTGAGAGCAACGTTGTTGCTTTGGATATCTCCAAGGCATTTGACCGAGTGTGGCATAAAGCACTTGTGTCTAAACTGGCTGCTTATGGTGTCGGTAATACATTCACTCGATGGATATCGAGTTTCCTCAGCGGCCGTTCTATTCTGGTTGTGATAGACGGTTTTGCTTCCAAAGAGCACTCCATTAATGCTGGAGTTCCGCAGGGTTCGGTCCTCGCGTCCCTGGAGATTATTTCTGGAGATTAATAGAAAACGCAGTATTATGAATGACACACTCCAATCTGACCTCAACAAAATCCAGGAGTGGGGTCAAGCGAATCGGGTTGATTTTAATGCGCGGAAGACCCAATGCTGCTTGTTGACCCACAAGCGTCTGGCGGGCGACAACTTCCCACCGTTAAATATGGGTGGTGTGGATATTAATGAGTCGGAGACTCTTGATGTTCTGGGCATGTCAATACAATGCGATCTTTGTTGGAACGATCACATTTTTGATGTGTCGAAAGAAGCAGCCAAGTGCTTAGGCTTTTTAAAGCGGTGCAAGAAATACTTCACTCCAACCGACCTTCGTTGTATGTACACCACTTATATCCGTCCGAAAATGGAGTACAACCCGCATATTTGGTCTGGAGCTTCGAAAACATATCTTCAGCTTCTGGACCGTATACAAGGTCGTGCGATAAAACTTATAGGGGACAGTAGGGTATCCAGCTCTATTGAAACCTTGGAATGTCGTCGGGATGTGGGGTGTGTAACCTTATTCTACCGATACTTTAATGGTAATTGTTCCTCTGAAGTAGCCAGCCTGATCCCTTCGGTTCAGGTATTCAACAGATCTACTCGGCTTTCCAGATCGGTGCACCCCTTTTACGTCTCGATCCCGTTCCAACGCACTACCCACTACCGCGAGAATTCGTTTTTCGGTCGCGCAGTTAAAATGTGGAATAGTCTCCCTGCGCATGTTTTCCCATCCACTTATAACGTTGAAGCTTTTAAAAGAGGTGTAAATCGACACTACACCCACTTTTCCCCTTCCCACTAACCTTTTCCCTTCTAAACCAACGAATGCTTTGCATGGATAGGAGGCATCCCCTGAGTTTGGTTCTATCTGCCATAAAAAAAACAAAAAAAATTGACTCCCACACTTGCTACCATGCAGAGTGCGATGGTTGCTAGCTTGGCTTTCGAGCTTCCCAAACAAAGTGCTTTGCTTGCAGTAAAAGGCTGAACTTGACCTTGACTCACTAACTGAATTATTAATAAGTTAGGACCCCGAATTAGGACCTGCTACAGGTGAATACCTCTGACACCGGCGTCAAAGTAAACCAGGAAGATACATAACCGACCAGGGATAAGCAAACATCTCGAGACCACACAAACGCTTGCGAGTTGTTGACGTTTGGTGATTTCACTTTGGCAAAAAGCAAGTCCCTATTTCACGGTAAACTCCACGCCTAACCAATTACGTTGCTAGCCGGACACGCAAAAGATTCCTACTGCGCACCCAGAAATATGGAAACACGAGGTGCCCTTGTATTTGAAATGAGGATCTACGGATTCGACAATCATCATTTGCTGAACAAGTTCAACCCACAGGCTAGAGCCCACACAGGCGCGTCACGACAGGAGCTCAGGCGTTCAGCGGACGTCACGGTTGTGCGCTCATCAAGGCAGCGTACAGGTGCGTCACATCATGAGCTCACGCAATCAGCGAACGTCACGGCTGTGCGCTCATCAAGGCAGCGTACAGGTGCGTCACAATAGTGTCACAATAGTAGCTCACGCGTTCAGCGGATATCATGGCGATGTACTCACCAAGGCACGTACGAGTGCATCATATCGTCAACGACACCGAATCACGCAACCAAATCTCTTACTCAGCTTGGTTCGACGCTCATAAGCTTCATCAAATGTTCCACTACGATAAGGTTTTGAAATAAAGTGGCCAGAGGAAAAAGACAACAAAAGGGTATAAATTCAAAAGAAAAAGCATAATTAGAAACATACATTTTATTCAAAAATTCATTAATTAACACAAGCAAACAAAATGTCGACCAATATGACGATATAACGATTCCCCAGCAGAAAGTGAGATAGATATTAACATTTCACTTCCTCGGTATATTTATGGTGAAAAGACTTGATTGAATAAATTCGAATCAATAAAAATTATAATTAAAATGAAACTTATTAACGTTGCAAAAACATACATTAAACGAATGTGAAGAAGGAAAGCTGAAGCATATTTCCCGTCGCAAATATATTCAATAATTGGAAGAAATAGAAAAGCAAACGTAAGCAGACCACCACCGGACTGAAGGTTTGAAAAGTGCATCCGCAACGAAAACGAATAACCAGTGTGTCAAGTGAAGGAAAGATATACACAAATTGAATAAATGGTGCGGAATCGTCGTTGTTGCCTATTATAATGGGAGCCAATGCGTCCGTGCAGGCGACAGTAAAAGCAAGCAGCAGCAGAAGCGGTGGCAGCCACAGCGAGCGTCTGGCGAAATCTACGAGTGGAGCTGCTGTGCCTTACTCGCGAGACTCCACGATGCTGGTATCATCTACCGCGATGCCAAACCTGAAAGCATTTTGTTTACTAAAACTTATCACCTGAAACTCACCGATTTTGGATTCAGCAAGTGGTTCAGTCTGGGCTTCGCCACTAGCAACATGTGCGGCACACCTCAATGGTGGGGCTCGAATTGCACTCTAGTTAAATAAAAGATCACGTACAAACGATTTGATGACTAGATTGAGTTGATAAAATTTACAATAATCAGCTGTTTCATTTCAGTTGAAGTGGGAACAGTTCGGTAACCCAGAGCAGACGATGTAAACCCAGCGAAACGCCAGAGTGTCAGCTTCTGAAAGGGTTCACACACACGGGAATAAAATCGAGGAGAAATTACGCGCACTATGCAGTGCATACAGCCTCACTTAGAAGAATTAAAAAAAAAAAACAAATACTACAAAGAAGCCGAGAAAGAGGCAAAGTATATAACCAAGCATATAGGTCAAGCCAGGTTTGAAGCTTTTCGTCACTTGCATTTAGAAATTTCAACGCGAATGACAGGTGTTTTTAAGTAAAGTAAAAGCCATCCGAGGGAGGAAAAAAAATGATGAATCAAGAAGTGCCGGTCGTCGTAATTTCCGATTCAAAGGATGAAGCGATCCCTAAGCCACCAATGTATAGTAGATGGACGACAAAGAGATGGTGATGGAGTTTGTGGACTTTTACACTTTTCAGAAGGAAGTCCGGCGCCCAGCACGAACCTATAGGCTCTGGCAAGTCGTCCGAGTAGAGACCAAGCTCATCCGAAACGGTGCAACCACAGAAGAAATCCTGAACGTACACCAGGACATTGTCGGCCGAGCCGGCAGAAACTTGGTCGACCTGGTATTGAGACAGCGAGACGCCGCCGTGCAGACGGAGATTGCTCCCTGCGCGGAGCAAGGCGTCCAAACAGAGGAGCGACACCGGGAGGAAAAAGCGAGTCAGACACCCGTCGCTGCCCATTAAGACGTAAGTTTATTAAGACGTAAGTTTATCGCGACAAAATGTTTACAAAAAAAGGCCGTGGTCTGCCTACCTATACAAAAGAAGGGTACTTGAACTTCGGCCTTACACATTTACTTGTTTACAATTGGAAACACTATTTTCTTGTGAAATTAAATGAACTGCTGTGCGTCCTCGTGGAACGCGGTTCCTCCCAAAGAAAAGTCCAAGGTGCCTTCTAACTTCCTTTAATAATACTTCGCTACAGCGGCAGTCTGCACGCTGTGGGCTCACAAACCAAACTTAACTTTAAAACATTTACTCATTTCCACTTAAGCTCGGTCGATGTAGACGGACCGGTATGTCGCAATTCCACTAATTTTCAATAGTAAATTCTTAATATTAATATTTGCCAATATTAACGTCGGCAGAAATAAATTGGGAACGATTTAATTCTTCCGCGTTTGCTCTTTACTTTTTAACAGTTAGCTTCCACACGTGCTACCATGCAGACTGTGCTGGTTGCTAACTTGGCCTTCGAGAGCTTTGCCCGGAGCTTATAATTACCTAGCAATTAGCTCCCACACTTGCTACCATGCAATGTACGATGGTTGCTAGCTTGGCTTTCGAGCTCCCCAAATAAGGTGCTTTGCTTGCACCAAAAGGCTGAACTTGACCTTGACTCACTAACTGAGTTATTAATAAGTGCCAATGTTCTTGCCGTGACGGTGTTAATGCGACATACAACATCCCTCCACCGATAGGGGAAGAAAAAATTAATATCGTGTGGCGATATTAATTTTTTCTGTAAGTAATGATACTTGGGTGGCTTAAAATTAAGTCTCTATAATTGTTTACCTTAAATCTACCTTAATCCCATTCTATTGCATTTGCTGATCGTAGTATTCACAACTCTGTTGCTCATGTGGACCGTTGAATGTGTTGTATTGTCGTGGATGTTGTGTGTATAGTCACGCAGCTCCTGGACTTGCTTCCATGCACTATCCAAGCTGTACCAACCGCTGTACTTATCGCAGTTGTAGACCTTGATTCCTGGATGTTGCTGTTCCACTTGGCGAACCAACAGCACCATGAACTCTGACAGCGAAAGTATCCCGTGCACCACAACCACCGGTTTCTACTCCCAACTGCATTCCAATCAGAGAAATTAAACCGCAGCCAACTTCATTGCTATTTTTATTGCGTCTTTTCCAATTACCTAATTAGATTCGTCAGGTGCGATCAATCCGCCTTCTGTAACGACTGTTTGGACGGAATTTGTTTACAAAAGTGCAATTGAGCAGAATCATGCTCGGTAGCGATGTAATGTAATATTAATAGCTGTGGCAGACTGCAGCCTGGTTCGGTGTCAGAGAAAAAAGGTAGTCGAAAGAATTTATGCGACTTAATGTCCCAAGATAAACAGCAGGTGTGGTCTTTCAGGCCTTTCAGATTCGTGACGACATCCAGGAAATTAATCGGTACGCAGCAGCATTAGATTTTGGAGTTTACTGTCGCCGTTGTTGTTGCTGCTTTTATTACTGGCGATGCTGTTGTTGCTGCTTCTGTTACTGTCGATGTTGTTGTTGCCGACGGCCTTAGTTGATATTCACGTTCCTGCGTTTTAAGCATTATTTGGGTTGTTCCGCTATTGCATTTGATGTCGCGGCAGTTGTTGTTGTTGACTTAATTCTCTTTAATAAATATAAATTACATTTCCTTAACTATTTATACGATATGATATAAATTTATAAAGAATATCTAATTTATTTCGTTATCACCATTAATTTACACATTCTAGCTGTTTAGAAATGTTTTAAGAAGCTAGTTACAAGTTAATTCCAGAATCCGTATGGATAAATATAAGAAATTATTTTATTTTCTATTGTATTCTAATAATTATCCTTAACAAAGGTGTTAATGAAAATTAATTTATTCTTAAAATAGGTTACAATATGTTTTATTCGTACATCTTGTTTTTAAAATTACACAAATCATTGATTGATTATTCGAGCAATAATTTTCTATTTTCTTAAAATTCAATTAATTTATCGTATTGATTAATTTAAGATATTTAATCTTCTGGATTTTATTTAAATAATTATTCTTCTTTTCAGTTCAACCTTATTATTTTCCTTTTTTTTCGTTTGAATAAGCAAATTTGTCTTGCTAGTTGAACGATTTTTTTCCCCTCTTTTTGTATATTTTCATACTTGCAAATAAATACTTTGCAAGCATAATTTTAATTGCTAAGTGCAATGCCCTAAAGGCGGCTTGAAGCAATCTTCTGCAGGTTTTTTTTTTAAAGGTTTTTAATTTCTTCAGTTTTCAAAAACCTGGGACGTTGCTGTTTTTGAGTAACGAGGTAATTTGTACCCTCTTTTGTACAAATGTTGTAATTTGCGTTTAAGTAAGCAGGCCTTTGCTTACTGAAACGCACGTAGCTAAAAGTTAGTGATTGGTGTTAATTAGTTGTGTTAATAAATTTTTCCTCTTTTTTTATTTTCTTCTTGTCTTTCGTTTTTTTCTCTTTAACTTTATTTTATGTTTCATTTTTTTTTCCTCTATTCTATTCTAATTTTTTCTCTTTCTGTATTTTTGTTTTTTTTCCTCTTTTATTTTATTTTAATATTGATTCTTATAACTTTTTTATGTCTTCTCGTTTTTTTTTTTGTTTTTTTCTCTTCAGCATTAAGGGTTAGTTTATAAGTAAGATGCATTGTTCAAAATATATTTATTTCTCCTATTTGTGCAAGTTACACAGAGAAATAAATATATATTTATTTCTTCCAGTGTTAGGTAGGTTTTATACATGACCTAATTCTACTCGGATATTCTTTTTACCTAAAAGTTGTCTATACTATAGTTATATACAAATTATCTGCTACTATCCTAATTTCTAATTCTTTATACATTCCTACACTCTGTGCCTGTTGCTATACAATTTAGAAGATTATTGTGAAAGGGTTTATCTTTTCCCGTAATCTCTAAAAATTTAGTAATTTGACTCTTTATTCTTTTAACTTTGTAGGGACCTATCCATATTGGAGAAAACTTATTTTTCCTAGCCTGATTCTTAATCAAAACATTATCTCCTACCTTAAATTCTACTAAATTTAACTTATCATCATATTGCTCCTTTGCTAATTGCTTAGCCCTATCTTGATTTTTTCTCACTATTTCGTGAGCCCTCTGTATTTTAAACGTTAAAACCTTATTGGGGTCTTCGGAATTGTATACCGGACTACATTTTCTCTTAAAATTTTTCGGCATCTCTATATCGAAACCGAACAGAGTGCGGAAAGGTGTTTGCTCTGTTGTAATATGGGGTGTGTGGTTGTGAACGTGCATAACATCAGTTAACCACATATACCACTTTGAACCGTCCTTATTCGCAAAACTCCGTAAATATTCTGCCAGGGGTCTATGGCAATGAACCATTGGCCTGCGGGTGATACGGTGTTGTGTGTAACTTCTTAATTCCCAAAAGTTTGCAAGCATCGGTAAATAATTTTGAAGTGAAATTAGTACCGTTAGCCGTTACCAGAATTCGTGGAATTTGTACCGCGTTCTTACGTCGTCATAGAAATCTCTAGCCACAGTGCTTGCTTCAGCGTCAGGGATTGCTGTGCATGTCATAAATTTTGAAAAATCATCCTGAAATGTTAGGATGTACTTATTACGGGACACAGTTTCTGGTAAAATACCCACAATGTCCATGTAAAGCTTATCAAAGGGCCGCACTCGCGTGTCTGTTAATACTAGTGGCATTTTCGTCAATTTTGAACTTTTGTTGACTTGACATTTGGGACATGTCTTAACATATTCTTTAATCTGTTTTTGCATGCCTGGCCACCTGTATTCTTGCCTAATACGTAAATAGGTCTTCACTGCCCCCTGATGGCCTCCTAACGGTGAACCGTGGAAATCTCTCATTACCGTTTCTACCTCCTTAGGGTCTGATAGCAATACTGCATTATCAGATTTTACCTTTTCTGCATCGCATGTTGTTGCGTACCCTTGCTGTGAGTTTCACATGAACTGCCTACATCATCCTGTTCCTTTGGCTTCGCTTTCGAGCGAGTTTGTACGGCAACAATACCATTATTTTCCTGCGGAATTCTGCTTAATGCGTCTGCATTCAAATTCTTCTTGCCGGGTTTATATATAATTTCGAATTCGTATTCCGATAGTTTATGCCTAAACCTGGCTAGACGAGAAGTCTGATCCTTCAAATTCGCTATACCCTTTAATGGTTGGTGGTCTGTCACTATCTTAAAAGGCCTGCCCAGAATATATGCTCTAAAATTTCGTGTAGCCCAGATAATGGCCAATAATTCCCTTTCTATAGTTGAGTATCTCTTCTCGGTGTCACTCAACGCTCTGCTAGCGAAAGCTATCGGTCTATTTTCGCCAATTTTACCTTGTGACAACACGGCCCCTAGAGCTTCGCCACTAGCATCGGTGGTCAACAGAAATTCCCTGCTAAAATCCGGGTATGTCAATACCGGTGGTGAAATTACTGTTTCTTTCAGCTTATCAAACATTTTGTGACAGTCCTCCGACCATTGGAACTTGGTATCCTTTCTCAGTAATTTGTTAATTGGCAAGGCGATTTTTGCCATGCTTCCAATAAATTTTCTATAGTAGTTGACTAACCCCAAGAATGCCTGTACCTCCTTTTTGTTCTTGGGAAGTCTTATATTCCTTACACACTCAACCTTCTGCGGGTCGGGTAGTACACCCTGCTCAGAGCACTTATGGCCTAAATAAACTATTTCTCGTCTTAACAACTGACACTTTTCTGTGTTTAGTTTTAAATTATTCTCCCTAAGGGCGCTAAACACCTTAAATAGCCTATCCTCATGCTGTTCTAAATTTCTACCATAAATTACTATATCATCTAAATAAACAAAATAATCTATCCCCTGAAGCCCAGTGAGAATATGATTCATTATCCTCTGAAACGTCGCGGGCGCCCCCGTTAAACCAAAAGGCATCCTATTGAATTCGAAATTACCCAATCCTGAACTAAACGTGGTTTTCTCTTTGTATTTTTCATCAACCAAAACCTGGTGATGCCCATTAGCAAGATCTAGTGTTGAGAAATACCTACTGTTGGGTGTACGTATGAGTCAGTAATAAATGGAACGTTAGCGAGAGCACGTCGTTTTATCGCAAGCACCAGAAGGAATCGCAAGTATGTAAATACAAATCGCAGCAACATTTTTATGGTACTTCGAGCCGGATTGTGTGTTAAAGTAACTAAACGCTTATACTTAATAATAATATAAAATAAATATATTATATAACAGCCATTTCATTCGCCGTTAATCGGTGTGCCCAATAACAGCCATTTAATTCGCCGTTAATCGTTGTGCTCAGTTAGTTGTTGTACACAGTTAATGTTCTCAGAATGGCAACAAAGAATGTCAAAATACGTGACTCTGCTCGCTGTGCAATTGAAAGGTATTTGTCGAAAAGCAAAGAAGACACTATCTCATTAGATGTGAAAACCTGTTCAGGCTATTTACAGCTATTAAATGAGCAGTGGGAAAGATTCAAGCAATCGCAAGAGGCAATAGAAATTGCCCGTGGAACGGAGGACCCTTTAGGAGAAGAATCAAGTCAACGCGGACTGACTGAAGTGCGTTATACAACAGCACAGGCTAATTTCAATCGAATAATGAAAGTGTTGAGTGAGCCTGCAACAACGGGCAACGCTCCTACTCAGGTGTGCATCTATACGGTTACCGAAAATGGAACTGCCCAAGTTCTCAGGTGAGCCCACTGAATGGATTCAGTTTTGTGATGCTTTTTGTTCTTTAGTTGACGGAAACGAAAACCTAGGGAATAGTCAGAAGCTCCATTATCTTCGAAGCTGTTTAACTGGGGAACCGTTGACTGTAATTAGTTGTCTGCGAACATGCGATGCAAATTACGCGGAAGCTTGGGACTTGCTCAAGTCGCGCTACAAAGTAGTACGAGTCATCATAGTAAACAAGCTAGCATGTGGTAAACAAGCTAGCATTTGAGACGAGAAAACAGTGGGAATTGACACTTGAAGCCGATGAACCAGCATATTTTGAGCAACTAAAACTATTTTTGGAAGTAAGGTGCCGTTCTCTTTCGGTGTTATTGACAGCTTCTGGGTCCGAAGCAGCTAAGAGTAATTTAAGGGGTAGTCCCCGAAAATCAGCAAATGTGCTACACGCTGTAGGAACAGAAAATGGAACAAGTGTTTACTGTTCATATTGTAAAGGCTGTCACAGAATTTATAGTTGTGAAGAGTTTTTAGGCTTATCCACCAACGCGAGAATAGAGTTTATAAAAGCTAATCGAGCCTGCTTAAATTGTTTATGCAAAGGTCATTTAAAAAACAGATGCCGCAGTTATTCGGTATGCCGCATTTGTCAACAGCGTCACCATACGCTCATTCATGATGCCGATTTTAAAGTCAGGGACGGACATGTCGAGTCAACTGTCACCGAAGACAACGAGTCCTCCACGGCGCTCGCTATTACTGCCGAGCCTGATAAGAGTTCCGCGACGTCCTTCATCGCCACAACGTTGCCGTTCGCTGTAACAAAAGCTTAGCGAACCGCCTAAAGGGTCAATAGCCACCATCAGTCATACTATATATCGCACTTCGAAACAGAGCCAAATGCTGTTCTCTTAGCTACTGCCGTGGCGCGAGTCCAGGATTGTTGTGGTAGGTGGCAAACTGCACGTATATTGTTTGATACTGGATCGCACGCTTCGTTCGTATCTGAATCTTGCGCTCAATGTCTACAAGTACCAAGAAGATCGTCGTCGGTTCTTGTCACTGGAATCGGTTCTGCACGATGATCGGTTCTGTAATCGTTACAATGAGTTTATGCAGGAATTACTGGATATGAAGCATATGGAGCCCGTATCTTATAGTCCAAATAATTGCTATTATATGCCGCACCACGCGGTGCTGAAAGAGTCCAGTGCTACCACTTAGCTAAGGGTGGTGTTTAACGCCTCGGCCAAAACGTCCATTGGGCACTCGCTAAGCGACGCTTTGATAATTGGACCGCAGCTACAAGACGATCTGTTTTCCCTCCTAGTTCGATTTAGAACTCATCGCTATGCGTTAAGTGCAGATGTGGCGAAGATGTATCGCCAAGTATGAGTCGCTTCAAAACATGTTGATCTACAGCGCATCGTTTGGCGCCCGGATGTATCACTGCCTATTCAAGATTACCGCCTCTTGCGTGTTACGTATGGTGTAGCTGCAGCATCGTATTTGACAGTAAAGTCCTTGCAGCAAACCGCGAAGGAAACTGACCATATACATGGAAAAGCTGCACGTGCAATTCTTCTGGACTTTTACATGGATGACTTACTCACTGGCTCCCCAACACATACGGAGTTACAGCAGTTGCAAAAAGATATATCCAGCGTGTTAGCCAGTGGGGGATTTGAATTAAGGCAATGCGCATCAAACTGTGCTGATATAACCGCTGAGTCCCCTCGCGTTGCTAGGAATATTACACATTATTTTGCTGAAAGGTAAAGATGTTCACGCTTTAGGGCTGATTTGGAATACTAGGGATGATTGTTTGTCCTTCACCATAAATCTTAAAGAGCGCCCTCACGTTCTAACCAAAAGAGCATTTTTATCGGATGAAAGCACAATCTTCGATCCACTAGGGTTGCTCGCTCCCTGCACTATTAAATCGAAGATTTGGTTTCAAGACATTTGGCAAACGAGCGTCAATTGAGATGACCCAGTGCCTACCCAAATATTAAATGACTGGTATTTACATCGAGAAGGGTTGCAACTACTTTCAAAGCTAAAAATTCACCGCTGGCTTGGCAACGGTACACAGAATGTCAATACGGAGCTTCACATTTTTGCTGATGCTTCTGAACGCGCCTACGCTGCGGTATTATATGCAGTAACGACCCAAATTAATGGAGAGGTTATGGTTTCCTTAGTTGCTTCAAAAACAAAGGTCTTACCGCTCAAGGTAATAACGCTTCCCCGGTTAGAGCTATGTGCTGCTCACCTAGCAGCGAAACTTGTAAAAAGGGTCTTATCCAGCTGGGATAGCAGTAATTATCCACTGTACGCCTGGACCGACTCCACCATCACTTTAGCATGGTTGCAAGCTCATCCGTAGCGATGGACAACTTTACTGGCGAGTCGTGTTTCTGATATACAGGCCGTGTTACCGCCGGATATCTGGCATCACGTACGCTCTGAACACAATCCGGCGGATTGTACTTCAAGAGGCTTAACTCCGGCCGAACTGCTGGAACACCGACAGTGGTGGGAGGGACCAGAATTTTTAAAAGATGCATCCCAGTTTTGGAAGCATGGACCTACCGCACAGCATACAAATAATTTGGAAGCACGATCGAGCAAGCTTGCTGCTCACGTCACAAGCACTGATGAGCATTGGGAATTGATTACAAATTATTCGTCATGCGCAAAATTAAAAAGAATCCCTGCATTTGTATTACGGTTTATCGCAAATACTAGAGTCTATTCGCAGTCTTCTAGTCTGAGAACTACTGGGCCATTAAGTTGCGATGAGATTAATAATGCAGAAGCAACCTTAATCACGTATACACAAAACTATTATTATTCTAATGAATTAGTTTGTTGCAGCAAGTCGAGGCCCATACCACTACGCAGCAGTCTTTTGCGCTTACAACCATTCCTCGATGAAAGAAAAATTTTGCGCGTAGGAGGTCGATTAAAATATGCAACAGTTACTGTGGATGTTAAGCATCCAATTAATTATATTACCGAAGGAATCCCCTCTCTCGAGGCTTATAGTCGAGTCGATACACACGTACACCTTACATGCTGGGCCGCAGATTATGTTAACTGTTTTGCAACGTCGCTTTTGGATAGTAGCGGCTCGCAATTTGATACGCAACGTATATCACAACTGTGTGAAATGCACCAGATTAAATCGCAGTCATGGTCTGCAATCAATGGGTGAACCACTGAAGTCGCTACCGGAGCCAGAAATACAGGAATTTACAGGTAACTTAAGGCAGCGGTGGCGCGTTATTTCCACGATGAGACAACATTTTTGGCGACGTTGGCGTGACGAGTACCTGGTGAATTTACAAAGACGTACGAAGTGGTTCCGACACTCACCCAACATCCAAGAAAATGATGTAGTAGCTGTGCTTAACGAATACACTCCACCAACAAAATGGAAGCTGGCTAAAGTTATAAAATGTCATCCCGGAGGAGATGGACGTGTTCGAGTCGTCACTATAAAAACAGCGGAAGGAGAACTTGTACGCCCAATTATAAAACTTTGCGTATTGCCTACTAAGGGCGTTCTATTTCAGTAAAGATTACTATTTTTGATATTTACAAATGTACTGTATTAATGTTGTTACTTGGTTGTAATTTATTGTACATATTGCTTCTTTATGAGTCAATTGTTCAAGGCCCTCGGTATGTTGAGTGTAGGTATGAGTCAGTAATAAATGGAACGTTAGCGAGAGCACGTTGTTTTATTGCCTTCGCAAGCAACAAAGGGAATCGCAGGTAAATACAAATCGCAAGTAAATACAAATCCCAACTGCTCTAAAATCCCCTCAATTCTAGGTATAGGCAAAACCTGCTTAATCGTAACGTCATTTAATTTCCTAAAGTCAATCACCAGACGCCATTTTTCTGACCGTCTCTTGCGGCTTTCTTTGGTACTAGCAACAATGGCGAATTCCAAGACGATTTGCTGGGGGATATAATCCCACCGTCTAACAGCTTTCGCACCTGCCTGTGTACTTCCTTCCTAGAGACCTGCGGTAACCTATACTGCTTTTGATAAATCGGTGATTGGTCGTGCCTGGTCGGCATTTCATGCTTTAATACCGGCGTATAGGATAATTCATCCCCTTCCAGTAGAAAACTATAGTGAAAAGCTGCGTATACCCTCTCTATTGAATCCATTTCCTCCTCATTTAAACTGTCATTTAAATTTATTTTATCTATAAGAGTACTTATTCTGCCCTTAACATCTCTACTCCATTTATCATACTAACACGGGGTGTTTCAAATTTATTGATACTAGAAAACCCCGGCCTAAAACCACTGCCTATATCTACATCCTTTCTCCGTTTAATTCAGTATTGGAACGTAAACTACGTCCCTATTTACCTTCGCTAAAGTTTCCCCCATATACACTCCTGGAACTATAGTATATCCTGCTTATGAAGTATTATCTCCGGAATATTCGTCCTGACCCTAACTGGAACTACCCTAATAGTTCTCGCCATTACTTTTGAATCTTTATTATGTAAAATTTGATCTAACTCGCCCTTTGACCGCATAACCAGGGTCTCAATGAGTTTCTTCTTCTCATCTATGAATGTTACGTGCTTAGTAACTGTGTTTATAATCGATCTATTCCACAAATTGTCCCTGCCAATTATGCCATCTGCTGGCACTCGTTGCTCTGAGGATACAATAGTATATGCAGCGTAAAATCGAGGTTTTTCTTTTCATTATGTTTCACTATCAGTGACCCTTTAGTGGTCACTCATCCACCAAATGCTCCGCTTAAACTCTTCCTATCCTCCTGGTTTACAATTGTACCATCCTTGAACGAAACTTCCTTTATCAGGCTTGTATCCGCTCCCGTATCCACCAGTAAAACGAGTTTTCCATTTATAACCTCCGCGCAAGGTAATTCAATGAACACGTCATTTGCCTGGGTTTGAGTCCAGCTAGATACTCTTGTCTCAATCCGTTTATCACTATCGTACAAATTATAATTCAACCAAAAAGACTTCTGCTCCAAATAGTGGTTTTGTATTTTTTACTACTACTACTGATCTACTGCTCCTATAACCGTATGCTTCCTCTGCAAATTGTTCTTCCCTTCATCATTTGTACTATTTGTCCTTGTATTAATTTCAAAAACTTCTTGAATTTGGTAACGTATCCACAATCGTTTCCGACCACGGACTTACAGTTACTCTCTCATTTGTTGAAGTTGGTAACGTATCCACAATCGTTTCCGATGTTCCAAAGTTACTCTTTCGCTTGGCTCTAAGTTCCTATTATTATTGGTGTTATTATTTTTATCCCAATTGTTTATAAACTACTTCTGGTGCTTGTACCGAAGTAGTTGGTAGGGACTTTTTGTGAAGTTTCTTATTCCAGCACTTTTACTGAATAAGAATTTTTGCTCTTTCTTGTGCAAGCACTTGAACTGCACAAGAAGCTAAACTCTGAACGACGAGGCACACACCTTGTTAGAAGTGAACTGAATTTTTATTCTTAAAATCCTACTATTTATACTAATATTGATTACAATTATATAAATACATGTCATTTGTGTATGTGCATACATTTATGTTGAGTTTCTTGGGTCGCTGAATTCCATTCCCATGAAAATGGTTTGTTCCCATAGAATTAGGCGAAACTTAAACCACCAAGTGGAGTCAGAACCAAAAATTCTCGCGTCACCGTTTTTGATGGGAAATGAAAAAGCAGCGGTGCTGACGCCGCTGCCAAGAAGCTAAACTCTGAATGACGAGGCACACACCTTGTTAGAAGTGAACTGAATTTTTATTCTTAAAATCCTACTATTTATACTAATATTGATTGCAATTATATAAATACATGTCATTTGTGTATGTGCATACATTTATGTTGAGTTTCTTGGGTCGCTGAATTCCATTCCCATGAAAATGGTTTGTTCCCATAGAATTAGGCGAAACTTAAACCACCAAGTGGAGTCAGAACCAAAAATTCTCGCGTCACCGTTTTTGATGGGAAATGAAAAAGCAGCGGTGCTGACGCCGCTGCCTATGCATTTGACACCACAAAATGCACATTTCAGGTGGTGTGCAAATAAGTTCTCACGAACGAAGCAAAGCGATGACCGTTGCATTCATTGTCAAGTCAGACAAATAAAAAAAGGAAGATTGATTTACTAATTGTAGGGAGTGGAATGCAGCAACCCCCGAAACTCAACATTCTCCCCGGCACTGACCGAAGGTCAATTATGGAAAGATAGTAACCTTTCCTTCTTCTGTTTGGTCTTCTGGTGAAGTAGTCCTCGGTTTTGGGATCGGTCCTTCCTGCTTCCGTGATCGTCGCTGATGTCTTATGACAATGATGGCAAGAGCTAGAACTCCTAGCAATGCAGCGTAACCAATTGCAGTTGTGTGGTAGCTGTTGACTTGCAGCCGTCTCGGTAGATCCGCTATCTCTTGAGTCTGTAGGAGGTCTTGAAGAGCCGTCAGCTGCTTGAGTTGATTGGTGTATGGCTGTTCCAGTGGTTCATAGGGAATGGACCGATTCGGCTTGGCTAATTCCGGAATGCCTCCAAAGCTCGTGTATGAGTTGCTACTGTGTGTCGTGACCATTTGACTGCCCAGCAACGTTGCCGTGTCGCTTTTGATGACACAGTTTCGACTTATTTCAATGGATCCGGATCCCTGTAACGTTCTCTGCGATACCTCTGTGCCGCAAATAATGGTGATTCGTGTTGGGATGGCGATTGCATAGTACCATCGGTTCTCTGTTTTTGCCTTTGTCCAAGTTTCTCTATCTGCCACGGAAAATTCGCACAGCTGTTGCGAGTCATTCTGAAAGAGACTTACTTCGCATGCATTGCTAAGTGCGCCTTTTTGAAAGATTGGTTGTGTGTTAGGACACGCGTATGTTCTTTCCTGGATGATGTCGCATTGCTGTAGGAATTCTGGAGTCATAGGGAAGTATTTATCTCGATGCAGCGAGATAGCCAGTATAGAAGTTGACAGCTTTACACTTATCATTTCATTATTGTGATAAACTGGAATTGGAATGAGTCTAAATAGAGTGAATGAGTCTGCTCTGAGAAGCGGTATGGTGGTTCTGAAGATGACATGATCCTCCGTTAGTCCTGCTTGGACCGTCATCAGCTTGTACATTGACAGCAGGCTATTTTGGCTGCCAGCTATCTAAATATTTGAAGAAAGGTGGCTTTTAATTGTTTTTATCTCCTTGTCGAGCTGTTGCGGCGATAACAGTAGTGGACTAATTTGTCCATGATGGGCCGCCGTGAGCACATCAATCAGAGATGATTGTGTCCTATGGAGTTGGGAAGCTACTAGGGTTAATTCCAGCCCTAAAGTCGTGATAAGTTGCAACTTCTGAACGTCTTCGATGTCCCTTTCGATGCGTGAAAAGGTTCTGGTCAATATCTCCAGCCTCTGCTGGAACCTTGAGAAAGCCTTCATGGATGCTACCTGATCACTTTTCATGATGTTAATAGTTGCATCCAGAATTGAGGTCTGACTTTTGATGAGCTCGAGAAGGTGGTGCTCATTTGATTCGATGTCAGTAATCATATTGGACATTTGTTCAGCATATTTGTCATCGAGGACTCCAAACAGGGAGTTGGCCAAATTTCCTATTACGTTTATTGCACCTCTTTTGTGTCGACGAGTGGTTAGCAGGCCGTTATCTGCACGCAACTCTTGCTCGGATTGATGGAGTTGAGTCACAAGGTGTTCGCAAAGTGGCCGGTTTGGGACCTGTTCGCAGAGCTGCTTAATGGTTTCCAACCCACTAGCTAACACTTGAAGATCGGTTTTTAGCGGCGACAGCTTGTAATGAATAATAAGGGTCCATTGGTCTGCACTGATATACGCGGATCCCATTTGTTCGAAGTGAATGCCTGTTGTTTGGTTGAATTGGAGAAAATTGACTTGACTGGCAAACACCAACGGCAGAGTGAGAAGAGCCAGTACTATTGATAACCAGCTGACTTGAGTTGTCTGTAACTTGCGCCTCTTTGAAAATCCGCCTGAGCTGTTGTTATCGGGTTTTAGTTATTGCACTGTGCTTGAGTTAAGGGTGGGCTACTCTCGAAACCGCTCAAGTGGAAGAGGAGCCAGCCTATGAATTGGTCGCTTTAAGATACCACTTGCAGTGCGTATATCTGCTACTTTAACTGACTTGTCATCGCCCGGGTAAACCTTAATGATCCGCCCTAAAGGCCACTGTAATGGCGCAACATTTTCTTCTTTTATAACAACCATCATGCCATGTTGTGCGCTAGCTTGCATGGTTTTCCACTTTTGTCTAGTTTGTAGTTCATTTAAGTATTCTTTGCTCCAGCGACGCCAAAACTCATGTTTGAGATGGGATACCAGTTTCCAGCGATGGAGCAGCGATGCCTTGAGAGGTTCAGCGGTTGTATCAACTTGCGCTGTCAGGGGTTCCCCGATTAAAAAATGTCCAGGGGTCAATATGCTTAAATTATTGGGGTCGGTAGATAGCGGTGTCAGAGGTCGCGAGTTTAGAATAGACTCGATTTCGAACATGATGATCTCCAGTTCTTCATACGTAAGGGAAGCGTTTGCCGTGCCTTTGATGAACAGGTTTTTAGCACTTTTAACGGCAGCTTCCCATAGTCCACCAAAATGGGGTGCCCGCGGTGGAATAAAGTTAAATCTTATACCCTTGTAATTGCAAAATCTTCTCATGGCTGTAGATACTCGCTCTGAGTGAACCGCTTCTTGCAGGTCTGCTAACAGATTTTTAGGCCCTACGAAATTGGTCGCATTATCGCAATAGAGATTTGTGCAGTGTCCCCTTCGGCCGATAAAACGCTTTAAGCACCCAATGAACGCGTCACTGCTCAGGTCGCTAACAATTTCCAAATGCACCTCCTTGGTTGCGAAACAGCAAAATACTGCAACGTATGCCTTATACGGCCGTTTCCCGCGAACCTTATAGTGTATCCAAAATGGCCCACAGAAGTCAACTCCCGAATTGACGAAAGGACGAGCTGGTTGTATTCTTGTTGCCGGTAGATTTCCCATTATCTGTTGAAACAACTTACGTCTTGCTCTAGTGCACCGCACACATTTTTGAACAATGGATCGGGCCATGGTTTTTCCTTTGATAGGCCAGAATCGCTGTCGTACTTGTGCCAAGAGTGCTTGTGGCCCGCAGTGATAATACTCTTCATGAATTTTCATCATTAATAATTTCACCAATGGGTCATTGTATGGTAACGCCACTGGATGTTTGGCGTTGAACGTGATTGCAGCATTTTCGAGACGACCTCCGAGCCGGATGATTCCATCGCTGTCTATGAATGGATTTAAACTGATTAGTTGACTCTTCTTGCTTAAAGGTGTTTGTGTGCCTGAGAGCCTGCAATTCTTCCCTGAAGTCGGATCGTTGAATCACCTTGATAATTGTGCTGAGAGCCCTTTGTTGTACCTCAGGACTGAGAGTTAACACTCCAGGAGCAGTTGGATCTTCTCCCTTTAATTTGTCTATGAACCTATGGACATACGCTACTACGTGCACCAATGTCTTGAACGAGTTTCGATGGTTAATTTTATACACTAACTCTTCTAAATCCTTTTGTTTCGAGGCCGTGGCTGCTGTGGTTATAGTTGTTTTCTTTCTTTCGGTGTTGTTGTGCTCGGCCTTGAAATGATAATCTTTGTGCCATGTGGAATCCTTACCGTGCAGAAAGAATGGACTGAGAACCATGGAGACCTTGAAGTGAACTCCTCCGGCGTAGTTCCGTGAGACAGTAAATCTGCAGGATTCTCTTTTGAGGTGACATGGCGCCATTGCGTGGCCTGCGACAATCGCTGGATTGTTGACACCCGATTAGCGACAAATGTTTTGAATGACGATGCCGATGAATTGATCCAGGATAACACTATTTCTGAGTCTGTCCACAGGAATGTAGGTGCGTCTGTTAGATTGATGTCTCTTTTGACGCGGCCAGCTAACTTTGCACCTAAGACTGCCGCGCAAAGTTCTAAACGGGGTAGCGTTTGTGTTTTAGTTGGTGCTACGCGTGATTTGGAGCACAGCAAACGCACAATGACTAAGCCCTTACTGTCAATAGTTCGTAGATAAACCACTGCACCGTAAGCCTTCTCTGATGCGTCCGCGAATGCGTGAATCTGCAGGGTCCGTTTCATTCCCTGTTGAATTGCGTGTCGCCTTATTTTGACGTTGTTGAGCAATGACAGGCCCTTACGAAACCGGAACCACTTCACGTGTACGTATGCAGGCAGTTCTTCGTCCCAGTTTACCTTGAGTTTCCATAGGTCTTGAATGATAATTTTGGCTGTTATTACGACCGGACCCAAAAAACCTAATGGATCAAAAATTCTGGCGATGTCTGATAAGATGGTTCGTTTTGTAATCCTTGATGAAGGCTGCAAGCTTACTCTAATGCATAATTCGTCGGATTTAGGCAGCCACATCAGCCCCAATGTCTTAATGGTCTCGTCTTCATTACTGTTAAAATTAAGGTTCACCTCCTGGTCACTGGCTGGGATACCTTGAAGAAATTCGGAGTGGTTTGAACACCACTTTCGTAACTTAAATCCGGCATTTTGTAGAATAACGTTTAACTGCCGTTGTATTTTCAGAACTGTGGCTCGACTGCCGGCGCCTGTCAAACAATCGTCGACATAGAAATCATCTTGTAGTGCCTTAGCGCCCAGCGGATAATTCGATTGATGAGTTTTGCTCAGTTCGTGCAGACACTTAATCGCCAGGTATGGCGCTGCCCTTGTTCCGTAGGTTACGGTGTTAAGTTGATAACATGCCAAGTCGTCTGTCTGGTTTTGCCTCCAAAAAATCAATTGATATTTTCGATCCTCTGGCTCCACCCATATCTGCCGGTACATTTTTTCTATGTCAGCCGTTAGTACATATTTGTGTAGTCGGAATCGAAGTAAGATCGAAAACAGCTCATTTTGGATAATCGGTCCGGTATGTAGGATGTCATTTAACGCCAAGCCTGTCGATGATTTCGCGGAAGCGTCGAACACAACTCTTAACTTTGTGGTACTGTTCTCTGGACGTTGAATGCAGTGGTGCGGTATAAAATAGCACGGTGACACGATCGTGTTTACTTGTATTCTTGACATATGGCCTAATGATCCGTATTCTTCTAAAAATTTTGAGTATTCGTGTTTCAACGGAAGATCATTGGATAATCGTCTTTCCAATGCATAAAAACGATTCATTGCAATTTGTCGGGAATCTCCTAGTGAAGATGCTTCTTGAGTGAAAGGAAGTTTCACCACAAATTTGCCGTCTTTGCCACGGGTAGTATGTAGAGCAAAATGCGATTCGCACCGACGCTCACTCTCGGTGAAAGATTGCGTTATCGGGAGGTTTTCTTCTAGTCCCCAAAATTTTTCAAGAAGCTGGTCCAAATGTTCATCAGTGTAGACTGCACATGTTGGCGTTGTTATGTTGAGTGTGTTAATTTTCCCAGCTAGCATCCAGCCAAACACGGTGCTATGCAGTGTTGGCAGTCCTTTTTCTAATGTCGTCTTTTGTCCAGTTAATAGTTCATAGTACAGCTCCGCTCCAAGTAAGACGTCGGCAGGAGCTGTTGTGTTAAAATGTGGATCTGCCAACTCAATGTGTTTGGGAATTTTCCAAGCTGAAATGTCTAGCTGCTGTGTTGGCTGTGGTGAGATGATGTGTGGAATCACAAAAGCTTCCAGGCGAACATTGTACGGATTACAACGGGAAACTAACTGAAGATTTGCACGACATCGTGCTCTCTTTGTGTTATTGCCAACACCTTCGATGACAATTGAAGTTGGCTTCAATGTTAACTTTAGCTGCCTTGCGACCTTTTCAGTGATCAAGTTGACTTGGGAGCCAGAGTCTAGCAGCGCTCTGCATTCGGTAGATTGCCCATTGCCTGCCTCAAGTCGTACAAGAACGGTGCCAAGGAGAGTGTATCCTGAATGTGTATGTGCCTGCGATGTGGCCATAGTGACTGCAGGCTGATTGTGAGATGCAGTTGGCCCTGTTTCCCGAGATGATGAATTTGCGCTTAAAAGATTTTTCTTGGTAGTGCTATTCTGTCTTGACAAGTTGATTGGACGCTTCTCGAAGTGCACGAGCGTGTTATGAGCTTGGTTACATTTCGTACACCTGCTTGAGCTGCACTCCTTTGACATATGCCCTGGCTTCAAGCAGTTTATGCAGAGATTGTTGGACCTCAAAAATTGGAAACGCTGATTTACTGAGAACCCTAGGAACTTTGGACAAGCAAACAACGAATGAAATTTGTCATTGCAAGCTCTGCATTTACTGAATTGTTGATTAGATGCAACACCAGATAATACTGCTTTAGTTGATGGAGATTTCTCCTTCGCTCCGATTGTTTCCAAGGCTTGGAACCTCTTCTCCAGGAACTGCAGCAAGACCTCAATTGATGGTAGCTGTCTTGGACATTCCAGAGATTGTTCAAAAGACATGTGAGTACTCTTGTCGAGTTTCTTGATGAGGACGTGCACAAGAATTGCGTCCCACGATGTTGTGTCTATACCCAGGTTATTCAACACCAAAAGCGCTTCTTTCGTTGTGTCATGAAGCGCCCGTAGCGTGGCGACTGAGGAATGTTCGGATGTATTTCTTGGCTGTCCCAAGAGCAAGTGCTGCAGATGTGATGAGCCGCTTATTGTTGTATCGCTCCTGTAATGTTGTCCAGACCGCATCATAATTGACTTCTGTAACGGCAAAGTGTCGTACCAGTTTTTCTGCTTCACCCATAAGGTTCGACTTCAAGTACCACATCTTTTGAATTTTCGGAAGTGGTTTTGAATCAATCAGTTCATGGAACATGTCATAAAATTGGTTCCATTTTAAATAGTTTCCATCAAATTGTGGTAGCTCTACCCTTGGCAAATTGTTTACTGAAAGTTCGAAGTGTGATGAAGAGTTATCTGCTAAATGTCCTTCCAAAGTTTGAATTCTCAAGAGTTGCTCATTGATGGCGTCCTCTACCAATAGATATCCTTCCAAATTATATGAGCTTGTGTCCAAATCATCTACTTCCTCAAGTATTTGCTGATGCAACTGCTGAACTATTGACCAATGTTGTTCGATCAGTTTGGCCTTACATTGGTAGTATTTGAATGATTGTCTTGTTTTATCACCCAAAACCTTCTTTGCCATGGTTTGTACTATTCCAATGAGCACTTGTTGCTTGCGAATCATTTTTGTGATCGCACTCTGATTGCTTGTAGCTGGGTCTTGTGCCCTCTGCCTTGATTTTACGCTTTCATCATCCGCTAGACTCTTAGCTGCATTGATATCGTGCTCGAATTCTTCCTTTGCCTTACGGTAAATGGCTTCCACCGACTCAGAAACCTGTTGCTTAAAGTATGGGTGGTCCTTATCGGCGTTCGGAAGTTTTCGCAACGTGCTGTCAAGCTGTGCAATACTCATCCATAGTTCAACCACTTCATCTCTTTTCTTCTCGAGATGCTGTAGGGTTCGCCTTTCTCGTGGAGTTTTTCTTGTGTTGGTTATCACCTTCTGGATGGCGATGATCAGCTCATTTTGCTTCGTTGCCAATGTGTTGAAATCCTCCATAGTGAAGAATCGCTATCACGTCGGGGTCACCAAAAAATGTTATTATTTTTATCCCAATTGTTTATAAACTACTTCTGGCGCTTATACCGAAGTAGTTGGTAGGGAATTTTTGTGAAGTTTCTTATTCCAGCACTTTTACTGAATAAGAATTTTTGCTCTTTCTTGTGCAAGCACTTGAACTGCACAAGAAGCTAAACTCTGAATGACGAGGCACACAAGGCACCTTGTTAAAAGTGAACTGAATTTTTATTCTTAAAATCCTACTATTTATACTAATATTGATTACAATTATATAAATACATGTCATTTGTGTATGTGCATACATTTATGTTGAGTTTCTTGGGTCGCTGAATTCCATTCCCATGAAAATGGTTTGTTCCCATAGAATTAGGCGAAACTTAAACCACCAAGTGGAGTCAGAACCAAAAATTCTCGCGTCACCGTTTTTGATGGGAAATGAAAAAGCAGCGGTGCTGACGGAGCTGCCTATGCATTTGACACCACAAAATGCACATTTCAGGTGGTGTGCCAATAAGTTCTCACGAACGAAGCAAAGGGATGACCGTTGCATTCATTGTCAAGTCAGACAAATAAAAAAAGGAAGATTGATTTACTAATTGTAGGGAATGGAATGCAGCAACCCCCGAAACTCAACAATTGGGTTCCTAGATTACTGGCCTGTTTTGGGCCCTTGCCAGTTTCCCTGGCGATTGCCTTGAAACTTTTCCCAATTTCTCTTAGCCTGGCAATCTGCCACCATATGTCCTGGTCTGTTACACCAATGACACACCGTTCTGTTTGCTCCAGCCTGACAGAGCAGGAATCTGGCATGTTCCTTGTACCCTGATTCCTTTCCGTTTTAAAGGACTGTTTTGCTGTCGAATCTATCATAACCAGGAGCGCACTATCACCAGCACCCTTATAGAAACTCTTTGTAATTTCTATAGCCTGATTCCTTTGGGTACGAACCCGTCTGGCGAACTGTCGAATTTCCTCATTCTATAATTGGCTACAATTCTGTAGCTCCGTTAGTACAAATTTCAAGGAAAGAGTCGGTAGATAGGCTCTTTTTATCACTAGATATAATTCTTCTAGATTACCGAAACGCTTTGATCTAACAAAATCATATGCATCTCCATATAACCTTTGCTTGATACAATCTATTTATTTTCTGTACGTTCCATTCCGTCGCTTTTCCCTGTATGAATTTAAAAACGTCACCCCTTAAATCCGGCGACTGGGTTCCTGAAAACAGTGGAACCAGACTGTTTGTAAGTTTCGCTATTTCTCCTATACAGGCAGGCTCTGTTGTAGCCCACCCTAAATCCTTTCTATTCAAAAATTTCCTCAGCTTCTCGTTTTCGGATTCTACGTTTTTTATGAACTCCTCCTGAAATATTCATTCAACTAAATAGCTATCATATCTATTCTTTAATGCCGCGAACTGCAATTTCCATTTATTTATCTCTTCCTCTTTAGCATGCACCTTATGCTGCATAAACTGCAGCAGCTCTTCTACAATGGCATCCGCTTTTTCAACTTTCGTAATGTCACCTAATTCCACTACTCTTTTTTTAATAAGTTCCCAATTATCTTTATTCGCTACTGTACTTTTTAGAACCTCCCAAACTAAAAACTCCCCTAGCTCTCTTTGCAATTCCTCAGGGGTTCTTTTTAAGTCTAAGTAAACTTGTTCTTGCACAAACTCTGCCATTAATTATATTGCTTTTCGTTCTCCTTTAATTTTTTCCCTCTCATTCACTTAATATTTCCAATTAAGTAGCATTTAACCTTACCAGTTGCCAAAGCTGCAGCAATCAGCAATCCTCTTATTTACTACTACTGACCTAATTCCCCTTTTAGAATAACAAAATCAAGATCAGCGACAGTGGCTGCATTAAAACAAGCGTCGAATTTCCTGACTTGCTCCTCAGAGTCGAACGAAATAAAGTCAACAAAAAAAGACCACGCTTACAATTTTGCAAACGCTTTCGTTCTGACGCGCTAACGAGCAAAACAATAAAAAACCACAGTAACTTTTGCGCTGAAATCTGATCTCAAGCAAGCGTAAACGCCAACACCACTCTTGAGTTTCGCTTCACGTTCAAATTGTACAATTTTCCCAACAATTTTTTCAAATCCCATTAATATCCATTTATTTTCATTTCAGGTTTTAATTCATTTTTATTCCTACTTGAAACGAAACTGAATCTATTTTCCTGGCATCCTTTTTGTTTTTTCCCCCAAAAATTTACTCATTTTATGAAAACTTTCCACTCATTTTATGGTGTTTTGTTCATATAAAAGAACCAATACGTACTAAGTTTACTAGCTTGTAATTTCCTTGGGTGCATCTAAAAGGCACTGCACGTTGTTTCATTCAATAATTTCACTTCTCCTCAATTAAATTTGCATGAATAACATCCGTTTATTTCCCCGTTTAAAATTCCATTAAAATTGCCAACAAAAATAATCAACTAAAATTTTCTTTTTAACACAAATTTTACAAATGTTTCATTTGAAACGAGAAGTCATAAACTTCCCACCAAATCAAATTCTTCCCAGAGTGAAAGGGTCGACCTTAGCAAAGATTTTGTCCGGCGTGGAACGCCATTGGAGAGATAAGGGTGCCGTGCTTGACGCTGACGAGAAGTCATAAACTTCCCACCAAATCAAATTCTTCCCAGAGTGAAAGGGTCGACCTTAGCAAAGATTTTGTCCGGCGTGGAACGCCATTGGAGAGACAAGGGTGCCGTGCTTGACGCTGATACTCCTTTTAATTATCTCACAAAATCACTCGCTTACCTTCAACTCCCTTCGAGCGATCCTCGGTTCGAAAATCCGGCTGCGCTAAAATGTTGTGCGTGCTCTTGGAACGCGGTTCCTCCCAAAGAAAAGTCCAAGGTGCCTTCTCACTTCCTTTATTAATACTTCGGTACAGCGGCAGTCTGCGCGCTGTGGGCTCAAAATCCAAACTTAACTTTGAAACATTTACTTATTTCCACTTAAGCTCGGTCGACGTAGCCGTCGGCGGAACTAAAGTGGACCGATATGTCGCAATTCCACTTATTTTGCAATAGTAAATTCTTAATATTAATATTTGCCAATATTAACGTCGGCAGAATTAAATTGGGAACGATTTAATTCTTCCGCGTTTGCTCTTTACTTTTTGTTTTGTCTAATTTTATTTACTCCGAAAGCTGTTTGGTTTGAGCTCGAGAAAAGCTATTTGGTGGCAGTTAGCTTCCACACTTGCTACCATGCAGACTGTGCTGGTTGCTAACTTGGCTTTCGAGAGCTTTGCCCGGAGCTTATAATTAGCTATCAATTAGCTCCCACACTTGCTACCATGTAGAGTGCGATGGTTGCTAGCTTGGCTTTCGAGCTTCCCAAAACAAAATGCTTGGCTTGCACCACTAACCACATAACATATAGACCGCTAAAAGTCCCTTTTTTCTGGTCCGCAGAGCTTTCAGTAGCCTGGATCCCACAAAATTTCTTACTCTCGTTTTCTCTTTACACGAGCAATTGTTTTTGCTTAACGGCTGCTAGGAATCGTCGGTTTTCTCGCACTCTCACATGTTTAAAATGTGTTCCTACTCATTTCCACAGCTACTGAGATCTAGATCATGCTCGTTATTTTCGTTCGTCATTGCATACTCATATTTTGTGTATTTGTTTTTTTTCGGTAGGCAGAACATATCTGTTTGCATTTTTCTTAAGATTTAAGATTTTAGAATTTGTATTTTTTTAGATTTGTATTTTTTTAGATTTTGTATTTTTTTGTAGGTGATTGTGTGTGTGTGTTGGGTGGGGTTGGATGGCGATGTATGTGTTGGTTGTGCTGAATGAAGTGTGCATGTTATGTGTGTGCCAGCCTAACTGTCGTCCTTCGGGAGGACAGAGCTGTTGTGCTGCACTGGTGTTGCGTTCCTGGTGTCCGTCTCTCCTGGGGCCACCGGTCCCCGAGCGATATGGAGCTCACCGGTAGTAACACCGTTACGAAGCCGGACCAGAGGTTGTCTGGTACCACGGGTTTCGGGTGGTGCTGAGGTTGGTCTCAACGCCTCACCCCGGAATCAAAGATTTTTACATCTTGTTGGGGGTCCAGCTAAATTGGGGTTAAACCCCGTCTTAGGTGCCGCTCCCTGTCTGAGTGGAAGAGGTACGGATAGGCCTCGCTCCCGCAGTGAGGAAGACATGTCCACACACATGTCTTTAGACGTTTGGTGTGGGCAGTTTCTGTCTGCATTTGGTAGTAGTCTACCAACTGGTAGTAGTCTTGACTACGAAGTCTGACCAGAGGCTTTGTCTGGTACCACGAGGATCAGGAGCCCCTGTAGCGTGTTCGCTCACGCTCAGCCTGGTCATTGTTGGAAGGACCCCTAGTGGGAGCATCGTGGGGGCTGTGGTTGACGCCCAAACGTACGCGGGCAGAGCTATTCTTTTATAGCTCGGTGTGGAGTTGCATTGCAACCGGGTGCCGTGACCCATAGAACGGCAGAGGTGTTAGATAAGCCTCGACCCCTCACCAAGAGGGAGTGCTTGTCCTTTATGCAAGTACTCGAATTGGTTCCCGCGGACTGGTACCAGGTACCTATTTAAGGGGGCGTTGGTTGACGCATAGACTTCAACCCCATGTGTGATGGCACACCGTGAGCTTAAGCCAGTCTTGGCAGGCGCTCACGTTAAACACCCGGAGACACTTGATTGACATCAAGCCCCGTTTATTCGTTTGCTGACGACAGCAGCATTTGTCATTAATATTCACTATGTGTGTTCCGGTATAGAATTATACCTCAATATCTCGCATGAGATATTCACCTTAAAACATTTTTTATAACGAGGTGCTTCGCATTCCGTATATAAAGTAAGCGTGGTTGTTAATCGATCGCCGCAAATTTCATCGTGATACCTCTTTTCGTTCTCCCGCAATCGTGATTTCAGCTGACAGACGAACAGACAGACGGACGGACAGAGCTAAATCGATTCAGGAGGTGACGCTGAGCAAGAATATATACTTTTCTATATCTATCTCGTCTTCTTCTCGTTACAAACGGAAGAGCAAAGTGAATATACCCTACTTCCTTCGGGTGTAGGGTAAAACAAGTGATCTCTAAGTTAAGTCTCTCTAAGTAATCTCTAAGTTAAGTATATAAACGTTTACTGGCGCACACAACTGTACCTGAAAACGAACTCTCCCCTTTCAAGCGACAATTTCAATCGTGAACACCTTCAGTGGAAACATTGTTGTCATACTATACAAATAACACACACTGAAATTTGTTGTAACAATCTCTAAAGAAAAAATTCAAATTTACTATTTTCAGATGCTGGCTCTTAGGAATCGTTTTTATAGATTAAAAGCTATTGTAACCTATTCCAGTGGGTTGCGTTCCTCATATATAACTTCGAGTAGAGCATGCAGTTTGCTTCTATCACAACTTAACGATGTTCTTTGGATATCAATCGATGAAACAGGATACGTAGTTTCAGTGACACAAACAACAGCGAACGCTGGCTCTAGCTATTGCTCCCAGTTTGACTTGTCTTCTTCTGGTTTAGAAGATTTTAATATAGACGTATTAATCAGACACATGGAATTGGCTCCAACTCCAGACACTGCTACTTTTATCCAAAAAGTGGAACGAGAGCGCTTAGCTCGTGAAAAAGGCGATATACAAGACAACCGCGGATTCTTTGCAAAATATGTAGGTTTAAAATTTGGTATAGATGTTACCTGTGTTAATTTCTATTTGTTTTACAGTGGATGTACATTGTACCAGTTGTTTTGCTGGTTTTTATTTCGGGTGCTACAAATCAAGAGGCAGCTAAATAATTTTAAACATATAGAAGTTGTGACTATATTGTAAAATTATATGCTAATGTTTAAGGTTCTGACTTAGTTTTTAAATAAAATTTTAAAGAACTTTATCGGATACAGTGTCGTTAAACTGTAACAGAAGTACATGACTGTCGCATAACAACTAGTTAATTTATTACTAAAATAGTTGGCTTGAGGCTGTCGCGCTCTGTATTCACTTACACAACTACTCACAGCAGAGAGAAAAGACAAGACAATGTAATGAAGGAAGTTTCCAGTGGTTAATAATTCCTAAAATGTGATTTTTGGGTTTAGGTTTTAATAACGGAGAGATTTTAGGATGTCGAAATTAAAATAATAATGTTATTTTAATAACATAACATTAAATCGACTTTGTATTATAGGGGATTTAAAGCAGTTCTTAAATGTACACTACGATGTATAAATTTAAAAACTTACATAACGTCGATGCTTTTAAAAGAGGTGTAAATCGACACTACTCCCACTCTTCTCCTTCCCACTAACCTTTACCCTTCTAAACCAACGAATGCTTTGCATGGATAGGGGGCATCCCCTGAGCTTGGTTCTATCTGCCATAACAAAAAAAAAAAAAAAAAAAAAATACATTAACAACATTTGTAAAGTGCAACAACGCTTGTAAAGGGCTTTATAACATGTTACAGTTCATACTGTGTGTTCGCTTGATCTCAGAGCTCGTGGGAGGGCTCGAAGGACCAAAAATGTTGGGTTGGTCTCCGAGCTCGTGCGTGGGATGGAATATATATATATATATATATATATATATATATATATATATACGGTATAAGATATTAACACGAAATTTTATCACGAGGTATCTACAAGTATTACCAATTTGTATACAAGGATTACGGGGCGATAGCTGTCAAAGTCGGACGTGATTTCTTTCCTACTAAAAAAAAAATAAAAATTTTATATAAAAAAAAATAAAAAATATTAATTTCTTTGCCTTTGCATTGATTTTGCAAATAATTTTGACCACAAAAGTTCGCTCATAAGAGTGTAAAGTGGTTTACGGTTTTTAAATGGCTTCGCAAGCCAATCTCAAGGTTAAAAAAGTGCCACCGGATAAGTCTTTGTTGCCGTCATCAAAAAAGTCACTGGATCAGGATTTGGCGAATGCATGTTCTATCTGCCATAAAAAAAAAAAAAAAAAAAAAAAAAAAAAAATACATTAACAACATTTGTAAAGTGCAACAACGCTTGTAAAGGGCTTTATAACATGTTACAGTTCATACTGTGTGTTCGCTTGATCTCAGAGCTCGTGGGAGGGCTCGAAGGACCAAAAATGTTGGGTTGGTCTCCGAGCTCGTGCGTGGGATGGAATATATATATATATATATATATATATATATATATATATATATATATATATATATATATATATATATATATATATATATATATATATATATATATATATATATATATATATATATATATATATATATATATGAGAATCGAGTGAACTGCTATATATATATATATATATATATATATATATATATATATATATATATATATATATATATATATATATATATATTCCATCCCACGCACGAGCTCGGAGACCAACCCAACATTTTTGGTCCTTCGAGCCCTCCCACGAGCTCTGAGATCAAGCGAACACACAGTATGAACTGTAACATTTTATAAAGCCCTTTACAAGCGTTGTTGCACTTTACAAATGTTGTTAATGTATTTTTTTTTTTTTTTTTTTTTTTTTTTATGGCAGATAGAACCAAGCTCATATATATATTCCATGCCACGAGCTATATATGGGCGTGCCACGCCCACTCATACAAAAGTTGTCAATATCTTGTAAACGGTATAAGATATTAACACGAAATTTTATCACGAGGTATCTACAAGTATTACCAATTTGTATACAAGGATTACGGGGCGATAGCTGTCAAAGTCGGACGTGATTTCTTTCCTACTAAAAAAAAAATAAAAATTTTATATAAAAAAAAATAAAAAATATTAATTTCTTTGCCTTTGCATTGATTTTGCAAATAATTTTGACCACAAAAGTTCGCTCATAAGAGTGTAAAGTGGTTTACGGTTTTTAAATGGCTTCGCAAGCCAATCTCAAGGTTAAAAAAGTGCCACCGGATAAGTCTTTGTTGCCGTCATCAAAAAAGTCACTGGATCAGGATTTGGCGAATGCATGTTTTGATGCTACTCCTACTACAGATGGTCGAGGTTCAAGCGAGTCTCAGATGTTTCAATTTGGCGCTGTGTCTGCCGTCAACGTTCAACCGGCTTCTGATCGCCATAATGAATTTTCAACTACTTCAATGGAATGTACAGATGTCAACACTAAGGAATTTGAAAATGTGGTTAATAAACGCCGCAGAACAGGAAGTAATCATGAAATTGATCTGTCATCTTACGCTATGAGGAGTCAAGTGCAGCTTTCTCAATCGAAACAGATAAGTTCAGAAAATCGTTTTGCTATACTAGGTAAACTGGAAATTGAATCTGACCCGACTACCGTTAGACCTCGGCAACCTGCACATCAGAAAGCCAATGTTAAAAGTATTGATAATACCTTTTGTCCTCCAATTTTTCTATATCATGTAGATATCAAACATTTAGTTAAGCAATTAAATGAGAAAAATATTGTTTTTAAAATTGTAAACAAAAACAAAAATAAGAGTAAACTTTATCTTAAAAGTGCATCAGCTCATTCCGAAATGATGCAACTCTTAAATGATAAAAATGTGGAGTCGTACTCCTACACTCCCAAACAGCTAAAACATACTAAGTTGGTTTTACGGGGACTGTATCATAATACTGAAACTGACGAGATCAAGAGTGCAATCGATTTCTTAGTTCCAAACATAGTGTCGAACGTTTCAAAGTTTTCAACCATTTATTCGAAAAAAAACAACATTGACACAGGTTTATTTCTTATTACGTTGAATTTGGGAAAGTCAGCAAATGAGGTAACAGCTCTAAGGTTCCTTCTTAACCAAAGGATCACTTGGGAATCACCCAGAAATTCTAAGAAGGAGGTACAGTGTTGGAGATGCCAGAAATGGGGTCATATGTCCAATAATTGCAACAGACCCTTCTGTTGCGTTAAGTGTGATCAAAAGCATCTACCAGGGGCTTGTAAGTTTGTTTCGAATGCGAACAATTTGCCTTATTGTGTGAATTGCCAACAGTCTGGCCATCCGTCAAGTTTTAGAGGTTGCCCAGTGTTCAAGAAATTCGTTGAAGGCAAAAATAATCGTAAAAAAGAATCTATTGATAGAAAAATGTTGGCTTCAGCTAATGTGCGCACTTCAATTAACAATTCTAACTTCATATCTCCTAACAGGTCTTTTGCCAGTCTTTTTAAAGATTCTGTTCCGAAAAAATCCGCAAGGCCTGCTTTAATTAAGGAATTTTTAGAGATTGCAAACTCACTGTGTCAACCTGTGGAGCTTTCTTTAGAAGACAAAATTGTGTTATTTTTATCAGATTACAAATCACTGTCAAAAGTGGAAGCTAAGAAACGTTGCATGTCTCTTTTACAAGAAGTTAACGATGCCTATGGTCCGTGATTTTCTTAACGTTCTTTCATTTAATGTTAGGTCACTAATTGAAGTGAGCCGAAGACTAGATTTACTACAGTTGTTAAATTTAAATAACATTGACGTTGCGTTTGTTCAGGAAACTCACTTGAGGGCTAATCAAAGAGTTTACCTGGAGGATTTTACATTTCTTCGTGATAATAGTCAGCTTGGGGTTGGCATAGTATTAAGGAAGTCTTTGAAATTTTCGAAAATTAACGGTGTTGGAATAAGTTTTCCTAATTTATTTATATCAATTGACACTCTAGTTAATGGTGTCACCAAGAAATATTTATTTGGGTCGTTTTATATTCCATGTAACTCTCCACATTCTTTAGTCTATGATGGGCTATCAATCTTAGCGCGCTTGTCTCAAAATTTTGATGGAACCATTGTTGGAGGAGACTTCAATGCAAAAAACGTTGACTGGGGTGATTCCATTAATAATACCAATGGTAATGCACTCTTCAGTTGGTTACAGCACAATATTCTCAGCTTCACAAGGTTATCGGACTCAACACCTTCTTATCCTAACGGTTCGTCTTTTCTTGACCACTTCCTAATCAGCTCAAATCTTTTAAACTCCACAAATCCAAATTTTAAAATTTCCAGTCTTCCTACTTTTTCTGATCATTACCCTCTTAAATTGCATATTAAATTCACGGATTTTGAGTTTCTTCTTCATTCCCCCCATTTTTTCACCTCCTTCAGAAGAACCAATTGGGATACGTTTAGAAATGATTTCGTTAATGAAATAATAAATCATTTTCCTCCGTCTTGTAGAAATTTAAGTAATCACGAAATTGATGCTTTCATATCACTGTTTTCTAATTCTTTAAATTCATTGGTTACACTTCATTCTGAAAGAATTGTTAGAGAAAATAAAAAAATTATTATTTCTGACAATATAAAATATTTGTTTAAAATCAAGCATCGTTGGCAGAGGGATTTGAAGCGTATTTATCATTGTAATTTCAACCGTTCAAGTCCAAGTTACTTACTCCTGTCTAAGCAAATTCAACTGTTGAGCATTATTATTAAAAAACAAGTAGAAATTGAACAGTCCAAAATTTTTAGCGTTAAACTGAGCAAAATTGTGCCAGGCCCAAGGGCTCATAAACAAATCTATAGTTTAATAGGAGCTAAAAAAAAATCATTAGCAAAAAACCTTTCAGTTAACGGCGTCGATATTGAAAATAACGATGAAAAACTGCAACATCTGCTAGCTCATTTTTCCAATATTTACAAGGGTTCTCCTCCTGGCAGGGACATTTCTTATATAGAAAATTCGCTAACAAATATTTTTGCTCAATCTCCACAAAGCATCCATATTTTTAGTAATGTTTTAAGTGCACTCAATGAATGCCACCTTCCTAGGTTGACTTATTTGGACGAAGTTTTCTCTTGTGCTGTTAAACTGAATAGCAAAAGGTCTTCTGGTCTAGATGACGTCTCTAATTTCTTAATTAAAAGACTTCCTATGAAAGCTTTTGAATATATTGCAATTGTTTTTAATAATTGTTTAAATAATTCATATTTTCCTGACGCGTGGAAAGTCTCTAAGATTATTCCTATTCAAAAAAAGTCAAACAACTTTGAGGTAAATAATCTGAGACCAATTTCTTTGTTGTCTAATCTAGGAAAGCTTTTTGAAAATGTTATTCGCAGAATTATGGACGTCGGGCTGGATCCATCTTATATTCCAAATTTTCAGTTTGGTTTTAAAAAAGGTCACTCAACAGTTGATGCTTTATTGAAATTTCAAAATGATATAGTTTCTAACTTGCGTAATCGTCGTTGCACCGTTGCAATTTCTTTAGACATTGATAAGGCTTTTGATCGCGCATATCATAACGGAATTCTTTTTAAAATGTTTCAAATTGGTTTCGCTCCCTCAATTATTAAATTATTTAAGAGTTTCTTTGCAAACAGAAAGTTTTGCGTTCTTTTTAATGGATTGCTTTCGGATATTGGTGACATAAGTTGTGGAGTCCCTCAGGGTTCCATCTTAGCTCCTCATCTTTTCAATATTTTAATGTACGATTTCCCACACTTTGGGCCTAATTCGACGGGTCTTTTGTATGCTGACGACTCTCTTCTGTACTCTCACCATGAGTCCCCTAAGTTGGCGTTAGATCAGACTTTGCAACATCTGCAAATTGTACGACGTTTCTACGAGAAATGGGGTATTAAAGTTAATGCATCTAAAAGTGAAGCCATTTGCATCAGGAATGCTTCAGGGAAATGTAAGTCGTTTGTTGTGCCTGAAAGCAAAACTTTACAATTCGCTCTGAATGGGTCTGAGATTCCTTTCAAGGATTCCATTAAATATCTTGGCATTAATTTTTACAGTCTTCTGAAATTTAACAAACATGCAAGAATTGTACTGAAAAAAGCTTACAGAATTTTGGGCACTTTTTCAAGTATTTTTTGGAACAGAAACTTACCAAAAAGGACAAAACTTTTGTTGTATAAAACCTGTATTAGACCTGTTATCTTGTATGGATTTCCTATTTGGTTTAACGTTTCTCCAACTGTCATTAGAGAATTTGAAATTTTAGAACGCAAGGTCTTACGTCATTGCATTGGAAAGTATTTCCAATCGCCTACAAAACGTTTCTCGAATCGTTTCGTTTATTCGGAAGCTAAAGTTTGCCCAATTGGCCTTTACGTGTCAGATATTCTACATAGATTTATCAATAGAATTTCTTGCCATGTTAACGATTGCATTCTTGATATCTTCAACCAACAAAGAGTTTTTAGCTGGTCAAATTTAAGGTATTTATCACCCATTGGCTTCGCTAACGAAGCTCCCGCTAATTTTGATTTAAATGTGTCACTTTGTCACAATTTTTATAAAAATACAGTTCCTGATTCTCATAGAGGTTAGCACTCAAATGTGTCTAAAAGGTTTGTTTTCTCTTTTTTGGTTTTGTATTAATTTTTTATTATTTTTTTTTCTTTATTTTTCTTTTCTTAGAGCACTAAGTTAGCATTAAGTTAGCATTAAGATCTAATCTAGGTTAAGTGATCTATATATCTCAATCCATGTCAGCTCCGGGAGCAAGAGCGTTTAATGTTCATGTTATTGTTTTCTTCAATGTTCTCTTCTTATTAATAAGTTTGATACTGCTGTACATATATGTTTTTTAGATAATACATTATAGTCTTTAATTTTTATCCACAATTGTAATTTGAATTTTTGTAAACTTATAATGTTGTTGAAAAAAAGGCTCAATAAAATTTCAATTCAATTCAATTCATTGTATACAAGGGCGTGGTCCGCCTACTTATATAAAAGTTGTTAAGTGGCGAAATTATAATTTTTTCAGTTACTCGAGTGTAGGGTATTTAGATTTCGGCCAGGCCGAAGATAACACTTCTACTTGTTAATATTCTTTAACAAAATACTCTCAACGGTTAACTTTCATAGCGGTATTAAAGGTTACCGTTGGCCCCTTTACGTTTACAAAATCCCGTAGTAGCAGCGTTAGATTCTCAGCAGAGAAGAAAACCTCCACCTTTCTACAGACAAAAGCATTACTCTCTTGTTTTTCGGAGTTGCTTTCTGCTATATCCGCAACGATCGTCGGTGACATCGTGCAGACAGCGCACAAGCAGCGGCTACCTGGTTGAAAACAGTTCTTGTGAAAGTAGTCGAAGTAGTTAAATTTAAAATACTTCGACTAGTATGTTCTAAATTAGTTGGAAGATTTGTATTAAATTAATACTATTAATACCCCCCAAAAAAAATAATAATAAACAAACAATAATCCTCACATCTCCGGTTGTTTTATTATCCACTTTTTTATTAATCTAAAATTTCTCAACGATTTACTCTGCTCGCCATGGACCCCCTTGCGAAATTTATCAGCGTGTCTGAAACCCTAGAGGAATTTGAGAAGGACTTCAGCGACATTCCTGAACGTGAGCATTCGGCATTCGTCTTGGACACCCATCTGGAGGAACTGAAGGCGGTCTGGTCCTATCTGAAGGAAGCATACAAATTATGCTTGGAATTCACCATCTTGGCGGCGAATCCACTAGATGCGGACGATCTCAAAACCGCGGAGTAAGCTGTCGTGAAATCAAAATATCGACGCTGCTACCAGATTTATGTGCGCTTCTCCGCCAAGATTTGCGAGCAGCAGCAACTCGCTGCCCCCATACCCTACCCAACTTCGCAGTCTTCCACTCGAATCTCTCCGGACATAATATAAGTTTACCGCCGTGTGACACCGAAATTTTTAACGGCGATCATGAAGAGATTCGAGAGAATATGTCTCGAAAGGTCCCATGATTACCTTTCGAGACATATTCTCTGCGCTCTATTTGCGTAAAAATCGGTAATCCCCCATCGAAAAGTTGTTTCACCTCAATCAAAAGACACGGGGTGAAGCCAAAGAAATAGTTCAGAAATCTCCCCTCACCGAGGCGGGCTTCGAGCAAGCTTGGCGAAACCTCACCTACCGCTTCGAGAATAAATGCATTCTCGTTAACGTTCAACTCCGAACGTTATTTAACCTGACCCCAATCATCAAGGAATCAGGAGTGGCAATCAAACGTCTCCAACGCGAGATTAATAACTGCATCTCAGCTCTCACCTTGCATGATGTCGATGTGGACAGCTGGGACGCAATTATTGTGCATCTCTGCTCAACTTGCCTCCCCGAACACCCTCTCTTTATGGGAACACTCGATTACCCTCAAGCGGGAAATTCCCAAATGGCGCGAAATGGACGCCTTTCTAACTTCCCATTTTCAAACTTTGGAAACCGTTGACGATACTCGGAAGTCCGTCAACCCCCCTTAGAAAGCGTCGAATATATCTACGTGCACATTCAAGAGTACTCATATCCGCACCGTATGACATCGATCCACCCCTCTCGGAACCCCTCTGGTTCCGACAACTACTACCTACCCCATCACGCTGTTCTCAAATCCGACAGCAACTCAACTAAAGTGCGTGTTGTGTTTAATGCTTCCTGCCTCTCCTCCAACGGTCTTGGCCTTAACGATGTCCTCCATCCTGGGCCCGCCCTTTAATCGGATTTGACATTTCTCATCATTCAATGGCGACTCTATAGAATTCCATGTACGTTGACGACACGTTGTGTGGCGCTCATGACATTGATGTCGCGCTTCGTACCCGACATCAACTCCCTGCGGCTCTTCACTCTGCCGGCTTCATGCTACGAAAATGGACAGCAAATCACCCCACTCTTCTAGTTGGGATCCCACCACAAGATCTCTTAAATAAAGACTTTCTTGAACTAGAAAATGGTAGCAGTACCAAAACTCTCGGCATCCGTTGGAATGCCAAAACCGATCACTTTAACATAGAGTCAAAACCCTTGGACATCTCCCCCACGTATACTAAGCGAGAGGTGTTATCCCTGATTGCAAGATTGTTTGACCCGGCAGGATGACTTGCTCCAGTCAATGTCATTGCAAAAACCCTTATGCAACAACTCTGGCTGGACGGCATCAGATGGGACGACCTGCTCACCCCCGTCACTTTATAACGTTGGCTTCAATTCGTTCAATGTTACCCACATATCAATCTCCTCAAAATACCCCGATCGATTCACTTCAC
The DNA here is from genome assembly GCA_922984085.1 of Sicus ferrugineus. Taxonomy (NCBI): domain Eukaryota; kingdom Metazoa; phylum Arthropoda; class Insecta; order Diptera; family Conopidae; genus Sicus; species Sicus ferrugineus. The sequence continues at coordinate 12,580,277 of OV277350.1, forward strand.
ACCAAGTAGCACCGTTGAAATTAATGTTTTCTGCGATGCTTCTGAGAAAGCATACGCTGAAGTCATTTACGTGCTCACTTGTAACTCAGGAGTCACTTCGACATCTTCGCTCTTTGCCAAAACAAAGGTTGCCACAATCAAAACCATATCGATCCCTCGAGTGGAACTCTGCGGAGCGGCTCTCCTGGTCGATATGATTGATGCAATTGTGCCCCATCTCGACTTTGCACGTTATGATATGCATTGCTAGACCGACTCAACCTGGTATGGTTAAAACGATCACCCTGCACATGGACGACGTTCATCGCCAACCGTGTCGCGAAGATTGTCGAGGTGGCAGACAACACTCACTGGTACCACGTCGACTCTGAGAGTAATCCAGCGGACCTTCTCAGCAGAGGCATGTATCCGATGGATTTGCTTCACACCTGCCGCTCTGGTGGCAAGGACCTGCATGGCTGCGGCAAGCGAAGAAGCAGTGGCCCCACTACACTGCCCCCCAAGCGTTCGAAACTGAATTGGAGGCCAAGCCCATCCAATCCAATTTCACCTATTACCACCAATATGAAGACCCCTTAGAAAGATTTTCTTCTTTCCCGCGAGCCCTTCGCGTATTGTCGTATGCTTTTCGGTTCCTGCAGCATACGCAGCCCCACTACCGTTCTAATTTTCGCCGCGGAACTACTCTCATCGACTCCGATGAGATTCAAGCCGTCCAAACGAGGCTCACCATTGTAGCGTAAAAAGTTCATTTCAACGACAAATACCATTGCCTTGAAATAAAACAAACTGTTAAGCGCAAGAACTCGATTCTTTCGCTTAACCCATTCCTATCACCAGACGGACTCCTCTGCGTGAGCGGACGGTTAACCTCTTGCCCATCTCTCTCGTACGATGAGCGCCACTCTATTTTGCTCCCCTGCAATTGCGTCTTCACCCGTCTTTTGGTTCGGTTTATCCATGATATCAGCTTACACGGTCGAAACCAGCTGATGCTGCGCTTGCTCCGCACGCGGTACTGGATACCCAAGGACAAGAACATTATCAAATATACAGTTTATAATTGTAAGCCTTGTTTACTCCAAAAGAAGCAAGTACGCACCCAACTCATGGCCGCTCTACCCCCTGAGCGCACCACTCTCTCGCCCCTTTGCTGCTCCTGGTCTGGATTTCGCTGGACCGTTCGACATCAAGAACTACACTGGAAGAGCCCGCCTTATCACCAAAGGCTATGTCTGCGTCTTCGTGTGCTTTGCGACGAAGGCCATACACCTTGAAGCTGCCAGCGACTTGTCAACCCCGACATTTCTCGCTGCCTTCGGACGATTCAGCGCTCGCCGAGGATGTCCCACTGATGTGTACTCCGACAATGGACGAAATTTCGTCGGAGCAGCGAAGACCCTTCGACGAGAATGGGAATGTTTTCATGGTGATTCAGCACACTCACACCGCTGTCTACTCTCAATACGCTCATCAACGACTGCGATGGCACTTCATTCCCGCTGACGCTCCGCACATGGGTGTAATCTGGGAAAAGCTTTAAGCTGGAGTTAAAAGCTTTAAGCTCCACTAAGCAGATTCGCTGGCGATCTCCGTTTCACGTTTGAAGAGTTTTCCACCATACTCTCCGAAATTGAAGCTTGTCTGAACTCTAGACCCCTTAACAGAATGCCAGAAGACCCCTCCGACCAGCAACCTCTAACTCCAGGACATTTTTTTTTTTTTTTTTTTTTTTTTTATGACAGATGAAACCAAGCTCAGGGGATGCCCCCTATCCATGCACAGCATTTGTTGGTTCCGAAGGGATGACAGGTTAGTGGGAAGGGGGAAAGAGGGAGTAGTGACGGTTTACACTTCGCTTGAATGTTTCGACGCTGTAAGTGGGCGGGAAGACATTCGCAGGGAGATTATTCCACAATCTAACGACGCGACCGAAAAACGAACTCTCACGGTAATGCGTGGTTCGTTGGAACGGAATCGCGACATAAAAGGGGTGCACCGCTCTGGAAAGCCGAGTAGTTCTGCTAAATACCTGAATCGGAGGAATCAGGCTGGCTACTTCAGAAGAACATTTACCGTGAAAGTAGCGGTAAAATAGTGATACACACCCCACATCACGACGACGCTCCAAGGTTTCAATAGAGCTGGACACCCTACTGTCCCCTATAAGTTTTAACGCACGACATTGGACACGGTCGAGAAGCTGAAGATATGCCCGCGAAGCTCCCGACCATATATGCGAATTGTACTCCATTTTTGGACGGATATAAGTGGTGTAGATACAACGAAGATCGGTTGGAGTGAAGTACTTCTTACACCGCTTAAGAAAGCCTAAGCACTTGGCTGCTTCTTTCGACACGTCAAAGATGTGATCGTTCCAGCGAAGATCGCATTGGATTGACATGCCCAGAACATCAAGAGCCTCCGACTCATTAATATCCACACCACCCATATTTAAAGGTGGAAAGTTGTCGCCCGCCAGACGCTTGTGGGTCAACAAACATTTTCTTGTCAGCGGCCCGCTCTTAGCTCCAACAGAACCCGAAATACTACAATCTCCACCCAGAATTGTGAATAGATGGTAGAAGGTCCGAGCTGTCTATCAACAATTTTGCTCCCGGTGGAAAAACGATTATCTCACCGAACTCCACAAACGCACCAAATGGAAATTTCCCCAAATTAATTTAAAAATTAACGACCTGGGTGTCTTACGAGATGACAACCTCCCCCCCAACAAAATGGAGACTCGGTCGCATACTTAACGTTTATTCTGCTTTTGACGACAGAACACGCGTCGCGGACGTCCGAACCGAACAAGGAACAATAACACGACCCCTAAGCAAAATTATATTGCTTCCATCTGGAGCTTAGCCACCCGCGAGCTTTTCGCACCCCAGCGAATCCCCCTAAACGACTTGTACTCATATCTTCTCATTTCAACCATGAATCCAAAGGACTCATCCCCACCCCATCCTATCGTAGTTTTTTCCTCCATCAGATCCGGGATCACGGGATCGACTGGTCCTTCGACGATGAGAACTACCAAGTCTCCCTATTGCCGTCGAGCAGCAAGGCTGATGCTTCAGCCGCCGAGGTCGACGCTGCAGTCGAAGGAGCCGCCCCCGATACCCACACCCCTGTGGCGGACGCCACTCCCCCCGAACGCGAAGCCTGCCCCACATCGGCTGGGCCAGGAGAAACGCAGGACTCCTTTCATATGGCAATCAGTGTGGCAGGCTGGTCTGACCGCTGTGTGGACGACATACCCTCCACCAGTCGCAACCCCCCTTGAACCATGCACCCGGGGCGTTATCCCGGCAATCCGGGGGTTGTGCCGCCGGCTTGGATCTCGTTCCCGCCGGAGGAATGTGTGCCTGGTTTCAAGACGGCCATGGAACGCGAAGCCCGAAAGCAGTTTCCCGCCTTGCAAGGGCTGCACTCCAGCGGCCGCCTCGCCCGCCACCCCGCTCGGCGTGAGGCCATCGCTGTATGGCTTTGGTCCCCATCTCTTGCGACTGTGCGTGCGGTTCCTCGGGCAGTCCTCCGAGGAGCGCTTGCAAACGGTTCGTCGGTTGCATTTTAATTTTTGGTGCAAAGTGCAAGTGTTTCCGGCTTTGAACTCACCCCTTCTTCATCATCGTGCAGAGGTCTCTCTATTCTTTTGTGAATTTTTTGGTGTAAATACACTCGTGCAGAGTGCCAGCGTACAATGGAACTGCTTCCTCAACCCCGTGCCAAAGTGCAACTAATCGTTTAAGTAAGTACATTTGACAATGCCCCACATTATTTAAAAATTATGCCAGATACCTCAATTGTGCTTTCGTAAAAAAACCACCGTTGCTCGGTCGGTACTTAATAAAAAGCAAAAACAGAAAACAACGTTGCAGGCCTTCTGACTCTCGTGATTGCATAACTGTGCGGAAAAAAACAGAAAGTAGGCAATGTTGTTCTTGGCATGAATCAAACAGCTGGCTTGGACGTTATTGCAACGAAGGAATGGATTACATATAACTTATTTTAAAACGACGGTTGCTGTTGATGATATTATTTCCTACGTCGTAAAAATTTTTAAAATTGATAAAAACATCTTGCATATTATATGTTGGTGTAAAAGATTCTGATCTTGCTAAACTCAGTAAAGTTAGCTTTAAATTAGGAGTTGATGATTCATATTTTAATACAATATGTGACTGTCTTTATGGCAGGAGAACATAAGGATTTCTCCTTCTCGGTCTACACAAAAGCCAAACGTTGTAGGAAATCTTCGCGGATAAACAACGCTTCTCTAAGTGCATATAAAAGAGATGGAGAACATTCAAAGTCTCTTCAACTTAAATCCTACAGTGATGGAAAGTCTAACTTTTCTATTTAATACCAGAAAAACAGAATTCGCTCAAAATCATAAAAATTTCTTTGCCTTTAACTCTCCATGAATTCGACATTGTGGCGTTAACCGAAACGTGGCTAAATCGAGACTTCTTCAGCACTGAACTTCTTGATCACCATTACAATGTTTACCGCTGGGGTTGCTGCCCGATTGCTGCGGGCAGATCGAGAGGTGGAGAAGCTCTGTTAGCAGTGAGATAATTTTCAACAGTCAGGAAATTATCCTGGCAGATGTTTCCTGAAGTTGAGCAGCTTTGCGTCAAATTTGGAGTTGATAATAAAAAATCTGTTTATTGTGTTACTTCACATATTCCTCCTAATAGTAATATTTCTTTATATGAGAAACATTTAAATAATATTGAATATCTTTTTAAATATCGTACTTATCTGAATTTCAACACATTATTATAATAGGCGATTTTAATTTAGGAACTTTATCATTGCAATTGGTTGACCAAGTTTTAGTTCCTTTTAATGTAAAGTCTGATACTGATTCTTTGCTGATTAGTTTCTTTCTCTCTAATGGGATTAAGCAACTAAATCACGTGAAGAATGATATTGGTAGAATTTTAGACTAATTTTCCTGACTAGTGAACTTGATGCCACAAGTGATTAATGCTATGAGCCTATCTCTGATAATAGTATTCACCATAAGTATCTTATAGTATTTTTTTGGAAATAATTCTAATTTTGCGAAGGCCAAAATTGAGGCGTTTAATGAATTTCTTATTGCTATTGATTGATCGTCCTTAGTTTCTATTTCTGATCCTTTGGAAATGTATAATTATATTGTGGAGATATTTCCGTCAGCTATTTCGAGACAGATAATCCTGAAAATTTGTGATTGTGAATTTTTAATAGCTATAAAAAAACTTGTATGATTTAAAACGTTGGGCGCAGGAGTATGGAGAGCAGCTGCCTTTCAGAAAAATCACACCAAGTTTCATATAATTTTCAGTGCAATAAAATTGTTAGTGACTTGGGTCTTGATCTATTGCCTCCATCCACATTTTTCCTTTTAAGAACGTGGCATTTAAATGTTTATTTTTATTTAAATCAAATTAAAAACAAAATTTCTTCTTTTGTAAGAAACTTTATAAAAGAATTTTTCACCCGAATATCGTTAAAATACACGATTTTCGAGTTTGTGTACAGAGGAGTGTGTAGGTTTGTGCATGGGAGGAGCGGATTTTTCTTTTTAATATAATGTTTTACATATTTCATGGGAATATTTAAATTTTCTAGGTTTAACCGTTTTATGGGTTTTGATGTGAAATAAATTTGTCCAGTTTTTTCATGTAATCGTTTTTACATGGAAGTATCGCAGAGGCAAAAAAATTGCACCTCAACGTTTGCAAGAGACCATTGTAGTGTTTTACAACTCTTCAAGTGCATTAATAAAAGATTGAGCATGAGTTGTAGTTAGACCATTGTGATTATAGTTATAGATGTCCAAGCTTTTATTGATGCACTTGAAAAACTGTAAGATTACATAACTGATTGATAAGAGTTCAAACATTTAAAGTAAAAGAGAAAGAAAAAATAATTTTTTACTTTTTAGTGCATTTTATTTATAAAAGTTACTTATTTTAAAAGTTTTTTAATATATTTTATTACGCTTGTATATGTGAAATTTTTCAATCGATTTTAAATATTTTGATGAGACTATAACAGAGACATGTGTTAAATTTCATGCTTATTTCAGTTTCTCTTCATCTGAATTCTTAATCATGAAGCAAGAATTCTAATAATACAATTTTTATGTATGATATAGTATACCAGTGGGAGGATTACGCCAATTTTTTGTGAGGTGACTTTCTCTGATACTTTAAACCCTTTGTTAACTTTAGAATGTCAACGCTACATCTGAACTACTAGCTGAGAAATTCAATTAAAAAACAAGTAAGAGTGTTGTCTTCGGCCTGGCCGATATCTAAATACCCTACACCCGAGTAACTGAAAAAATTATAATTTCGCCACTTAACAACTTTTGTATTAGTAGGCGGACCACGCCCATTTCGAGAAAATGTTTTTGTAATGTCTCTAAGTACTGCTAGATAGAATTACGAAGGTATTAATATTTTGAACCGTTTATGGGATATTGACAACTTTTGTATAAGTGGGCGGATCACACAAATTATTATACAAATTTTTATACAAATTGGTAATGCGCGTAGATACCTCGTGATAAAATTTCGTATTAATATCTTATACTCTTTACAAGACATCGACGACTTTTGTATGAGTAGGCGTGGCACGCCCATTTTTTTCAAACATTTTAGTAATGACGCTATATGTTCCGGAATTAATTTATACCTTAATATCTCACATGGTTTATGAAATATTCAGATTACAACATTTTTTGAAACGAGGTGCCTTTACATTCCGTATGTAAAGTAGGCGTGGCTGTTTACCGATCTCGCCCATTTTCAATCCCAAACAGCCCTACATAACAGAATATTTGTGCCAAATTTCATCGCGATATACTTTTCGTTCTCGTGGCTGTCTTTTTGGCGTTTTTGGTGGCTGTCTTTGTCTGAGACGACAAATCTGGGAATAAAATTCCAGCTACAGATCTATCACTATAAGTTCAGATATTCAGCTCTGAAAGCAAATGAATTTAAATTTACAATAAAAAATAAACGTGGCACTGATCTGATTTTTCCTTATTCAATCCCAAACAGCCTATAATGACAGATAATATTCGTGACAAATTTCATGATGGTACCTCTATTCGTTGTCCTGTAATCGTGATTTCCACAGACAGACAGACAGGCAAACATACAAACAGACAGACAGACAGACAACCAGACAGACAAGGAAAGGGCTAAATCGATTCAGGAGGTGTGGTCCGCCCACCTATACACAATTTGACAAATTCTTATAAACGGTACAAGATATCAAGACGTAATTTTGTCACAATGTATCTGGAGCATTACCAATCTATTTGCCAAAAATGGGCGTGGCCTGCTCACTTATACAAAAGTTGTCAATATCTCATAAACGGTGCAAAATGTACAATTTGTACATGAATATGTTTATAGACCGAAAAGAAACCGAAAAAATAAACAGAAATATATAAGTATATTCATTTCTGAATTTTATGGTGCAAATAGTGCAACTGATCGTATAAGTAAGTACATTTGACAATACCATATAGTACAGACAATAAAATATATATATATATATATATATATATATATATATATATATATATATATATATATATATACATATATATATATATATATATATATATATATATATATATATATATATATATATTGGTTGGGGCATTGTCAAATGTACTTACTTAAACGATCAGTTGCACTTTGGCACGGGGTTGAGGAAGCAGTTCCTTTTTACGCTGGCACTCTGCACGATGCACGAGGATGAAGAAGCAAGAGAAGTTCAAAGCCGGAACCACTTGTATTTGCACCAAAAAATTCAGAAATTAATAGAGAGACCTCTGCGCGATGCACGATGATGAAGAAGGGGTGAGATCAAAGCCGGAAACACTTGCACTTTGCACCAAAATTTAAGAAATGAACAGAGAGACCTTCTTGCACGATGCACGTTGATGAAGCCGCAAGAGATAGAATAACCGGAACCATCGCCATCTAAAAGCAGACAAGAAAAACGAGACCGAAACGAGACGGAATCGGTTCCGCTCGAGCCGTGTTCAGCAGGGTTGCTGAAAAGAGACGGGAAACGGTGGGGTTTTCGCGTGAACATACCGCCTGCCCTGCAGTAGTGCAACTTTTCTCATGTTAGAGACACCTCGCCTTAGCCACGGATACGTTATGGTTTTAGGGATTTACCATCAGGTTGATCAGGACTTCCCGGGGGGGGGGAGTGACCAGCAGATTGGGCTGCATCAGTGTACCTAAGGTGCGCTGCACGGGGCGGTAACGGGGAGTGCATATGTCTCCACCATACGTGCAGACGTTCCCCGACAACACCCATCCGAAGATCGAGTTCTGCGTGAACGGCTGCCCGGGCACATACGGCAACGATGCGGGCCGATATAATCGGGTGATGACGTCGCACCCTAGCCGCAACCGAATGCGGTAGTGTGGCACTCCGAATCCGCCAGTTTGATGTTGGTATGCAGATGTCGAAACCGAGCGTCCAAACATCGGGTCGGGTTGACCGTTTTCCAATCAGACACGTTGGCATGGAAGTCGATCGGCATCCGCACCACGCGGCTGGAGGGTGAGTAAGACCACCTGATCCTGCCCCAGCTGGAGTCCCAGAGGGGAAATGAGGGTGCGCGAGATTTCGGACATCTCGCATCCGGATTCAAAAAGCGCACGCTCGTACACGAATCCGTCTAATCCGCGCAGGCGCATCAGCGCGGTTGGTCGCACCACGACGGAACGCTGCAACAGGGGCGCCAGAGAGGTGATGGTCATGGATAAGGTCCGCAAGGGAACCAGCGGAGCAGAGGCTACGAGGGTCTTGGGTGTTTAGGGCGGTTGGGCAGCGACAGCTTGCGGTGTTTTGGTCGGGATGGCGAAATGAAGGAGAGTATGGTGGGATTTCTGGCACCACCGACATTTGATGGTGCTGAAGCAGTGCGCGTCGCGGTGCGAATAGGCGAATAGTTGGAGCAAAATTGCAACCGACGAACCGTTTGCAAGCGCTCCTCGGAGGACTGCCCGAGGAACCGCACGCACAGTCGCAAGGGACGGGGACCAGAGCAAAGCCATACAGCGATGGCCTCACGCCGAGCGGGGTGGCGGGCGAGGCGGCCGCTAGCGTGCAGCCTTGCAAGGCGGGAAACTGCTTTCGGGCTTCGCGTTCCATGGCCGTCTTGAAACCAGGCACACATTCCTCCGGCGGGAACGAGATCCAAGCCGCCGGCACAACCCCCGGATTGCCGGGATAACGCCCCGGGTGCATGGTTCAAGGGGGTTGCGACTGGTGGAGGGGATGTCGTCCACACAGCGGTCAGACCAGCCTGCCACACTGATTGCCATATGAAAGGAGTCCTGCGTTTCTCTTGGCCCAGCCGATGTGGGGCATGCTTCGCGTTCGGGGGGAGTGGCGTCCGCCACAGGGGTGTGGGTATCGGGGGCGGCTCCTTCGACTGCAGCGTCGACCTCGGCGGCTGAAGCATCAGCCTTGCTGCTCGACGGCAATAGGGAGACTTGGTAGTCCTCATCGTCGAAGGACCAGTTGATCCCGTGATCCCGGATCTGATGGAGGAAAAAACTGCGATAGGATGGGGTGGGGGTGAGTCCTTTGGATTCATGGCTGAAATGAGAAGATATGAGTACAAGTCGTTTAGGGGGATTCGCTGGGGTGCGAAAAGCTCGCGGGTGGCTAAGCTCCAGATGGAAGCAATATCATTTTGCTTAGGGGTCGTGTTATTGTTCCTTGTTCGGTTCGGACGTCCGCGACGCGTGTTCTGTCGTCAGAACCAGGATAAACGTTAACTATGCGACCGAGTCTTAATTTTGTTGGGGGGAGGTTGTCATCTCGTAAGACAACCAGGTCGTTAATTTTTAAATTAATTTGGGGAAATTTCCATTTGGTGCGTTTGTGGAGTTCGGTGAGATATTCGTTTTTCCACCGGGAGCAAAATTGCTGATAGACAGCTCGGACCTTCTGCCATCTATTCACAATTCTGGGTGGAGATTGTAGTATTTCGGGTTCTGCCGGAGCTAAGAGCGGGCCGCTGACAAGAAAATGTCCTGGAGTTAGAGGTTGTAGGTCGGAGGGGTCTTCTGACATGCTGTTAAGGGGTCTAGAGTTCAGACAAGCTTCGATTTCGGAGAGTATGGCGGAAAACTCTTCAAACGTGAAACGGAGATCGCCAGCGAATCTGCTTAGTGGAGCTTAAAGCTTTTCCCAGATTACACCCATGTGCGGAGCGTCAGCGGGAATGAAGTGCCATCGCAGTCGTTGATGAGCGTATTGAGAGTAGACAGCGGTGTGAGTGTGCTGAATCACCATGAAAACATTCCGTGCTCACGGGGTAGAGTGGCCATGAGTTGGGTACGTACTTGCTTCTTTTGGAGTAAACAAATCTTATAATTATGAACTGTAGATTTGATAATGTTCTTGTCCTTGGGTATCCAGTACCGCGTGCGGAGCAAGCGCAGCATCAGCTGGTTTCGACCGTGTAAGCTGATATCATGGATAAACCGAACCAAAAGACAGGTGAAGACGCAATTGCAGGGGAGCAAAATAGAGTGGCGCTCATCGTACGAGAGAGATGGGCAAGAGGTTAACCGTCCGCTCACGCAGAGGAGTCCGTCTGGTGATAGGAATGGGTTAAGCGAAAGAATCGAGTTCTTGCGCTTAACAGTTTGTTTTATTTCAAGGCAATGATATTTGTCGTTGAAATGAACTTTTTACGCTACAATGGTGAGCCGCGTTTGAACGGCTTGAATCTCATCGGAGTCGATGAGAGTAGTTCCGCGGCGAAAATTAGAACGGTAGTGGGGCTGCGTATGCGGCAGGAACCGAAAAGCATACGACAATACACGAAGGGCTCGCGGGAAAGAAGAAAATCTTTCTAAGGGGTCTTCATATTGGTGGTAATAGGTGAAATTGTTTTGGATGGGCTTGGCCTCCAATTCAGTTTCGAACGCGTGGGGGGGCAGTGTAGTGGGGCCACTGCTTCTTCGCTTGCCGCAGCCATGCAGGTCCTTGCCACCAGAGCGGCAGGTGTGAAGCAAATCCAGCGGATACATGCCTCTGTTGAGAAGGTCCGCTGGATTACTCTCAGAGTCGACGTGGTACCAGTGAGTGTTGTCTGTCACCTCGACAATCTTCGCGACACGGTTAGCTCCGCATAGTTCCAGTCGAGGGATCGATATGGTTTTGATTGTGGCAACCTTTGTTTTGGCAAAGAGCGAGGATGTCGAAGTGACGCCTGAGTTACAAGTGAGCACGTAAATCACGCCAGCGTATGCTTTCTCAGAAGCATCGCAGAAAACATTAATTTCAACGGTGCTACTTGGTGTGAAGTGAATCGATCGGGGTATTTTGAGGAGATTGATATGTGGGTAACATTGAACAAATTGAAGCCAACGTTATAAAGTGACGGGGGTGAGCAGGTCGTCCCATCTGATGCAAATAATTGCAATCAGCTGTTTTGTTGTCGAAAATTGTTGAGGAAAACATAAAAATAGAAAAATGGACTCTAAAAAAGAAAAGTAGGAGGCCGTGGGACAAGGCAGCAGAACATCTCCTGGTCGAATTGTGGGGGAGAATATTGGCCAACTAAGATCCGCCAGGAAAAATGGCCATATTTTAAAAGAGATGGCCGAGGTTCTCCAGCTCAGAGGCTACTGCTTCAATGACCAGGAGATACGCACCAAAATTAATAACTTGACTGGCAGATATAGGTAAATTATTTTAAAATGAATTATTTCATAAATATGGTAATTTCTGTGCTGCTATTTTCAAAAAGGATAAGCTCAATATTGGTTCCACAGGCGGCTCTCCTTCGGTTTGGCCGTTGTATGCCGCAATCCACCAAATCCTTAGTGGTTTCAAGGTAAATAATTTCGTTTCCCTAATGGAGGGAATTATTATTTATTTTTATATATTATTATTATTTATTATTATTTTTTATATATTATTATTATTTATCGAATTTATTTATAATTAAGGTATCATAAAATTATTTATTTAAAACTTGTTTTTAGAAATTGTTGATGATTTCGGCATGGTGCCAATATTTTCATCTCCTTCATCATCAATTCAATCATCTATCACTATTCATTCTCCGTCACCATCAATTCCCGACGCTACTTCACCATCCATTAATCCATCGCCCACCAAGTCACCCACATCTGTGGCATCTAAAAAAAATTCAACAGTTATCAATTTTCAGTTTTGAAGGAGATGAGAAGGTGATCAAATTGATCTACTCGTAGATAATAATAAGAAGACGGCTGACCAAATAATAAAAAACGAAGAGGAGCGGACAGCGATCCTTAAGGAAATAATGGACGAGGTTAGAAATTTTCAAAAATTAATATTGGAAAAAATGAATATTGATAATAAATAAATAGAGTTTACTTATTGTCAATATAACCGAACCAAAATAATTGTTTATTGCTGTTCGGATATTTTTTGCGTTCCAATTCGAATCGCTTATTTTGTCGTTGTGCTCCGGTTGCATTCTGTTGTCACCTGTGTTTATTCGGGCCAGTTCCTGCATCCACTGAACATTTATTTCATTATTGTTTTCGTTGAGGAAGTTATGCAAAACACATGCGCTATTTATTATTAGAGGTGCATTTTTAATATGATTGTCGATTCCTTTGCCGAGTCTACGAAACATTGCTTTCAAATGTCCAAAAGCATTTTCTACAACTCGTCTACATTTGGAAAAATTGTAGTTGAATTTGTTCTCTCCTTCCAAAGCTGCGATTTGAAGCGGGTATAGTTTCATCAGTGTACTTGAGAACCGGAAAGCAGAATCGCCGAGCAAGAGAATGGGAACATCAACTCCGCAAATAGTTACAGATTTTCCAGTTATTAGCGGATTTTCGCTGTTATGTTTTTTTAACAACGATCTCTCATAAATCTGAGAGTCATTGCAACGGCCAGGACAACCCACATTAACATAAAGGAAACGGTATCTATAATGAATAGTGAATTCCAATTTAAATATATACTATTAAACATGTAAGTGCTCACCTGTAATCCACCACAGCAAGTACCATGGAATACCACCCCTTGTAATTGTGGTAATCCACAGCATCCTCAGCACACGGTCGCACTTCGATATGACAACCATCTGAAATAAATAAAGAGATACCTAAACTAAAACGAAGTCGCAATGGATACAAACTATACAGCTCACCAATTGCACCGACGCATTGCGGAAATCCTAATTTATTAAAGCCGCTCGTGCAATCATCTATTACTTCCTCCGTTAAGGGATACTTGTTCAAGTATTTTGGCTTCATTACATTCCACACTTCTTGGCAGAAATCCTTCAGTATCACGCACACAGCTGCTTTGGAGACACCGAAGAGGTTACCTACGGTTCTGTATTCCGCCGAGGAACCTAGCGCATACGCCGCAATTGCAACCCTCTTTTGCAATGGTATCGCCCTACGAAAATTGGTGTTCTGCCTGCCAATGCCTTTCAACTCTTCACACAATTTTGTGAAATTCACTCTCGACATCCGAAAGTTTTCATTAAAAAATTCGTTATCATTCGCCACAACGACTTTTTCCCAAAACTGCTTTCCGCGGTTCTATTAATTTGAAAATATGTGCTATCAATTTATATTCCAAAGCATTTATTTACCTTCGTCCAAAATAGTCTATAATTGTTTGTGGCCAAGGCTGCAGCCAAACCCATTAACCGCTTCTGTAATATTTTTACTTTTTCTTCGTTCTCAGAAAGCATTTCAATTAATGTCGTTTGTCTAAAAACAGCGTTATAAATTGTTGCAAGACTTTCTGTTTGCACAGTTGAAATTAATAATGCTGTTTTTGTTAAATCTTCTATTTTTCGCAAATGGAAACAAATATTTTCAATTGATATTTCAGAACAGCTGATAGTTTTGCCAAAATGAGAAAGGCGATGTAAACGGTTTGCGAATGACTGATTCAATATTCTCGTTCGAGGTCGATGTAAACGTACTATTACATAACCCAAAGGTTTATTACATTGAATTCAAAGAGCCTAAAGGGCGTGATCACTGCTGTTTTTGGGGCGGTCCTCGGGTGCCACTGGAATTTAGTGGAAAGCTCGCTGTAGGTCGAGGGGAGAAAAAACGGTGCATCCATATAAACGATGAGTGAAATCCTGGAGGTGCGGGATCGGGTAACGATCGGTTACAGTAGTGGCGTTGAGGCGACGATTGTCCCCACACGGGCGCCATATGGAGGGGCGATCCCCATTCACTTTTTGATTGTTGGCAAATCCCTAATTGCATCATTAGGCTGAACTGCTTACGAGCGGCTGCTAATTTATCACCTGCGAATCGACGCGGTTTCTCTGCGACAGGGTAGCCTTTCGTAACTATGTGGTGTTGAACATTGTGTTCGGAAATGTTGCAAGTAGACTTGTTTACTGTATAAACTGGAGGTTGGCTACTTGAATTGTAATGGATGAAGTCCGCTCCTTATATCGTCTGTGAAACATCAGCTATGATGAATGACCACTACAATTCTCGTCGAAGCCCGATGTTGAGTACTAAATTTAAGTTTCCGAAAGTCTTGATACACGAACCTTTCGCAGCGAAAAGCTTCATGGAGTTTGCAGTGTATGTGCTTTTTGTCGTTTTTTGACATAATAGATACGTCGGCACCAGTGTCAACTAGAAACCACATGCCAGATTTCTTAAATTTGACTTTGAGGCGTTGTGACACATTTCGGATGCCAGCGGTTGCCTCAATTGTGTCGGCAGATTTGACGACAGCATCCACGTTCTGCGTTACTGCCGCTATTTTGGGACGGATTACTTCTATTATGCGATCGGCTTGCTCGGCTAGTTTTGATAAATCTGCCTACTCGCTTATGGCTAAAATGCCACGCACGTTTTCTGGCAATTGTTCGAGAAGTAAGCTGCGCATAACTGTATCGTTGCGCCCAGATTACTATGCGGCCAATCTTTGAAGGAGCAATGACGGCTTCTCCTCAGGGAGTTGTTGACCGCATAGTAATCGCCAAAGTTTCGTTTCTTGTGATTCTGAGACACTGCTAATTATTCGCCGTTTGAACACGTCGTATTTTCCGACCTCCGGCGGGTTGTCGATGATATCGCCCACAATGTCGAGCAAGTCAGGATCAAGCTGAGTTGCGAAGTGGCGCTACCTGGTCTCGTTAGACGTTATGCGGTGTAAATCAAATTGTGGAAATTTAAAGTTAAAAGGAAAACTTGAGAAGTAAAAGTGAGAAAGAATAAATATTAAAAGGCTTTCAAATATCATAAAATAAAGGGGAAACCCTGAGAAAGGGGAGAGTGCAGATTAAACGAGGAAATTAATTATTGGACAGCATAGGCAGAGAGCTGGACACCGCTCGTTTTGTTATTGGGTAAGTGGAACTTAAATGTGCTTTTTAATTTAATAGTTGTAAAATTAAGAGATATAATTAAAATATGTGGAATGAAATCCTACGTTTTGGTTCGGTTTAAAGCGAGCCAGTGCCTTGTTTTTCAGCTAGCGAGCTTGTTTTTCAGCTAGAATTGAGCAATAAATTTAATTTAGTTTAATTTCAACTTTTGCTTGATTGATATGGAGTGGGTTGACAAAGAAAACCGCATCGCGGTAATTGCCTTATACTATACAAGTGTGGAAATAGCGCGTGTCAAATTTTCAAATTTCTGTTAAATCTTGATATATCAAGAATGTTTGTTTATCGTACCATCAATCGTTTCTTGGACTCATCCCAAGTGGAGGACAGAGGCAGAAGTGGGCGTCCGCGCATTGCCCGTACGAGTGCGGCCATAAAAGTTGTGCGCGAGCGAATTCGCAGAAATCCCTTGAGGAAGCACAAAATCATGGCTAGGGAGCTGAATATTTCGACCAGATCCATGTAACGATTAATCCGGGATGATCTCCACATGAAAGCCTTCCGCAAATCCATAGGTCATCTATTAACTCCGCGGTTAAAACAAATAAGGCTTGAAAAATGCAAGCACCTTTTGCAGTGGCACGCAAGCAACGGCTATGAAAATATCATTTTTACGGATGAAAAAATTTTTACGGTGGAAGTTTTTAACAAGCAAAACGATAAGGTCTATGCTAGGACATCAAAGGAAGCTAGAGATACTGTTCCAAGGGTTCAAAGAGGTCATCATCCTGCGTACGTAATGGCCCGGGGGGGGGGGGGTGTCCCATAAAGGCGTCACTTCTTTGCATTTCTGCGAAAAAGGTGTCAAAACTGGGGCAAAGGTGTACCAATAGCATATCATGAAAGGCGTGGTGAAGGACTTGACCAATACCCTCTTTAGTGGAGAACGCTGGGTCTTACAGAAGGACTGCTCCACCACACAAAGCTAAAACGACCCAAGAGTAATTACGACAGTATATCCCAGCTTTTATTTCTGCTGAAGATTGGCCATCGGGAAGCCCGAATTTTAATCCTTTCGATTACAGGTTGTGGTCGGAGTTGGAAGGCATGACCTGCAAAATTCGCCACCGAATTTTGGAAAGTCTGAAGCAAGCACTTATTGCAACAGCGTCATCTATGCCCATTGAAACCATACATGCCGCTATAGCGTGATGGCCGGACCGTTTAATGGCCTGTATAAAAGCAAAGGGCGGTCATTTCGAATGAAGTATTGTTTCTTCGCAAGTTAATTAATTAGTACAAAAATGAAAATTATAACAAATACTGAAAAGTACTCGTATATACAATGTAAAGTGAATAAGTTTAACACAATGAACTTTGTTTTGTATCAGGTTACGCGTTTTACAAACCTGAAGTGTCAGTAGTTTTATTTTCGTTGGCCCCGCTGAACGATATTGAAAAAAAAAAAAACAACAAATGATGGTTAAATCAAATATGTGCAGTGAAGTGTACATTTAAAACTAGTATGGTTTTAGAATAAGAATATAATTTTATTTGGAGAGGAAAACATAAATGTATTTAGCTTCAGACAAAAATAAATAATTTAGTTATAAAAGGTCGAACACGAGTTCGAGTCTTTTATTTGATTACACCTTGAAACGCGATCATTGCTTCAAGGTTAACTTTTTGTTTCCGCGCAGGGAGCAAACGGTGAAGGACCGTACGAATAAAGTAATTCGACGCTCGGTTTTAATGCGGCCACTTACTCTGGCCTTGAATTTATGTCAGCATTTTGTGTTATTTTTGTTAATTGAAGTAGGTCAGTAGTAACAAGGAAGTGAGTTGCTGACTACTGCAGTTTTAATCGCAGCCAAATTAATTAAGTTAGCTTAATGGAAATAGTGAGTGAATGGGAGGAAAAATTTTTGATATTAAATAGAGAATATAAGGATTTGTTAGGACAGATAGATAGATTTATAGATAAGATATGGTTAAATTTGAATTTAACAATAAATAATAAGGAAAACTTAGAATTAATTAAAGCGAAATTAAACAGGGCCAGCAATAATTCAAAAGTAGAGCAGGCAGATGCTGTTTTGGATGAATTATTGAATTTCATAGACCATAGGAATCAGAACTACGTGGAGGAAATAAGGAACTGGAAAAAACAATTTGGCCATTTGAAAAACAGATACGACAACTATCTGGCGGAAAGGGAAATAGAAGCGAGCCAGTTAGCAGAATTGGAAGCTGAAAGAGACGAACTTAGGGAGCGCCTACAAAATAGAGGACTTTCTACGTCAGCGGAGGATAGGACGCCAAGACAGCGGAATAAGGAGGACTTCTCGTCGTTGGAACAGGCATGCCGGAGACTCCAAGAGCTAAAAGGAGAGAATAGGCTTCTAAAACAAGAGCTGGAGCTGGCCCACGACCAAACGCTGCACCATAAGGAAGCTGTTGTTCAAGTCAACAGCCCAAAGCAGAGCAACTCCATTTCCTTTCCTTCCGCGTTATCAATAAAAGTGAAAATGGGTATCGAGGCGATTTCGAAGTCTGTTAGTAGGCTGGTACCTCTGTTTTCAGGGACGAGATCACCCGATTTGAGAGGGGAGGTCTACAAATTCATAGAGGGGTGCGAATTAGCGAAGAGGGGCATCAGTAATACAGAAATGCAGGATTTCATTGCTTGCGTGAAACAGAGGCTTAACGGTAGTGCGTATACACTATTGAGGGGTAAGCAAGTCACCACGATAGAAGCTTTATACGCTGCGATAAAACAAGCATACCTGCCATTAAAATCACTGTACACTGTTATGGCGGAGATACAGATGACTGTTCAATCTCCGAGAGAAGGAATCAGGGAGTTCGCTGAAAAACTAATTGATTTACGAACGCAGGGCTAGGACTATATTTTGGACCATTATAGGGGTTCGGGAGACCAGGCTCTGCGAGAGGAGGTGGCTGCCTCAATAACAAGGAGTTTGACATTAGGACTACAGGACCCTACTCTGAGGATGAGACTGGTAGGTTCCTCGGAAACAAATTTGGAGAAGCTGGTAGATCTGGCGTTAAATTTGTATGAAGCGGTTAGCAGATCACACTTCAGCCAAGGAGGTTGGCCAAGTACACAAGGGAACCGAATAGCGGGTATGAATCCCGTATGGGAGCTGGGAGATTCCACTTATGTACAGCCCAGAAATAATTTCCCAATACAACCAAATGCGACAAATGGATACCGTTCGAGTAATCGAATGGGGGTAAATTTATCAGACAAAGGGGGCAGTCCCATGCGTGCAGAACGCAGCGACAACCCCAAGCTTAAGATTGTGTGTAGTTTCTGCGACAAGAAAGGCCATACCAGGGATGAATGTTTGTTAAGGAAAAATACACCTTATTGCGACAAATGCTTGGTTTACGGTCATGAGCCAAACTGGAGGTGCGAGAAGCCGCAGGGGCAGAATATGCAGAGTAAGAACTCGTCGCGGGGACCACCTCAGTGGGGACGACGAGACTATACGCAGCAACAACAAACAAATAGTGCAAGCGAAAGTAATAATAGTAATCGCTGGGGCCCAACGCAACAGAATTTCACCCAAAGGAGGTGGGGAAACCCCTCACACAATGCTAAAGACAGTCGATCTCAACAAAGGGATCCTATAACATGCCACTGGTGTAACAGACCGGGGCATATTATACGAGATTGTGAGGCGAAAAGAAATTGGGAAAAATTCCAAGGCAATCGCCAGGGAAACTGGCAAGGGCCCAGAACAGGCCAGTAATCTGGGAACCCAAAAATAACAGTAATTTAAGGCCAAATGAGGTGGTAATAGTAAGTCAGACATCGGAAGCGATTGTGGATACGTTACCAGCCTCAATAACTGAAATAGTAACAGTAAGTCCTACGTCTGAAGAGATTGTGGATACGTTACAAACTTCAGCCAAATTAAAGAAAGATAAAAAGGTAAAAAATATAACAAAAACGGTGGCCAAAGAGAAAATTTCTTTTCCTGAGCTGCCAAATCAAGGTTTGAATGCGAGTGTTCACGTTCATAACTTAAATAGGGAAAATAAAAAGATTAAGGTAGAAGTGTCTAACCGGGAGCAATCTAATTTGAATGACGTGTTTATTGAGTTGCCTTGCGAAGAGGCCAGAAATAAAAAACTCATTCTGCTAGTTGATACCAGAGCCGACACTAGTTTAGTAAAGGAAAACGCGTTGTGGGGGAACATACACGTTGACACTAACGAAGTTAAAAATTTATGTGGAGCATTCGGTGGTTGTGTTACCACTAAAGGCTCTGTGGTACTTAATCACAAAGGCGTACATCGCCTAGGGTTAAAGCTACACATAGTGTCCTCGGAGCAAGGAGTGCCAGCAGATGGCATAATTGGCAGGGACAATCTATGGAACAGATCAATTATAAACTCAATTAAAAAACAAGTAACATTTATGGATGAGAATAAGAAACATATTAAGACACTGTTTATGCATTCAAGAGAAGAACTAGATCAAATTTTACATCGTGAAGATTCAAGAGTAATGGCGAGAACTATTAGAGTAGTTCCATTAAGAGTAAGAACAAATATTACGGAGGTAATAGCTCATAAGCAGGAAATTGTTCCGGGAGTATATATGGGGGATACTTTGGCTAAAGTCAAGGGGGGCGTAGTATACGTTCCGATACTAAATTCAACGGAAAAGGATATGGAGATAGACAGTAATTTTAGGCCGGGGTTCTCTAATTTCAATGAGTTTGAAACACCACGTGCTGGTATGATAAATAGAATAGGAGAAATAGATGTTAAGGGTAGAATAAGTACTCTTATGGATAAATTAAATTTAGATGACAATTTGAATAAGGAGGAAAGGGATTCAGTAAAGAGTGTATGCGAGGCTTTTCACGATATTTTTCTATTAGAAGGGGATGAATTATCCTGTACGCCGGTATTAAAGCATGAAATACCGACCAAGCACGACCAATCACCAATTAATCAAAAGCAGTATAGGTTACCGCAGGTCCATAGGGAGGAAGTAAACAGGCAGGTGCGGAAGTTGTTGGATGAAGGGATTATATCCCCCAGCAAATCGCCTTGGAATTCGCCATTGTTGCTTGTGCCAAAGAGAGCCGCGAAAGACGGCCAGAAAAAATGGCGGTTGGTAATTGACTTTAGAAAGTTAAATGACGTTACGATTAAGCAAGTTTTCCCTATACCTAGAATTGAGGAGATTTTAGAGCAGCTGGGACATAGAAGGTATTTCTCAACACTAGATCTTGCTAGTGGGTATCACCAGGTTTTGGTTGATGAAAAAGATAGAGAGAAGACCACGTTTAGCTCAGGATTGGGTCATTTCGAATTCAATAGGATGCCTTTTGGTTTAACGGGGGCGCCCGCGACGTTTCAGAGGATAATGAACCATATTCTCACTGGGCTTCAGGGAATAGAGTGTTTTGTTTATTTAGATGATATAGTAATATATGGTAGGAATTTAGAACAGCATGAGGATAGGCTATTTAGGGTTTTTAGCGCCCTTAGAGAAAATAATTTAAAATTAAACACAGAAAAGTGTCAGTTGTTAAGGCGTGAAATAGTATATTTAGGTCACAAGTGTTCAGAACATGGAGCACTTCCAGACCCCAGCAAGGTGGAGTGCGTCAAAACAATTCCACCTCCTAAAAATAAAAAGGAAGTGCAAGCCTTCCTAGGCCTTGTAAATTATTATAGAAAATTTATACCGGGAAGCGCAAAAATAGCACTTCCCATTAACAAATTGATAAGAAAAGACGCTAAGATCGTGTGGACAGAGGACTGCCAGAGAGCGTTTGAGCAGTTAAAGGAATCAGTCATGTCACCACCAGTATTAGTATACCCCGATTTTTCAAAAGAATTTCTTTTAACTACAGACGCGAGTAATGAAGCGTTAGGTGCGGTCCTTTCTCAAGGAAACGTAGGTGAAGATAGACCAATAGCTTTCGCTAGCCGAGCGCTGAGCGACACAGAACAAAGATATTCAACAATAGAAAAGGAATTTTTAGCAATAGTTTGGGCCACAAAAAACTTCAGAGCATATCTCCTAGGCAGTCAATTTAAAATTTTTACTGATCACCAGCCATTAACGGGAATAGCCAATTTGAAAGACCAAACTTCAAGACTGGCCAGATTCAGACATAAGTTGTCAGAGTATGATTTCGAAATCATATATAAGCCAGGTAAGAAAAATTTAAACGCAGACGCGTTAAGTAGAGTTCCTCAAAATCGTAATGTAGTAACAGCAGTCCAGACCCGCTCTAAAACAAGGGAAGGAGAAGTGAAGAACCAAGGGAGTAGTGATAAAACAAGGACAAGTCCGGTGTCTGTAGAACCTGACACTCCAGGGATAACACAAAACGGAAACACGATTTTATTAGAAAATCCAAAACAAATAGAGACCGTTATAAAAGATTTCCATAATACACCAAGAGGAGGTCACCAGGGAGCGGTGAAAACTTACCTAAGAATCAGGCAACAATATAGGTGGCCAGGAATGCAAAAACAAATCAAAGATTATGTTAAGAACTGTCCGAAATGTCAAGCGAACAAAAGTTCGAGATTAACGAAAATGCCCATGGTGCTAACAGATACACCAATGAGGCCATTTGATAAAATTTACACGGACATAGTAGGTACTCTACCAGAAACTGTGTCCGGAAATAAGTACATTCTAACTTTTCAGGATGATTTTTCGAAATTCATGGCATGCACAGCTATTCCCGACGCAGAAGCGAGCACCGTAGCCAGAGCCTTTTACGACGAAGTGGTAACGCGATACGGAATTCCACGAATTCTAGTAACAGATAACGGTACCAACTTCACTTCAAAATTATTCACCGACACATGTAAATTGTTAGGAATTAAAAAATTACATATAACTCCATACCATCCGCAAGCGAATGGTTCATTAGAAAGAAGCCACAGACCTTTAGCGGAATATTTGCGTAGTTTTGCTAAAGAAGACGGGTCGAATTGGGATCAATGGTTAACTGCAGCGATGCATGTTCATAACCACACACCCCACATTACGACCAAACAAACGCCATTCCGTACTTTATTTGGATTCGATATAGAGATGCCGACTAATTTAAGAAGAAAGTGTAGTCCGGTATATAATGCCGAAGATCCGAATAAAGTATTAAAATTTCAAATACAAAGAGCTCACGAAATCGTGAGAAAGAATCAGGATTTAGCGAAACAAGTAGCTAAGAGACAGTATGATAATAAGGTAATTTAGTAGAATTTAAGGTAGGAGATTACGTTTTGATTAAGAATCAAACTAGGAAAAATAAGTTTTCTCCAATATGGGTAGGTCCCTACAAGGTTAAGAAAATAAAGAGCCCAATTACTACGTTTTTGGAGATCAAGGGAAGAGACAAACCCTTTCACAATAATCTCCTTAAATTGTATGGCAACGGGCATAGAGTGTAGGAATGTACTAAGTAGTAGAGATTAGGATAGTAGCATGTAATTTGTATATAACAGTGTATAAATCTATTTTTAACGAAAATAATGTGTTAGCTTTAAGGGTAACATGTTTCCATTTGTTTTGTTTCTTTGTATGGCAAGTAAACTTAAGTGCTAAAAATGAACATACTAATATTGCTGGTTTTGTGGGCAATACGCGCGGGATCCACAGATACGCCTTCTGTGTCGATAAAAAGGATTTCGTCAACACCAATATTTTTTGAAAAATTAGGGGAATGCTTGTTTTACGAGGACGAGTAACCGTAAGCATTAAATTGTTTAACTTTACGGAATTGGTGGAAAATATACACAGGTACTCGGAGAAAATTGAAACAACTTGTGGAGAGCTAGACAAAAAACTCGTAATGTTGGATTTCAAGGAATTGTGCGCGGCATTTACGGGTCCAACACAATCGATATTGGAGAGGTTGCGGAGTAACGAAAAAATAATAAATCCCACCTTGAGGAGAAGGGAAAAACCGGCATTAGATTTCGTGGGAGAAGCCTTGAATTGGGCGTTTGGAACAATGGACCACAAAGATTCGGAAACTATTAACTTGCACTTGAAGGAATTAGATAATCAGCAGAACAGAAACTTGGAACTACTAAACAATCAAGTCACACTAATTAAAAACAATTATGAAGAGGTAGCAATACCTTTACAAAAGTCAATTGAAAGAATAAATACAATGCAAAGCGACCTTACAGAGACCGTGCTTAAACAAAACAAAGTAACCGACCTAATTGAAGAGGAACTTAAGAACATCCGGCTAACTATGCATATGATGCAAGTACAGTCTGCAATCGAAGTCGGATTAATGGAAATACAAGGACAACAGCTATCAGTCATCGATGACCTTCAGAAGGGAGTGCTACACCCGGCAATCTTAAATAAAGATGATTTGATGACTGCAGCAAAATCCCTAAACCTAAAAGACAAGGCAAAATGGTTTATGAAAAATAGTTTTGACGTTCATGAAGTCGCGTCAACGAAATCATTTAGAGAGGGAAATAAACTAATTGTTATAATAAAAATTCCGTTACCACTGGCCGATCGATATTTACTACTGAAACCCCACCCTATGCCAATTTTTCTCCCAGGAAAATGGGATGTGATGGCAAAGGTTACGTACGATTACATTGCAGAATGCGGGAATGACTGGAAGTTTGAGGGTTTGACACAGGAAGAAATTAGTAAATGCAAATACGTGTTAGATAATAGCCGGGAGAACAACGGAAATGAAATTAGAATTTGCAGAAAATCCAACAACATTATACCATTATAAGATCTGTGAAATTAATTTAATAAAACAAAATTATTTAGACAGTGAAATATGTAAACAGGTGGCGGTGCCATCTAGTCAAGGCCTGATAATTAAAATGAGCGTACCCAATGATTGGTTATTCACATTTCGAGGTACAATGCACTTTAATTTAATGTGCGGAAACTACTCGGAGGAATTAAGCTTGGCAGGCGTCGGACAAATCAGGATAAAGAAAAATTGTGATCTTAGTGGTGAAGGAGTAATGTTACGATACGACAAAAACGAAACTTACAACCTAGACACCAAATTCAAAACGTTCAATTACGAAAGGCTTATGAAGGTATTGCAGGAAAATTTAACTCTAACAATCGGGGAATTGGAAACCGACATCACAGCAAGTCAACCAAAGCCGATAACAGTAATGAAAGAATTAGACTACAAGCAGAGTCTGACAAACGGGGGGAAAGAGATAACGCACCTACAAAACGAAATAGAAAAGGAGCGTGCGTTGAGGACACTACATAATCGGCAAAATATAATAGAAATTACAAGCATATCCTCACTGGCGGGGGTAACAACGCTGGCAATACTATACATATTATTCCGAGTCATAATGTATGTGAAGCGTAAACGCAATAATGCAAGGAATCAACAACCTCAATTGGAATTGATAGAAGCTCCGCGTCGACACATTTCAGCACCAGTGATCTCCCTTCGTCCGATTACAACAATTCCCACTGTACCCTCCGTACCACCACCACCAATTCCACAAACACAGCACCGATCTAGAAAATCAGAAAAACCCCATTCTACAACAGTAGATGAGTATGAGGTTCCCAAGGAAAGAACTCGGACCTCGTATCTCTTAGCCTCCTACGAGTCAACGCTAAGAAAGGTGAACAAGGTTTGTATGAAGCTTATATATAGAGGAAAAAAAAAAACAAACCTCGTTAAAAACTTTGAAAGAGAAAAAAAAACATCTGAAACCCAAACATAGGAAACTAATAGGATAAAAACTCATCTGTTATATTTTTTTTTCTTTGCCTTTTTATTGTATAATTATAATAATCTAAAAAGGGATTTAGTAAACACAAAAGGAAAATTTAGTATTTATTCCAAAACCCGCAGGCTAGGGAATAATCCCGGGATCTCGGGGTCATCCGAACGAAGAACGCGGAGGAGATCCAAAATCAGCCACAACTTCCGGATGGTAGGGTGTTCGTTAAAGTCTTCCTGGAGACCTTCTATCGCCAGAACCATGGGTTCTAGATCCCATCGCCTGTTTTCAACATCCTTCAGCAGGGCAACCATGTAAAGTCCCAGCGGTAGCCGATAATGTTGCACAGGATAGGGCAAATTGAACATTTTAAATTTTAACGCGGATAAATAAAGATTTAAAGTCCTCGCGGATCACTTGAAGTAAACTAATTATTGATAGAGAAAACCGCGCGAATTTATACTACCTTGCCACAGGCCAAACTTAGATTTTCCCTGAATAGGCAAAACACTAAGGTAGTAGGAAGGCTTTAAAAGTGCAACCTCAGCAAGGGACACAAAAAAAAAATTAAATTAATATTAAGTAAAATAATCAATATTCGCGAAAACATCCGCAGGAAATGCAAAATAGCTGACATTAATAAATGCACACACCCTATGTGATTACATATTTCAAAAGGAACACGTTACATTACACAATACATATTACACAGTAAATTACTTAAAGACTAAAATTAATTTGGGAGACATATGGGACACAAGTAAAAGTAATCCGTTCCACTTAGAGTATTCCATTCGTTTTACTCTATATGTATTGAATTTAGGATAGCCGAAATCAACCTTAGTTGATACGAAAGAAATTGGTCCGAGAAGAAAGCAATCCTCAATCCTCAACTCCTACGGATATGACAGTAGCAAAGACGGCCTGAAACAATGTCCAACGACATTGTAATCTTGTAATCTTACTTACAAACTAACCCTAAATATTGAAAATAGTGAAAAAAAAGAAGAAAAACAAAGAAAATATAAAATTATAAAAGAAAGCAAGAAGGAAGAAAAGGAAAAACAAGAGCAAAAAAAAAAAAAAAATATTTAAAAATAAGAAAAGAAAAAAAAATATAAAAAAAATCTAGAGAAAAAAAACAAGAAAATAAAAAAAAAGGGAAGAAGAAAATTTTTTACTAATACAACTAATTGAAATCAACCACTAACTTTTAGCTACGTGCGTTTCAATAAGCAAAAGCTTGATTACTTAAACGCAAATTACAACATTTGTACAGGAAAGGGTACAAATTACCACGTTGCTCCAAAACAGCAACGTTCCAGGTTTTTGAAAACCAAGGAAATTCAAAACCAGAGTGAGAAAAAAAAAACCTGAGGCAGAATTGCTTCAAGCCACCTTCAGGGCACTGCACTCCGCAAACATATTATGCTTGCGACGCGTTTAATTGCGACCGTTTAACTATGTAAACGGTAGAATTTCTTAAAAGAAATGAAAAAAAAAAGATCGTTTCAGCAAGCAAGAGCTTATTAAAACGAAGTTAAAATTAATAATAGAAGAAAAAAAAATGATATTGTAATCACATAGATAAGAAATATTTAATTACTAATATATATAAATAAAATATGGAATTATTAAGGGTATTTTTTATTACAAATTAATGGTTAGTAAAATAATGTTAATTACAAGTTCATGATAGTAATAGTAATGTAATACAAGTACAAAAAATAAATTAATAATGCATGCTTGTCCCTTCAGGCTAATTCTTCAATAACTTTCAAATAGTTTTGTTGAGTACGAAAATCGCAGATAGCTAAAATCATTTAAAATAATTGTGAAATAAATAAAATCCGCTTTATAGATTTGTATATAAATATATTAGTTAAGGAAATGTAATTTATATTTATTAAAGAGTCAATATTTATTAATTAAGTCAAACAACAAGAGCAACAACAACAATACAATCGCAGTGTTCGGCCACCAATATACCAGCTTCAAAATTTCAAAATTGCAACAACAACAAAACAATACGAAGAAAACATAACAACGCCGACAGCAACTAAAACGGTCAGCAACAACAGCATCGCAGCAAGTTAAGGATATAAAAGCAGCAACAACAACGGCGACAGAAAACTCCAAAATTTGAATGCCGTGCATACCAGCTAATTTCCTGGATGACGCCAAGAATGTAGAACTCGAATCTGAGAAGAAGGAAGATGGGTCTGAAAGGCAATGACCAGACCACACATACAGTTTATCTCGGGACAAAAGTTATATCTTTTCTCTGACACCGAACCAGGCTGCAGTCGCACAGCTACGAATATTACACTATATCCCTTCCGAGCTTGATTCTGCTCAATTGCACTTTTGCAAACAAATTCCGTCCAAACAGTCGCTACAGAAGACTAATTGATCGCACCTGGCGAATCTAACTAGTTAATTGGAAAGGACGCAATGAAAATAGCACTGAAGTTGGCTGCAGTTTTATTTCTCTGCTTGAAATGTAGTTGGGCCTACAAACCGGTGGTTATGGTGAACGGAATACTTCCGGGGTCAGAGTTCATGGTGCTGTTGGTTCGCCAAGTGGAACAGCAACATCCAGGAACCAAGGTCTACAATTGCAATAGGTACAGCGGTTGGTACAGCTTAGAGAGTACAGCGAAACAAGTCCAGGAGCTGCGTGACATTACAACCACAACCACAACACGCTGATTGGCATGAACAACGAGGGTACACTAAGATAGAACTTAAGGTAGAGTTAAGTTAGATAACATTAGAGAATTAAAATAAACCACTCCTGTACCATATTGTACAGAAAACACCTGTAAACTATTATATTAATATTTAATATAAATATTAATATAATAGTTAATATATATTAATTTTTTCTTTCCCTAAGGGTGGAGGGATGTTGTGGGTCAATCTGCACACCCTGAAACCAGCGCAAGTATTTTGATTAATACGGTACTTTGCCCGTTTACGCTGCATACTTCCAACGTGGAGGCTTGCAGTTATTTTTTGGAAGGCATACTTTTAGGCCAAACTGGTCGCTTCTCGATCACAGTTCAATGAATTTAAAGTAGAATTTAAATTGCGCAAGAGTATCTTTTCTACAAAATAGCAAGTCCTTGCGATAGCGAAACTTGGATTCCGCAAGCGAGACATTAAAGTTTGAATTGCGAAACTCCCACTTGCCCAACAGCCAATAATTTCTAGCAGAATTCCAATTCTGGAAGAAAGGCATATTGCACAATGGGACAAAGTGCAGCGATTGACCCACTTAGCTGGCTCAACCGAGCTGGCAAGTAACTTGTTTTAACTTTAAGCGAGGTGTCTAATTTGGAATGAAATAAAGAGCGGACGTCGTGTCCGCATTAAAATTAAAAAAGTAGTGTTTGCGTTGCCGCGGGTATCCTTCAACGGAAGGATGCATTCTTTAAGTTTAATTTTATATGTCGTGGGTGTCCTTCAGCGGAAGGATACCACAACACTCAATTTTAGAAGGATACATTCTTTAAGTTTAATTTTATATGTCGTGGGTGTCCTTCAGCGGAAGGATACCACAACACTCAATTTTAGGGCAGCCGGTTACGCTGGTCTTGAATTTATTTTCCGTTTATGTTTGAGGTAGGTTAAGAATATAAATATAAAAATTGATTATTGCACTTAAATTGCAGTAGAGTTTTTAGAAATTTATGATTAAAATAAGTATTGAGTGGGAGGAAAAATTTTATGATCTGGATAGGGATTTTAAAAAACTTGTGGGTCAAATTGGTAGGTTAATAAATAAAATTTGGGAGAGCTTGAGTTTGTTGTGAGCCCTAGTTTCGCGGTGCATATTTTTAGGCAGTGCTTAAAGCACACTTAAATGCCAACATTTAATTTTGCGTTGTGCTGATTAATTCCAATGCAAGGGCAATGCAAGAGCAATTCGTCGAATAAGCACCGGCCGCTGTGCCGCGGTTTAGTTTTCATTGAATATTGCTGGCCGTGAACCTAGTGACCCACTTTTCTGCGCTCAGGTGCCCACTTTACTGCAGTTGGCAATTTTTTGATGATTAATGATTTTAAGATGATTAATCTGAGAATCTACTCAGTGAGATAGTGAACATTGTGTGGAGTTTAAGATTAAACTGAATTAGTTAATAAAATGGAACTTGAAAAACAAGTGGTGCATTCGTTTAAATAATCGGAAAATTATTCCCCAGCCGAAAGGGAACACTAATAGGACCACGAGTCAACAGGAACACACAACATTATTGGCGCAGTCGTATTAACGAACCGAGGATCGCGCAATTAAGGTAAGTTGTATTTTGTTATTGTTTTCATTTTATTTTGTATAGTTATCATTACACTAATAATATCCTGGGCTCCTTTAGCCTTAATTCTGTGGCTGAGTCTGACTACGGGGATAAATACTTGTACTAACCATGAATTGTTGAGGAAATTTAAAATTTTTGAAAATTGAATAGGAAATGTGTAGCGAAGAATTTTGAATCACGGTAAATTGGTGAATAAATTGTTAAAAATTAAAGTGACGAAACAATTAAGACGCGAATGCGGACAATTATTACGCTAAATATTTTTGTTTTTTGCGCGGTTTCTAGTTTTTGCGGTACGACTTGAAATTTTTGTAACTCAAGTGCTGACACAGCGCTGGCACTTGATTGGGTTCATTTTTCATTACGAAAACAGTCAGTTGTTTTTTGCTCGTTTACACTGCAGAAGTGAAAAAAAGAAGAAAAAGTGCTGTGTTTTATTTGATAAAGTCTGTTGGGTAAAAATAATTAAAAGAAGTAGAAGGGAAATATAAGCTAAGCAGCGTCTGGAGTGAGATGGGGTTTGGCAGAGAAAAGAAATTAAATAAGCAAAAGATAGGGAAGAGTAAAAAAGCAAGCATATGAAATACTAGAGCTAATATTAGTGTTTGAAGTAATTTTTTTTTTACTTTATGTATATTTCGCATGATGTAGAAACACGATTAAGGAATTTAGATAGAGATTATAAAGATTTAGAGAGCAATTAGATAGGTTTATTGAGAAAATTTGGGAAAGCCTAGCCAATATACTTAGTAATAAAGAAAATATAACATTAATAAAAGAAAAACTTCGAAGATTGGGTAAGCTCTCGAAAGTACAAAAAGCGGACGCAATCTTAGAGGAATTGCTAGACTTTGTAGATAGTAAGAATAAGAACGCCCTTGTAGAGTTAGAAAGGTGGAAGAGTGAATTCGGTGCTTTAAAAAACATTACGATAGCTTTTTATCGACTGTCGACAGATGGAGAGTGACTTGCTGAAAGTTTTAGAGGAAGAGAACACTTAGTTAAAGAGGCTGTGAAACGAAAGGAGCACTCTGAAAAGGCGTCTCCAAAAACTGAGCCAGAGTTATAGGGAGGATTCTTCTTTAGAAGACGCGAAGAAGAGCATTCAGGAGTTGAAAGAGTGCAACAGACTCCTTGAACAAGAGGTAGCATTGGCGCATGAAGCTACTTTATTTCATAGAGAACCAAAGAATTTAGTAAGGTATTAAGCCACTTCTAGGAAAAATAGAAAACTTAGCAAAGAAGCTATAGCAAAAACAGTAAATATGTGAGTACCATTTTTCTCAGGTACCCGTTCTCATGATTTGAGGAATGAGGTTTACAAATTAATCGAAGGTTGTTTTAGTGCGTGTGCAGAAGGTCAAGTTTTAGTGCGTGTGTAGCGCAAATTTTTGTGGCATTTTAGTAGTATGAATATGTACCTTCTAATCCAATGGCTTCACCCGTGTATTTCGGTGGAGCCTCCTCCTAAGGGGCGCTGTGTGTGTGTGTGTGTGTGTGTGTGTGTAGCGAAAAAGGGGGCGTAGTGTGTGTAAGAGTGAGGAAGACTATATGAGTGGCAAACGGAGTTGCCAGATCGAGGGATTTTGTCATGGGATTTTTTGTGGTGATTTGAGGACTTTTTGTGCGGTTTTGATGACTTTTTTGGGCATTCGAGGACTTTTTGTGGGGATTTTTTTTCGAGGCATTTTTTCAGGTGGCAACCCTGACGGCTGGCGGACGGACAAACGATCAGTCGGTCGGTAGGGGGATGATTAGGTAGCAGGGAGAGGGAGGGGAAAGACGTGTGTAATTGTATGTGAGTACTGGGAGATCATAAGTGACAAGAGTGAGTGTGAATAATGGTGGGCTTTGTTCGTTTTGTTTATTGGAGAAGGCGAACTGTGGCTTATGTCGAGCATAGAGTTGGTGAGTGGAGTTATTTTTCAGGAAATTTAGGAAGTATGCTGTTGTAGTTGTTGTTGTAGTTTGTGTGTTTGTATGTAGGATTCAGACCTGAGGGAAAGTGTGTGCTCGCGGGTGGCAGCTTGCTAAGCAGAGACTGCGTAAGCAGAGGCACAACTCGAAAAATGCACTAAATTATTTGTTTAAATAAAGACAAAAAGATAATAAGAACACTAAAATGAATCAACTGTGCCAATATGATTGCACGTCTCCCTCATTTACTGCTGTGAAGGACTTTAATGGAAAAAACTTCCATCAGAAAAATATTCTGTATGTCAAGGAAACCCAGCAGATTTTATAAAATAAAAAGTGTGCGCAGGATAAAACCTAAATACGGAGAACGCATTCTAATGGAGCTGGAAGATTGCGTAATTTTTTACCGCAGAAATTCAACGATATTTGTGGTGCGACTTTAGCAGAGTTCAGCAACGGAAATTACTACATAATAAAACTGATGGAGGAAGATGGAGAATTTTCGATTGGAGGTTCAGGTCGACTTTCCTCAATCGCAACCCCTGCTCGAAACATATTATACAAATTGTGAAAAAGATTTTAATAAAAAAATAAGGAAATAATTTAATTTTATAAATATGTCGCCTTTTATTTATAGATTCATCAGCAGATGCAGGTGTCTGGTCCATCCACAGTTTCACTAGAAGACCAGCAACATGTAGTATAATGACTTCCATGTTTGGAGATAATCGCGAAGACATCTTTGTATATGGTTAGTTTTGTATAGCCTGTTAAAATGTAATCAAAATGCTCCTCCAGTATAATTTTCCTGTGAGTTACTAAAAACTCATGCACTCGAGTTAAAAATGTTGTCAGGTTTACGTGATTAATTTTCTTCTATTTATTCTATTACATAATTTTATAAAGTAAACACTCACACGTTACTTACGGTAGTATACTTTATCCAAGAATTAATTAAGCTAATTCCAAGCATTAAAAAAAACAATAAGATGTAAAATTTGCATATGCATATTTATTTTCATACTCTGGCTGAAACCCTTATATAGTACATTAAAAAAAGGAAAAGAAACATGTCAACAAAATTGAAATTGAAAAAAAAAAATCTGTATATGTTCAATCATCACACCGATTTAAAAATACACAGAGACTATATGTCCAAAGCTGAAAATGCAGTATTTATATATCATAGCTATAACGATCATGTGCTAAAATAAGTATTAATAGTGGTGAAAATCATCAACAAGCTTTAGTCACATCTTGGTCACAAACCCGTTCAAGTCGGATAAGGAATGGATAAGCTCATTCTCCTCATCATCTTCACCTTCACCATCAACTTCAGCATCATCGAAATCGAACATAGAATATAAAAAATTTAAATAATGTTTATATTAAAAGTTCAATAAAAAAGTCAATACTATTACTTTTTAAAACTATATTTATTGTTTATTTTGTTTAAATTATAAAGAACTTTTAGACATAAATGACCACAGTTTTATGAATTATAGTCTTGGTGTTGGGTGTAGTTGTAATTTACGTCATCTCCCAAATAATTTATTATTTCATGCGGTGGTTGCAAGTTTCCAAAACTATCAAAATATTCTTTGTAATATGCTACAAAATGAATACCAGGGCCCTTTTATGTATCCAGATTAACGATTCCACATTCTTGAGGTCGTTTCGGGAGACTGTCTCGCCTAAAAATACCTCTGAAATGCGGTAGATTCTTTGCATGTTTCATCAAGTCGACGTCTGTGAGGGCTCTTTTGGGTAGATTCTTTAAAAGTTTTTTGGTTACGGACTATAATATAAACCTAATCCTTTTTTTATGGTTTCAGGTATAAGCCTTTTCCCATAGCGATTGCATCCATAGTTTTATTATGTTTCGCTTCTTCCAATTGTTGTCGATTCGCT
The DNA here is from genome assembly GCA_922984085.1 of Sicus ferrugineus. Taxonomy (NCBI): domain Eukaryota; kingdom Metazoa; phylum Arthropoda; class Insecta; order Diptera; family Conopidae; genus Sicus; species Sicus ferrugineus. The sequence goes on from OV277350.1 coordinate 12,613,571, forward strand.
TCTTCCAATTGTTGACGTGCGGCTTTTGTTTCATTAATTGCTTTTGCGATTGCAGCTCCTCCAGATACTAAGCTTCCAACAGCTCCCAGAACAGTTAAAATCGGTACTAATGGTAGAAACCCTCCTGTCTTAGGAACGGGTATAACGCGTGGAATGTCAATAGTAGATTTCTTCCGTCCGAAAGAATTTTGCACAACCTTTTGTGCGATTTTATAGCACTGGGAATATCTTCTGGTTTTCGTCGTTTAATAATTTTCAGAGCGCTTTTAACTGCTTTAGTGAATATTTTATTGGTACATTTCTTTTTGAATTTTCTCTTAATTTTCTTAATCTTTTTACTCATCGTGCTTGCCATACCGAATTTTACTTTAGCTTTCATTGCGTCTGTAACTAATCGTGCCTTTATTCGCTCACTCAATTTGCTCTCTTTTGATTTTACTCTTTGCCACGCCCTTTCAATTAATATTTTATCTGCTTCGTGACGTTTATTTAAGTCTCGTGTTCTATCATAAGCTATGTCGTGCTCTCTACATGCGGCGTCCAGGGGATTGATTCCTTTATCGGCTCTTGCCAAGCGTTGGTTTAGTTTAGTTCCTGGACCACAAAACTGATAACCCGGTAAATGAAGTTCAATTGGTAGAGAATTTATTACACCATTTAATAAACCTCTTCCGCTTGCTGACTGATTATTACTGACATGTTTCTTGTAAATTATAGTCATTTTATATCTTTTCACCTACTCGTACTGAATGAAAATTTAAAAAAATGCGTTTCGTTTAACAAGACAAAAATATTATTGTTAAAAATCTGGGTTCTGTTACTGACAACGTATCGAAATCCCGACACGGCTCCCTGCTGCCGAATTCAATAAGATGCCTTATTGTTGGGCCTTCAAATTGTGGAAAGACCAACGTCATGTTGAGTTTAATATAAAGTCCTAATGGACTGAATTTTGCAAATATATATTATATTCAAAGTCGTTGTATCAATCGAAATATGTATATTTAAAAGAATTAATGAAACCAATTCAAAATATGGGACTATTTACATTTTCCGAAAACGAAGAAGTCCTCAAACCAGATGAAGCAAAAACCAACTCCATTATGATTTTCGATGATGTTGCTTGTGAGAAGCAAAATACCATTAGAGAATACTTTTGTATGGGCAGACACAAATGCATCGATTGCTTTTATTTATGTCAAACAAATACACGCATCCGCAAGCATTTAGTACGCGATAATGCCAACATGATTATTATGTTTAAGCAAGACGAGATTAACATGAAGCACATATACAATGATCATGTAGGAACAGACATGACTTTTAAAAAATTTTTAAATATATGTAGAGAGTGTTGGAAAGACAAGTATGGATTTCTGGTAATCAGCAAAGACGATCCGATTGATGATGCGTTTTAGAAAAGGTTTTGACATTTTCATCCAACTATAAATAAAAGCATCCCCGATACTTTCATACTAGTATGAAAATAGCCTTTGAACTGATCTGATCTAATAGCTGATAGCTGTTACACCTAATCTGATCTGATATCTGATACATCTGAACTGGTAAAAACCAGACGTATTTTGAAACAGAAATTTCGGAACCTAAAACTGAGTAAAGCAGATGTAGAAAATCAAATGGAAGAGTCACTTAAGCTAATCACAAAACCTGTAAAGGAATTGGTTCGAAACACTACAACACCAACAACATCAACATCAACAAATAACAAGAATGCTCTAGATTTTACGCATAATGAGATGCCACTCAAACTAAAAACAAGTAAACCACATAAAGCAAAGAAAGAGATCGATTTTACAGATGAGACTCTTGCCAATAGTAATGAAGACTGCGCCTTTTTCTCTCAAATAAATTATACAGAGGAAGATGTAAACAAATCAACTAAAGTTATGGATTTATCTGAGCAGGAACAACAAAATCAGCTGGATACTGCATATGGACTGCATAGAGGAACAGATGGTGAATGGAGATTTGAAACAGTGCTTTCATGCTTTCAAAATACAAAACGGCGAAATATTCATGTCAAACAAACCTTTTGACACCTCAGCTCCTATTACCTTCAACCTTACTCTCTTTCAGTTATTGTTTCACAAGACACCATCAAATTATAACGTAGCAGATCTACAAGTTTACAAAACAATTTTAATCAATACTAGTGCTCACAAACGTAATTGTGACGAAAATGAGCAAATGAAGGTGACCAAGGCTTTCAAGTACATCAACATTATAAAGGGATTATTTATATTAGTGATAAATCTTCATTGACATACACACCACTTTACTATAAAAAAGGAACCGGTTTGATTAGAGTCAATCCGCAAAAGCCTAATTACATTTACTGGGATGATCCGATTGAATTAGTTGATAGATTACGACTTTTATTATACTCACAGTCAGCTGGATACAACAATCACAACAATGAAATTATTTCCATCATTGAGGAGTTGAGAGAAGCTAATATAATTGTATAAATATGCTGTATTATAGTAATAGAGTTGTAAGCCTAATTGACAATGAGCGTTGATAAGTTCGGTCGTCATTCCATGCGAGAAGCATCAAATAATAAATTAAAGAGAAATTTTTCCAAAGTGTTGCGATTTAATTTGGATAATGATAACCATTTGGATCCGCGCTGGAAGCGTTTAAAAAGTGTTGGTGAGCCTGTTGAAAATAATGATGCTGCAACAAAATCTTTTGTGAAAAATTTTATGAATCAAATTATCACAAAATTTAAAAAAGAAAGGCAAATACTAAAGGAAAGAATATAAGGTGACATTGAAGTAGTCTACACAAAACCTCAAGACACTAAAGAATACGTCGACAGTAGTATTCAAGATTACACAAAATATATTAGTGAACAAATTGAACGAATTGAGAGCTACCTATTTCAACAAGCACAAAAACCGAAATCAATAGCCGCATTGGAGAACAAAATTTTAAAAGATATATCAAAATGAGTAAAAAGCGGGGTTTAGTAAATAAACTGCACACTCAAGCTCGTAAAAATTTTAAACGTAGACGTGTAATTACTAAAAGGATCGACGACCTAGGGTAAGCGGATTTAGTAGAAATGGGAAGCTATTCCATAGATAACAATGGATTTCGCTTCCTTCTCATTGTAATAGATACATTCTCAAAATTTGCCTGGGCTATGCCTTTAAAATCTAAAACATCTGCTGATGTCACCAAAGCCATGGAAACCGTATTCAATTTGGGTCGGAATCCCAGAAATTTACAAACCGATGATGGTAAAGAATTCTTCAATCGACAATTTCAAAATTTAATAAGGAAATTCCATGTCAACCATTACTCCTCATACAGTGTTTTGAAAGCGTCAATTGTTGAGGGTTTTAATAGAACACTAAAACAAATGATGTGGAGGGAATTTAGAATTCCATGGGAATTTTTCCATAGGAATTCCATGGGAATTTTACCATGGATCATATCGATGGATTGACAATTATACAAATTTTATCGACAGATACAATAATAAAAAGCATAGAACAATAAATATGGCTCCCATTGATGTGAAGCCGTCTAATGAAAAGTTGCTATTAAATACAGCCTACAACAATCTGAAAATATTTAGAAAGCCAAAGTTCCGCATAGGAGACTATGTCCGCATCAGTAAACATAAACACGTTTTTGAAAAAGGCTATACACCGAATTGGACTACAGAAATTTTTAAAATTAAAAATATAAAAATTACAAACCCACTGACGTATATTCTTGAAGATTACCAGGGAAACACAATTGAAGGAGGATTTTACGAAAGCGAACTATTGAAAACAAAATATCCCAGCATATACCTTGTAGAAAAAGTTGTAACAACTAAAGAGAATAAAGTCTTTGTCAAGTGGCTAGGGTCTTATAAACATAATTCTTGGATTGATAGTAACGAAATTTTGTAAATGAATTTTCTTGTATAAAAAGATTCCTTTGTGTGTTTTTTATTTCATTAGTTGGCCAACATTCCAAATGTCAATAACCCTAACCCTAAGCGGAAACAGATCCATTTTATCGGCTGATTACTTTCCGCCCATAGATTTAAATGGGAAGTATGTATGCGGTCTTGTTGACTTTCATAGCTACAACACCATACCAAACGTTGACTATGAAAATAATTTATTTCATATCGGAGACCGTACAATTAAAATTCCTGTCGGTTCATATGAGCTCGACGATATTGCCGAGTACATTCAAAATAAATATTTTAGTATAGTGCCACATGAGAAGCTGCATGAGAAACTGGAAATAGCTGCTAACCCAAATACACTGCAAGCAATCGTAGGGTCCAGTAAAACATAAAATTTTCTTTAATAAAGAACGAAGCATTGATTCACTGCTGGGCTTCAGTAAAAAAGTATTGGAAGCAGGAAAAGTGCACACTTCTGACTTGCCTGTGACTATAACAAAGATCAATGTTATGCACATTGAGTGCGACATTATAAGCGGTTCATATATTAACAACACACCGGCGCATACAATTCACATGTTTACACTGAATGTCAGCCCCGGGTATAAAATAGATGATATTCCGAAAAATGTCATTTATTTGCCAGTAAACACTAGACAGATAAGTTCGATTACAGTAAAAATTGTAATCTTATATTCCAAATTTGCAGTTTGGTTTTAAAAAAGGTCACTCAACAGTTGATGCTTTATTGAAATTTCAAAATGATATAGTTTCTAACTTGCGTAATCGTCGTTGCACCGTTGCAATTTCTTTAGACATTGATAAGGCTTTTGATCGCGCATATCATAACGGAATTCTTTTTAAAATGTTTCAAATTGGTTTCGCTCCCTCAATTATTAAATTATTCAAGAGTTTCTTTGCAAACAGAAAGTTTTGCGTTCTTTTTAATGGATTGCTTTCGGATATTGGTGACATAAGTTGTGGAGTCCCTCAGGGTTCCATCTTAGCTCCTCATCTTTTCAATATTTTAATGTACGATTTCCCACACTTTGGGCCTAATTCGACGGGTCTTTTGTATGCTGACGACTCTCTTCTGTACTCTCACCATGAGTCCCCTAAGTTGGCGTTAGATCAGACTTTGCAACATCTGCAAATTGTACGACGTTTCTACGAGAAATGGGGTATTAAAGTTAATGCATCTAAAAGTGAAGCCATTTGCATCAGGAATGCTTCAGGGAAATGTAAGTCGTTTGTTGTGCCTGAAAGCAAAACTTTACAATTCGCTCTGAATGGGTCTGAGATTCCTTTCAAGGATTCCATTAAATATCTTGGCATTAATTTTTACAGTCTTCTGAAATTTAACAAACATGCAAGAATTGTACTGAAAAAAGCTTACAGAATTTTGGGCACTTTTTCAAGTATTTTTTGGAACAGAAACTTACCAAAAAGGACAAAACTTTTGTTGTATAAAACCTGTATTAGACCTGTTATCTTGTATGGATTTCCTATTTGGTTTAACGTTTCTCCAACTGTCATTAGAGAATTTGAAATTTTAGAACGCAAGGTCTTACGTCATTGCATTGGAAAGTATTTCCAATCGCCTACAAAACGTTTCTCGAATCGTTTCGTTTATTCGGAAGCTAAAGTTTGCCCAATTGGCCTTTACGTGTCAGATATTCTACATAGATTTATCAATAGAATTTCTTGCCATGTTAACGATTGCATTCTTGATATCTTCAACCAACAAAGAGTTTTTAGCTGGTCAAATTTAAGGTATTTATCACCCATTGGCTTCGCTAACGAAGCTCCCGCTAATTTTGATTTAAATGTGTCACTTTGTCACAATTTTTATAAAAATACAGTTCCTGATTCTCATAGAGGTTAGCACTCAAATGTGTCTAAAAGGTTTGTTTTCTCTTTTTTGGTTTTGTATTAATTTTTTATTATTTTTTTTCTTTATTTTTCTTTTCTTAGAGCACTAAGTTAGCATTAAGTTAGCATTAAGATCTAATCTAGGTTAAGTGATCTATATATCTCAATCCATGTCAGCTCCGGGAGCAAGAGCGTTTAATGTTCATGTTATTGTTTTCTTCAATGTTCTCTTCTTATTAATAAGTTTGATACTGCTGTACATATATGTTTTTTAGATAATACATTATAGTCTTTAATTTTTATCCACAATTGTAATTTGAATTTTTGTAAACTTATAATGTTGTTGAAAAAAAGGCTCAATAAAATTTCAATTCAATTCAATTCAGTAAAAATTGTCGATGAAAGCGGTAACCTAATTAATTTTTGTGGAGAAACTATAACTCTCAGACTTTATTTAAAACCCCAAGAACAATGACTGTGGAACGTTAAATTATCTGCGCAGAATGAACGACCACGCTTTATACTGATTGCTTTTCGAAAGGACAACAAGTTTTAATATTGCCATTTAACTGATGTAAAAGTGCACCTAAACTCTGATACATATCCGTATGATGACCTCAATCTGAATTTCGATCGTGACCGTTATGCTCTGCTGTATGATATGTACATAAAATTTCAATAAAGATATTTTAATCGTGAATCTCAACCTCTGTTGCTGCCCGCAGATTTCAAAGATACTGTACCGATAATTGTAGTGGATGTTAATCGTCAAAACGAAGCAATTAGAAGTGGTCCGATTGGTATTAGAATTGAATTTAAGATATCAAAGAATATTCCAACCAACACATCAGCCTATTGCGTACTCATACACGACAAAATAATTGAATATACAATATGTGCAGGGCTTCAAAGGCTATTTTAATGAATTTATCGTCAAAGAGTTGGCAGTCACCTTCGGATTTAATGAGTACCAGAATTTTATCATAAGACCACCATAAACCTAACAATTGTAAACTTAATGTCTATATTTATAATATTTACAATTTTACATTTTAGTTTATAAAATTTATTTTCAATATATACATTAATAAAAAAAATTATTTAAAATTAAATTATTTGCTTAAATTTCAAATTATTTTATACTTATTGTTAAAAATTATTATAAATTAAATTTAATTATTAATAGTTTAAATTATTAAAAAAATCTTCATCTACATCTAGCTGCATTTCTAATTCTATTTTGTGATGGCCCCACGCATAAGTGTAGATGCCATCACTTCTAACATATCGCTTATCGTCACTACAACTTAAAGATATCTTATGAACTAACTGTGTATATATTTCGTGCATCTTACTTCTAAATATGTATTCTTATTTACTAAACAATTCCTATAATCACTAAGACAACCTATCTAATACTAATTTTTTTACTCCTTTAACCTTTTTTACTTCTTTATTATATACAACGGCTATGGAGTACATTTTTGTACGGAGGCCTATGAACTTCCTCATTATTTTCCCCTTACACTCACCCTTCACCATGACTTTAGCATTCCTAAGGGGAAAATTATATACATTGTCCTCCGGATGTATCGAATTTTGATTCGATATCATCTCGAATATCCCTATAAAAATCTAGAGTCTTGATTGAATATATGAATGAATCTGTATCCATATAGTTCAAGGCAAGTCTCTGTTAGAATTTCGGTACCATAAAGTCGTAGTTTAAGTTATACATCTTCCACTTTGACAATTCAAGCACCGAAAATCCCAACTAGATGGGCTTGTTATAAACGGTGCTACGCATTTGAATCGCAATCATGTCTTCTATGAATTGCGAACAGCTGTGAAAATTGGGTTTAGCAATTAGTGCGCGAACTTCCAATCGCTTTCCTTGACCTTCCCAGCTATTCAGAATCTTGACATCTTTCCGTTTATCAGCATTTTCCGTTGTTTTCCCATACACCGCATTGTTTAGCAGTTTAAAGAAATTCTTTTCAAAAGTATTTCTGGCTAAACTGCGGTGATGGGTATTTAAGTCAATATATTGTTTTAACCAACAAGACTGTTTACACTTCAATGCCTTGTGGACTTTCTTTCAAATTAAGCCATTTTGAAGGCATTGCTGTAATTTTTTATAGTGAATTATATAATTAGTCTTGTTGGTTAAATCAACAATCAACTTTTTACAATTGGAGCTACCCACAGTTTTGTTTTCCGCGCAAAATGGTAAATCATTATGCGCGTCATGTAAACTCGGGGGTAGTCCAAGTCTACTTCCAAAATGAATCCAGTGGACGAATCCTCTGGCATTGAAAGAATGCTGCTGCCGTTAAAATTATTGACGTCAGCAACCCATTCATCCTCAACAAATCCTCCATACGGTAAATAGTGCGACATTGCCCAACCGCTTTGGTCATTTGCATCCAAATACATTAAGTATTCTGACGGCTTACTTGGATCGTAATCCGCCATATACTTATTATTTGCCTTTGAATGCCTCTTGCTACATTGAACAATGCCGCGCCGTATGCCTTTCTGAACGAAAAGATACATGTTAACGTCAGTAAGCAGCTCCAGTTCTATATTGGTTGTTTTCAACATTGCATCCCAAGACAAACCTGGAGCCGTGTAGTACTGACAGGGATCCAAATTGTAAATATTTTTGCACACATTTCTGAAATTTTCAAAAACGTCTGCCAAAATAAGTACATCTGTTTTCAGATAGAGCATCATGTAATCATTCAGAGTTTGACAATTGAAAACTTGCCAAACTCATTGAGCATGCTCATAATCCTCCACTGCACATTCTGTACCAGTCAATCGACTGAAGAAATCAGCCCGAGTAGGAAGGCTGGTTTCTTGCAGGCGATTAACTAAATTGATGTGTTCATATAGGAATACACCTTTCCTCCTAAATAAATTCTTCATCGTTTGGATACATTCGGCGCACCGCGTGAAAATCATCAGGCGTAAGATTTTGCGCCAATGTATCCAAACTGGAAGCCATAAAGCGAAAAGAATCCAAGAACCTGAGTTCGATGGTCTTCTTTTCGCTTACGCGTATCCTCTTCGACAGGGATACGTACAACTCTTTATTTAGAGGGATAACATTTATATCCCCCTCAAATAAATTGAGTTCCTTATTAAATAAGTGGCAGTCATAGCCAGAAAAATTGTGGAGAAATATAGGGATAAAGTGTGCAATTTGGTATTTGAAATTGCACTCGTTGTGTGCCGGAAGTCTATACTTTCCCGTTAAATAGCAATGATCTGCCACCCTATCTGCCCCAATGTCTGTTTACAAATGTGGCAGACATTGTGCTCAGACTGATGTCCGGACTTAAGGGAGTCATAGGCCTCACGACACTCATATAATTTTCGTAAATTTCTTTACAATCCCCCACCAAACTTTGAATAAATTTAGTGGGGGCATCCTCACCGGAATATTCAACAAACTTATTTAGATTAGAATTATACTTACAAACTATGTAATAACTAAAAGCTATTGGTATGTGCTTCTGCACACTTTTACTACTACTACTACTTAAACTTACATCTACACTACTATCTACATTTCTTAAAATACACTCAAAATCGCTATAAACTACAAAAAGTACGTCTAACTTACGTTCTAAATTCTTAAAACTAAATGATGCCTCCTCCTGTTTGGGCATCACCGTCACCACCTTTTTCCGTATCTCTTTGTGCTGCTCTGCAGTAATCGCATTGTGCGAGTACTGCAGGAAGCTGTTGCAGAAGAACATCATGCGACGGTGGTTTGTTTGTTAAGATTTTATTAATCTGAAAAGTAAAAAGAGAGAAAATACAAAATTAGTGTTGTGAAAACCATTAATCATTAGTTTTAATTTAAACTACCTTGACATGCTCTTTATCCACACATAGTGGGACCGCTCCTCCTCTTGAATCAGCAGGAGGTTTATGTGGGAGGACTTCTCCTGCTTGGTGGAGTAACAGGGTCCCACGATGCTCCAGATCTCCTCATCGTACCCAAACACATTTACACTAATGTGTAGACGATCCGATTGATGATGCGTTTTAGAAAAGGTTTTGACATTTTCATCCAACTATAAATAAAAGCATCCCCGATACTTTCATACTAGTATGAAAATAGCCTTTGAACTGATCTGATCTAATAGCTGATAGCTGTTACACCTAATCTGATCTGATATCTGATACATCTGAACTGGTAAAAACCAGACGTATTTTGAAACAGAAATTTCGGAACCTAAAACTGAGTAAAACAGATGTAGAAAATCAAATGGAAGAGTCACTTAAGCTAATCACAAAACCTGTAAAGGAATTGGTTCGAAACACTACAACACCAACAACATCAACATCAACAAATAACAAGAATGCTCTAGATTTTACGCATAATGAGATGCCACTCAAACTAAAAACAAGTAAACCACATAAAGCAAAGAAAGAGATCGATTTTACAGATGAGACTCTTGCCAATAGTAATGAAGACTGCGCCTTTTTCTCTCAAATAAATTATACAGAGGAAGATGTAAACAAATCAACTAAAGTTATGGATTTATCTGAGCAGGAACAACAAAATCAGCTGCATATGGACTGATCAGAATATGGACGGATCAGATACTGCATATGGACTGCATAGAGGAACAGATGGTGAATGGAGATTTGAAACAGTGCTTTCATGCTTTCAAAATACAAAACGGCGAAATATTCATGTCAAACAAACCTTTTGACACCTCAGCTCCTATTACCTTCAACCTTACTCTCTTTCAGTTATTGTTTCACAAGACACCATCAAATTATAACGTAGCAGATCTACAAGTTTACAAAACAATTTTAATCAATACTAGTGCTCACAAACGTAATTGTGACGAAAATGAGCAAATGAAGGTGACCAAGGCTTTCAAGTACATCAACATTATAAAGGGATTATTTATATTAGTGATAAATCTTCATTGACATACACACCACTTTACTATAAAAAAGGAACCGGTTTGATTAGAGTCAATCCGCAAAAGCCTAATTACATTTACTGGGATGATCCGATTGAATTAATTGATAGATTACGACTTTTATTATACTCACAGTCAGCTGGATACAACAATCACAACTGTAACGATGTTTCTTAGGCCAGGATATAACTCAGCGAGTCCAGGATTTCGTTAAAGGAAAAGATTTGTATTTTGGGTACTCTTCAGTATGAATCTAGCTTTATTGAATGAATTATTCAAGGTTTGTTACATATATGACGGTGACTTCGAACGAATGCTATAGTGGGTAAGCCGTGTTGCTGTGTCGTGGAATCAGGCTTCGTAGCGTTGGGGTGCGTATGTTGATTAGGTTCTCCGAAGGTGAACGTAGGTGCTGACTGTACTTTCAGAGAGTATGCGTGGGTACTTGCTTAGCTCCGAGAGAGTATGCGTAGCCGTTGACCGTGTTCTGTAGGTGTATGCGTGGCCGTTGTGCTCTGAGAGAGTAGGCGTAGCCGTTGTGCTTCGAGAGAGTGTAGTACGTAGCCGTTGTGCTTCGAGAGAGAAGGCGTAGCCGTTGTGCTTCGATGTGCGCTGCTGTGCGCCGTTGTGACTGTGCTTCGGTGTGCGCTGCTGTGCGCCGCTGTGACTGTGCTTCGGTGGATCGTGTGCTACTGTCGCATCTGTAACGTGTGCTACGAGTGCTGTTCTGGAACGTGTGCTACATGTGCTTCACTGGAATGTGGATTACATGTGCTTCTCTGGAAGGCGTGCTTCACGTGAAAGTGTGCTACGTGTGCTCTGCTGTGACTGTGCTTCGGTGACGCTGATTGTGCCGACTGCGATTTGCGGAACGCTCCCGGGTAGCAAGTACGTAGGATGAGAAGGACAGAAGACCAGGAAGATTTATCAAATCCGCCTACTTGGTCGGAGGGGAGGGGGATTGACCAGGAAGATTTATCAAATCCGCCTACTTGGTCGGAGGGGAGGAGGATTGACCAGGAAGATTTATCAAATCCGCCTGCTTGGTCGGAGGGGAGGAGGATTGACCAGGAAGATTTATCAAATCCGCCTGCTTGGTCGGAGGGAAGGAGGATTGGCTGGAAGATTTATCAAATCCGCCTGCTTGGTCGGAGGGAAGGAGGATTGGCTGGAAGATTTATCAAATCCGCCTGCTTGGTCGGAGGGAAGGAGGATTGGCTGTGTACTGCACTTACCGCGGTGTTAGCTTTGACTGATGTTGATCGCATCGAGGCTGGCAACTGACTGATTCGTCTGGTTGAGCTTGTTCCTTTTATATGCTTGTGCGCGGATTTTGTTCCGCTGTGTACGTATGTTTTGTTCTCTCTTCTCTCGCTCTTTCTCGTAGGTATGCTTTTGTGCTTGTTGGTCCCGTTATTTCCATGAATTTGTCTTCGTTGTTCTTCGTAATTCTTATTTTACTTATATACTTATTTCTAGTTATTTTAACATATTTACTCTTATTTCATAGTTGCTTATATTTATTGTCTTATACTAATATATATTATTACATGATTTTATTAGATTTATTCATCATATTTATTAGGTTAAATTCATTATTTTATTACATTATTTATTATATATATAGGTAGTATAAATATTTGATTTATTATATGTATAGGTAGTATAAATAGAAAAGTATAAGTTTAGTGTGAAAATTTAAAATTATTGTGTGACGTAGGATTTTGCGTCATCACACAACAATGAACTTATTTCCATCATTGAGAAGTTGAGAGAAGCTAATATAATTGTATAAATATGCTGTATTATAGTAATAGAGTTGTAAGCCTAATTGACAATGAGCGTTGATAAGTTCGGTCGTCATTCCATGCGAGAAGCATCAAATAATAAATTAAAGAGAAATTTTTCCAAAGTGTTGCGATTTAACTTGGATAATGATAACCATTTGGATCCGCGCTGGAAGCGTTTAAAAAGTGTTGGTGAGCCTGTTGAAAATAATGATGCTGCAACAAAATCTTTTGTGAAAAAATTTATGAATCAAATTATCACAAAATTTAAAAAAGAAAGGCTAAAAGAAAACTAAAGGAAAGAATATAAGGTGACATTGAAGTAGTCTACACAAAACCTCAAGACACTAAAGAATACGTCGACAGTAGTATTCAAGATTACACAAAATATATTAGTGAACAAATTGAACGAATTGAGAGCTACCTATTTCAACAAGCACAAAAACCGAAATCAATAGCCGCATTGGAGAACAAAATTTTAAAAGATATATCAAAATGAGTAAAAAGCGGGGTTTAGTAAATAAACTGCACACTCAAGCTCGTAAAAATTTTAAACGTAGACGTGTAATTACTAAAAGGATCGACGACCTAGGGTAAGCGGATTTAGTAGAAATGGGAAGCTATTCCATAGATAACAATGGATTTCGCTTCCTTCTCATTGTAATAGATACATTCTCAAAATTTGCCTGGGCTATGCCTTTAAAATCTAAAACATCTGCTGATGTCACCAAAGCCATGGAAACCGTATTCAATTTGGGTCGGAATCCCAGAAATTTACAAACCGATGATGGTAAAGAATTCTTCAATCGACAATTTCAAAATTTAATAAGGAAATTCCATGTCAACCATTACTCCTCATACAGTGTTTTGAAAGCGTCAATTGTTGAGGGTTTTAATAGAACACTAAAACAAATGATGTGGAGGGAATTTAGTTACCATGGATCATATCGATGGATTGACAATTATACAAATTTTATCGACAGATACAATAATAAAAAGCATAGAACAATAAATATGGCTCCCATTGATGTGAAGCCGTCTAATGAAAAGTTGCTATTAAATACAGCCTACAACAATCTGAAAATATTTAGAAAGCCAAAGTTCCGCATAGGAGACTATGTCCGCATCAGTAAACATAAACACGTTTTTGAAAAAGGCTATACACCGAATTGGACTACAGAAATTTTTAAAATTAAAAATATAAAAATTACAAACCCACTGACGTATATTCTTGAAGATTACCAGGGAAACACAATTGAAGGAGGATTTTACGAAAGCGAACTATTGAAAACAAAATATCCCAGCATATACCTTGTAGAAAAAGTAGTAACAACTAAAGAGAATAAAGTCTTTGTCAAGTGGCTAGGGTCTTATAAACATAATTCTTGGATTGATAGTAACGAAATTTTGTAAATGAATTTTCTTGTATAAAAAGATTCCTTTGTGTGTTTTTTATTTCATTAGTTGGCCAACATTCCAAATGTCAATAACCCTAACCCTAAGCGGAAACAGATCCATTTTATCGGCTGATTACTTTCCGCCCATAGATTTAAATGGGAAGTATGTATGCGGTCTTGTTGACTTTCATAGCTACAACACCATACCAAACGTTGACTATGAAAATAATTTATTTCATATCGGAGACCATACAATTAAAATTCCTGTCGGTTCATATGAGCTCGACGATATTGCCGAGTACATTCAAAATAAATATTTTAGTATAGTGCCACATGAGAAGCTGCATGAGAAACTGGAAATAGCTGCTAACCCAAATACACTGCAAGCAATCGTAGGGTCCAGTAAAACATAAAATTTTCTTTAATAAAGAACGAAGCATTGATTCACTGTTGGGCTTCAGTAAAAAAGTATTGGAAGCAGGAAAAGTGCACACTTCTGACTTGCCTGTAACTATAACAAAGATCAATGTTATACACATTGAGTGCGACATTATAAGCGGTTCATATATTAACAACACACCGGCGCATACAATTCACATGTTTACACTGAATGTCAGCCCCGGGTATAAAATAGATGATATTCCGAAAAATGTCATTTATTTGCCAGTAAACACTAGACAGATAAGTTCGATTACAGTAAAAATTGTCGATGAAAGCGGTAACCTAATTAATTTTTGTGGAGAAACTATAACTCTCAGACTTTATTTAAAACCCCAAGAACAATGACTGTGGAACGTTAAATTATCTGCGCAGAATGAACGACCACGCTTTATACTGATTGCTTTTCGAAAGGACAACAAGTTTTAATATTGCCATTTAACTGATGTAAAAGTGCACCTAAACTCTGATACATATCCGTATGATGACCTCAATCTGAATTTCGATCGTGACCGTTATGCTCTGCTGTATGATATGTACATAAAATTTCAATAAAGATATTTTAATCGTGAATCTCAACCTCTGTTGCTGCCCGCAGATTTCAAAGATACTGCACCGATAATTGTAGTGGATGTTAATCATCAAAACGAAGCAATTAGAAGTGGTCCGATTGGTATTAGAATTGAATTTAAGATATCAAAGAATATTCCAACCAACACATCAGCCTATTGCGTACTCATACACGACAAAATAATTGAATATACAATATGTGCAGGGCTTCAAAGGCAATTTTAATGAATTTATCGTCAAAGAGTTGGCAGTCACCTTCGGATTTAATGAGTACCAGAATTTTATCATAAGACCACCATAAACCTAACAATTGTAAACTTAATGTCTATATTTATAATATTTACAATTTTACATTTTAGTTTATAAAATTTATTTTCAATATATACATTAATAAAAAAAATTATTTAAAATTAAATTATTTGCTTAAATTTCAAATTATTTTATACTTATTGTTAAAAATTATTATAAATTAAATTTAATTATTAATAGTTTAAATTATTAAAAAAATCTTCATCTACATCTAGCTGCATTTCTAATTCTATTTTGTGATGGCCCCACGCATAAGTGTAGATGCCATCACTTCTAACATATCGCTTATCGTCACTACAACTTAAAGATATCTTATGAACTAACTGTGTATATATTTCGTGCATCTTACTTCTAAATATGTATTCTTATTTACTAAACAATTCCTATAATCACTAAGACAACCTATCTAATACTAATTTTTTTACTCCTTTAACCTTTTTTACTTCTTTATTATATACAACGGCTATGGAGTACATTTTTGTACGGAGGCCTATGAACTTCCTCATTATTTTCCCCTTACACTCACCCTTCACCATGACTTTAGCATTCCTAAGGGGAAAATTATATACATTGTCCTCCGGATGTATCGAATTTTGATTCGATATCATCTCGAATATCCCTATAAAAATCTAGAGTCTTGATTGAATATATGAATGAATCTGTATCCATATAGTTCAAGGCAAGTCTCTGTTAGAATTTCGGTACCATAAAGTCGTAGTTTAAGTTATACATCTTCCACTTTGACAATTCAAGCACCGAAAATCCCAACTAGATGGGCTTGTTATAAACGGTGCTACGCATTTGAATCGCAATCATGTCTTCTATGAATTGCGAACAGCTGTGAAAATTGGGTTTAGCAATTAGTGCGCGAACTTCCAATCGCTTTCCTTGACCTTCCCAGCTATTCAGAATCTTGACATCTTTCCGTTTATCAGCATTTTCCGTTGTTTTCCCATACACCGCATTGTTTAGCAGTTTAAAGAAATTCTTTTCAAAAGTATTTCTGGCTAAACTGCGGTGATGGGTATTTAAGTCAATATATTGTTTTAACCAACAAGACTGTTTACACTTCAATGCCTTGTGGACTTTCTTTCAAATTAAGCCATTTTGAAGGCATTGCTGTAATTTTTTATAGTGAATTATATAATTAGTCTTGTTGGTTAAATCAACAATCAACTTTTTACAATTGGAGCTACCCACAGTTTTGTTTTCCGCGCAAAATGGTAAATCATTATGCGCGTCATGTAAACTCGGGGGTAGTCCAAGTCTACTTCCAAAATGAATCCAGTGGACGAATCCTCTGGCATTGAAAGAATGCTGCTGCCGTTAAAATTATTGACGTCAGCAACCCATTCATCCTCAACAAATCCTCCATACGGTAAATAGTGCGACATTGCCCAACCGCTTTGGTCATTTGCATCCAAATACATTAAGTATTCTGACGGCTTACTTGGATCGTAATCCGCCATATACTTATTATTTGCCTTTGAATGCCTCTTGCTACATTGAACAATGCCGCGCCGTATGCCTTTCTGAACGAAAAGATACATGTTAACGTCAGTAAGCAGCTCCAGTTCTATATTGGTTGTTTTCAACATTGCATCCCAAGACAAACCTGGAGCCGTGTAGTACTGACAGGGATCCAAATTGTAAATATTTTTGCACACATTTCTGAAATTTTCAAAAACGTCTGCCAAAATAAGTACATCTGTTTTCAGATAGAGCATCATGTAATCATTCAGAGTTTGACAATTGAAAACTTGCCAAACTCATTGAGCATGCTCATAATCCTCCACTGCACATTCTGTACCAGTCAATCGACTGAAGAAATCAGCCCGAGTAGGAAGGCTGGTTTCTTGCAGGCGATTAACTAAATTGATGTGTTCATATAGGAATACACCTTTCCTCCTAAATAAATTCTTCATCGTTTGGATACATTCGGCGCACCGCGTGAAAATCATCAGGCGTAAGATTTTGCGCCAATGTATCCAAACTGGAAGCCATAAAGCGAAAAGAATCCAAGAACCTGAGTTCGATGGTCTTCTTTTCGCTTACGCGTATCCTCTTCGACAGGGATACGTACAACTCTTTATTTAGAGGGATAACATTTATATCCCCCTCAAATAAATTGAGTTCCTTATTAAATAAGTGGCAGTCATAGCCAGAAAAATTGTGGAGAAATATAGGGATAAAGTGTGCAATTTGGTATTTGAAATTGCACTCGTTGTGTGCCGGAAGTCTATACTTTCCCGTTAAATAGCAATGATCTGCCACCCTATCTGCCCCAATGTCTGTTTACAAATGTGGCAGACATTGTGCTCAGACTGATGTCCGGACTTAAGGGAGTCATAGGCCTCACGACACTCATATAATTTTCGTAAATTTCTTTACAATCCCCCACCAAACTTTGAATAAATTTAGTGGGGGCATCCTCACCGGAATATTCAACAAACTTATTTAGATTAGAATTATACTTACAAACTATGTAATAACTAAAAGCTATTGGTATGTGCTTCTGCACACTTTTACTACTACTACTACTTAAACTTACATCTACACTACTATCTACATTTCTTAAAATACACTCAAAATCGCTATAAACTACAAAAAGTACGTCTAACTTACGTTCTAAATTCTTAAAACTAAATGATGCCTCCTCCTGTTTGGGCATCACCGTCACCACCTTTTTCCGTATCTCTTTGTGCTGCTCTGCAGTAATCGCATTGTGCGAGTACTGCAGGAAGCTGTTGCAGAAGAACATCATGCGACGGTGGTTTGTTTGTTAAGATTTTATTAATCTGAAAAGTAAAAAGAGAAAAAATACAAAATTAGTGTTGTGAAAACCATTAATCATTAGTTTTAATTTAAACTACCTTGACATGCTCTTTATCCACACATAGTGGGACCGCTCCTCCTCTTGAATCAGCAGGAGGTTTATGTGGGAGGACTTCTCCTGCTTGGTGGAGTAACAGGGTCCCACGATGCTCCAGATCTCCTCATCGTACCCAAACACATTTACACTAATGTGTAGGTTACGTTCCTCGAATCGGGAGACTTGGCTGGCGACCAACGGAAAATTCAGCGCATCAAAATTTAATATAACACTATTCTCCAATGCTATGAAAGGCACTTCAATATTATTTATATTGTACAATTGTGGTCTTTCTGTGTGATGTGCTAATGGATACATGGCCGATACTATGGCCCACTTGAAGCAGAATGCGTCGTCGTTTCTTACATTGACGCACGCCTGCTTGTCCTGCAGCTTCTTTGGGAGTGGGATGTATGATGATCCCATCAGAGGCCGATACTGGTTAACATTCACCTCCAAGTGGCGTATTTTAAGTAGCGACCAGCCACTGTCCGTCTCCTGGAACTCGGACATTTTTTCCGTAGCTGGTAGTACATATAAGTAGTACGAATATGCGGGTTCTAACTCAAATGGCTCCGCACGGGTATTTCGGTGGTGTCTCCGCCTAAGGGGAGCTGTGTGTGTGTGTGTGTGTGTGTGTGTGTGTGTGTGTGTAAGAGTGAGAAGGACTATATGAGTGGCAAACGGAGTTGTTGCCAGATCGAGGGATTTTGTCATCGGATTTTTTTGGGGGATTTTTTGTTGGGATTTGGAGACTTTCCGTGGGATTTTCCGGAGATTTTTTTCGAGGGATTTTGTCAGGTGGCAAACCTGACGGCTAGCGGACGGACAGACCATCAGTCGGTCTGTCGGACCGACGGTCGGTAGGGTAGATGGTGAGGAAGAAGGGAGAGGGACGGAAGAGACGTGCGTTATGATATGTGAGTATTGGGAGACCAGCAGCGGCAAAATACTTGGCGCAAGGAGAGGGAGGGGAGAGACGTGTGTAATTGTATGTGAGTACTGGGAGATCATAAGTGACAAGAGTGAGTGTGAATAATGGTGGGCTTTGTTCGTTTTGTTTATTGGAGAAGGCGAACTGTGGCTTATGTCGAGCATAGAGTTGGTGAGTGGAGTTATTTTGTTTTAGGAAATTTAGGAAGTATGCTTTTGAAGTTGTTGTTGTAGTTTTAATGTTTATATGTTGGATTCAGAGCTGAGGGAATGTGTGTGCTCGCGGGTGGCAGCTTGCTAAGCAGAGGCTGAGTAAGCATAGGCTGCCTAAGCAGAAGTAGTGTTGTAGTAGTTGTTGTTTTTGTTTATTTAATTTCTTCGCTTTTGAAACGCCGCCCCAGAAGTGTAGTGAAATTTAATGTAAACATAATGTGAACGGATCGAACTGCGCCTTTGCGTGCATGCATGATCTGGAGCGTGGGGCTGCCTAAGCAGAGGTAGAGTGTTTTGTATTGTTATACCCTATACCCGAAGGGAGTAGGGTATATTCACTTTGTTCTTCCGTTTGTAACGCAGATAAGGAGACGAGATAGATATAGGAAAGTATATATATTCTTGCTCAGCGTCACCTCCTGAAACGATGTAGATCTTGTCGTCCGTCTGTCTGTCTGTCTGTCTGTTGAAATCACGATTACGAGAGAACAAAAAGAGATGAAATTTGGCACAAATATTCTTTTTTATGTAGGGCTGTTTGGAATAGGGAAGCATTACCAATAAGCTTGCCAAAAATGAGAATGCCACGCCCACTCCTACAAAAGTTGCCAATATCTTGTAAACGCTATAAGATGTTAATACGAAATCACGAGGTATCTACACGTAATAATTTATCACGAGGTATCTACACGTATTACCAATTCGTACACAAAAAATGGGCGTGGTCCGCCCACTTATACAAAAGTTGTCAATTAATACGTTCGTAATTCCATACAACAGTACCTAGAGACATTACAAAACATTTGCCCGAAATGGGCGTGACCCTCCTACTTATACAAAAGTTGTTAAGGGGCGAAATTATAATTTTTTCAGTTACTCGGGTATAGGGTATTTAGATCGGCCAGGCGGAAGACAACACTTCTACTTGTTTTATTTCAATTTCGTTTTTGTTGACATGTTTCTCTTTCTTTTTTTAATTTATAAGGCTTTCAGCTGGAGTATGAAAGGACTGAAACTTCATTCAGTATCTGAACGTAGCATCGAGAAGTTGTAGTTTCATAATTTGATTTCTTCTTGTCTTCGTCGCTTGTTAAATTTTAAAGTGAAAAATTGTAAGGTGAAAAATTTAAAGGGGAAAACGAAAGAATTCAAATAAAATATTTTTAAAAGTGCACAGAACATTTCAATAAAAAGTTGAAACATTTTAAAAAAGTGAAAAACTTAGAAAACATTTAAACAGAAAAGTGCACAGAGCATTTCAATAAAAAGTTAAAAACATTTAATCAACAACAACAACAACACCAACAAAAACAACACCAATAACAACAAGAAGAAGTACAACAGCTATAGAGAAGGAAAAACACATTATTTACGAGGTAAGTGAATTTATATATTCATTCATAAAGTTTTAATCATAAATATTCATAAATATTCATAAATTTTATAATTTGAATTGGAATTTTGATTAAATAAAAGAAAATCCCGCGAAGATTTGTGGGCTTGTCTGCAGGAGATATATTAAATCTAATCACAACTTCAATCTAGTGAGCAAGCAAGTGTTATTTAAAGAATTAAAAAGTTGCTTTTAACACTATATATGTAAGTGTAAGATATATGTATATGTAATTTGAACTTACAAAAAAAAAAAAATATATCTGCTGTGTAAGTTAAATATTAATAATTCGGGTTCTTCTCAGGGCTGTCCTTGTGCGCTTGCTTCCTGCATTTGTCGTGTTGATTATAAATTATCGGCTCGTGGTATCGTTGATTGTGAGGTTTAGAAAATTATGTTTTAGTTTTCTTCTTCTAGTATTTGTATTTGTTAAGTTAGTTAATTGTATTGGGAGAGTGTTTAGTATTTTTGGCACTATTACTCCTAGTACGCGCGCGCCGTAATTGTTTAAATACCTTACGACCTGGTACCTTCCCTGGGTTCTCCATCGTGTCTCATGTTCGTGTTCGATCGATATCCTGTAGCTTGGGTTGTCGTAGAACTCGTTCATCAGGCTTACCTGAAATATTCCATCCACGCTAAGAACGTTGGCTCTTTGCTTGAGGCTTTGATTATTGCATCTTTCATCATTTCCAGTTAGGATTTTTAATATATGGTTTTGGCTTCTCTGTAGTGATTTGATGTACGGCGATGCGCCCCAAGCAGTTATGCCATGCCTTACATAAGCCTCGCTGAGGGCAAAATACGCCTGTCTTAATACTCGTTTTTCGCTACAGTTGTTGAGATGGTAGAGCATATGTGAGGTTTTGCGTAGATTTATTCGCACGTGCTCAATGTGTTCATGCCATTTTAGTTGATGATAACCTATTACACCCAAGTATTTAAAGTTTGCTACTTGTTCTATTGTTGCTGCGCAGGAATCATCATTATTTGTTGTCTGTGGGTCTGTTGATAAGTTCGCGTGCAAGCAATCATAGCTGTGAAATTTGATATTTATGTTTTGGTATAGTATGCTCGGCCATGTATGTCTTACATGTAGTAGCTTAGTTTTACTGCTGTTTATTTTAAGGCTATTGTCGTGGCACCATCTGGTTAATTCAGTTCTGTCTGCATTAATTTGGTTGCAGATTCCAAGTTTTTATGCGTAACAATTATTGCTGTATCGTCTGCATAAGCGAAAGTTCTGCTGCATTTTAACGTGTTAAGCATTTCGTTAGTATATATTAAATATAGAATGGGTCCAAGCTTCGACCCTTGTGATACTCCATGGGATACTGGCACTTCATCACTTATGCAGTTCATGATTTTAAACCGATATGCTCTAAAGCGAAGGTAATCTTCAAACCATTTTAAAGAATCGCCACGTATGCCACAATGTTGAAGTGATTTGATGAGCTTTTCGTGCGATAGTGTGTCGAACGCTTTTGATAAATCTAAGAAGAGAACGAGGCTATGGTAATTCTTGCTTAAATTATCATTGAGCAGGCTTGCAAAGCCACCCAACAGTTTGTTAATGTTCTTTCCTTTCTGGAAACCGAACTGGCAATCGTTAATAATTTTGTATTTCTTTATGAAATCAGTTAGTCTTCTGACTACTACTTCTTCTAAGATTTTTTCGATTGCTGACAGTATTGCTATAGGCCTGTAGTTGCCGCAGTCGCTTTTGATTCCGTTTTTATATATCGGGCGAACTAATACAATTTTAAGTACTTTAGGGATTCTGGCTTCAATAAGACTTTTATTGATTAATTCTCTTAGTATCGGTGTCAATAATACAGCATGAATTTTCAAATCTTTCATCCTGATTCCATCATACACAGCACTTTTCGATTTAATTTTGTTTAGTATATTGCATATTTCAGTATCTATAGTGCGTTCGATGTAGATGGAGTTTTGGATTGATCCTTGCATATCCAAAAGTGTTCGTGCAGAACATTCATGTACGGAGTCTTTAATATTTTTATCAAAGCTTTTGGATAGTAGGCTACACGTTTCTTCAATAGTAAGTCCTTTGAAGTTCCTGGTTATTGTTTCGTCTATGTTCGTGTGTTTTCTCCCTATTATTTCATTAATAGTTCGCCACGTCTTTCTAATGTCAGTTCGGTCTACAAGTAATTTGTTTCTATAGTACTATAATTGTTCTTAGCAAATTGTAGCTTCTTGTTTACTATATTTCTTATTTTTTTGACTCGTTTTCTTTTTTTTTATCTTTTGGATTGGCTACCCATTTCCTGTAGAGCTTGTCCCTAGTTGCACAGCATTGGATTAGTTCCTCACTTATCCGGGTATTATTTTTCGCTCTTGTAGATTTATTTTTAATTACACATCTTGAGTTATAATAAATGTCATCAAATGTATTTTGTATTTTCGAATACATATCTTCTACATTTTCTGAGTTTATTACAGAGTTCCAATCTTTTTCTTTTATTAATTTCTTTACTCTATTTTCATTTATAGTGTACTTCTGTTGTTCGTTAGCATGTTTATTGTTAATTTTGTTGTTGTTTCTATTTAGGCCGATAGTGGCCTCCAAGTAAGGCGTATTTTAAGCAGCGACCGGCCACTGTCTCTTTCCTGGAATTCGGACATTTTTGTCCGTAGCTGGTTGTCCATATCATTATAGATATTTGCCAACTCTTCAGTTCGATTCACCATTATCATTTTTGATTGAAATGATTTAATTTAAACTATCATTGATCTCCATATTGAATTTATATGCTTAGTGTTTTATTAATAACGTATGCAGAGCAGCCAAAACTGCGTCCTCAGCCTTTTTAAAAACAGCTCTGGTATGCGCTAACCCTCATCATCATTCTCCAGCACATACGTTTCAATTCTGCCATTAAAGGGAGACTTTATTACTTTCAAATGTTCGTTTATTAGGACCCAACAATTATTTTTATGTTTGTTGGTCCGAACATGATGAGCCAAATCTTTTTGCAAGACGTTTTTGATGATGCTGTTTATGTTGAAGGCTGAGGATTGGTTAAATACGCTGCTGTTGCTACTGACGATGATGATGAATGAGGGTGAAATTTAATATTATGCCTCTGAACGTGGCGTTTAAGGTTGCGCATTTCAGGTAAGCGCTGACCACACTCGCTACAAATAGAGCCTTTCATAGTATTGGAAATGGTGTTGTTGTTGATGTTGAGGCGATGTTGATGTTGTTGTTGGTTTTGTTAATACTGTGGCTTATGTTGTTGTTGTTGTTGTTTGTGCTTTTTTGTTGTTGTTGTTGTTTCTGCTGTTGTTGTTTGTGGTTGTTTCTGCTGTTGTTGTTTGTGGTTATTGTTTTCTGCTGCTGTTGATGTTGTTGGTGCTGCTCTTGCTGTAGATTCTGTAAATTAAGCGAATATATTAAACATACAAATCTACAGACTACAGAAAAAGAAAATATTAAATATATTCTTATTATATTCTTTTATATTCTTAAAAATTTTTATATTGTGTTATTATTAATATAATTGTTATTATACTTATATAATACTTTCAACCACCAATTATTAATTACTATTTATTTTATATGAGTCGAACAATTGCATCTGTCGTGATCGGACGTACTTCTCCTCTCTCTGGCGACGTGATTAAAGTAAAAGTTAAAAAAACAAGTAACGAAGTAAAGCTGTGTATCAACCAATATCCAGTGATATTCAGGTGCTCTGTTACAATAAATAGAAACCTTATTGCAAAATTAACAAGAATTTAAAAACTCAAATTGTGATAAGAAAAATCATTCCCTGAAAATGTTCTGTGCCCAGTGCAAAGGCCAGCTCCCCGCAAACGGTGATTTCGTCACATGCTTAGCCTGCAAATCGTCATACCACTACTCTCTTTGCACCACTCTCGCAATGAACTCTGATAATACGATGAGCAATGAGCGCAAGGCAGAATGGAAATGTCAAAACTGCAGACAACGAACTAAGTCAATATCAATATCCACCTTCCCTTCTAACGCTGAAAATGCCACAATAACAACATCAATCGAACAAGGGCAATCAGTGCAAAAACTATTAAGATGCTTCGAAAATGACGATGATGAAGCAGATACTAAGCGTTACAAAACTTCTGACACTCTGTCAATCAGCGCTCTACAAACGGATATGTATTCTGTACAAGCGGATATATCTGAACTAAAATCCGGTATAATGGATATTAAAAACATGATGGAGCGAATTAATGATCAATTGGTAATATCAAAGGAGGATTTGAGAAAAGAAGTAACTGCTGCATTCGCCAAAGTGAATGACACAATAATCGAGCTGAAGCAACAGGTGGCTGATCTCACAGTAAAAAACAAAGAAAAAGAAAAACGCATAGAACAATTAGAGCGGAAGGTAAAGGCTTACCGTGAAAAGAGAAAGAGCAACAATATAATTGTGAAATTCTCCTCTCTTCGAGCAAAGCAAGAGATGATGGTAAAAGCACGGGCCAAAAAAATCCGAGCTGATACACTTGGAGAATTCGGAGAGACGAATCAAAAACTTATATTCATAAATGATCAGCTGACAGCTACAAATCGTAATCTATTGTGGCAAACAAAAAATAAGGCAAAGGAATATGGATGGAAATTTGTGTGGGTGCGAGTCGGGCGAATACTAGTGAAAAAGGACGAAACATCAAAAACTCTCCAAATACTCGTCGAAAGTGACATCAGCCTAATTGCTTAATCAATTAACTTGTATAACGCACAAATCATAAATGCAAAAATGCACAATATTACAACAGAAAGTCTGAACAATTTTCAAAACATAAAAGACAATGGTTTTCAAAACCGCAGCATTTCATGCTGTCAGTTAAACATAAGATCTCTTAGAAAAAATATTTCAACTTTTTTAGTGGACATTAATAAAGTAATCCATTTAATAGACATAATTATTTTAGTTGAAACGAATATCAGCAACGATGAAAACAACATAGAAGGATTTAGTGCCGAGTTCCTTAATAGAGAGAAGAATAGAGGAGGAGGAATAGCAATCTTTATAAAAGAGAACATACAATATGACTTTTTGAAGCTCAGTGTAGCTTCATGTGAGGCAATCCAGGTAAACATGCATGTTGACGATCAACCTCTCACGCTCGTAGCAATCTATCGACCCCCAACGAGTAACATACCAGAATTCATAACAGAATTAGATCAAGTGTTAGCAAAAATAGAGAGAAGACACAGTGCAATTATAGTAGGAGATACAAACATTGACATTACAAAACACAACAACAACACAGTGCCCTACCTCGATATGCTAGCAGCCCACGGACTCCAAAACACAAATGACAGTGAGTATGCGAGAGTCGACATCTCACGTGAGAGTAGCACCAACATTAATCATCTCTTCTTAAGGCATAAAATGAGCCATAATAAAACCACTATCTCGCACCACTTTGCTCTCGTGTGTAATGTGAGAAATAGAAACAACAACAAAATTAACAATAAACATGCTAACGAACAACAGAAGTACACTATAAATGAAAATAGAGTAAAGAAATTAATAAAAGAAAAAGATTGGAACTCTGTAATAAACTCAGAAAATGTAGAAGATATGTATTCGAAAATACAAAATACATTTGATGACATTTATTATAACTCAAGATGTGTAATTAAAAAAAATAAATCTACAAGAGCGAAAAATACCTGGATAAGTGAGGAACTAATCCAATGCTGTGCAACTAGGGACAAGCTCTACAGAAAATGGGTAGACAATCCAAAAGATAAAAAAAAGAAAACGAGTACAAAAAATATAGAAATATAGTGAACAAGAAGTTACAATTTGCTAAGAACAATTATAGTACTATAGAAACAAATTATTTGTAGACCGAAATGACATTAGAAAGGCGTGGCGAACTATTAATGAAATAATAGGGAGAAAACACACGAATATAGACGAAACAATAACCGGGAACTTCAAAGGACTTACTATTGAAGAAACGTGTAGCCTACTATCCAAAAGCTTTGATAAAAATATTAAAGACTCCGTACATGAATGTTCTGCACGAACACTTTTGGATATGCAAGGATCAATCCAAAACTCCATCTACATCGAACGCACTACAGATACTGAAATATGCAATATACTAAACAAAATTAAATCGAAAAGTGCTGTGTATGATCGAATCAGGATGAAAGATTTGAAAATTCATGCTGTATTATTGACACCGATACTAAGAGAATTAATCAATAAAAGTCTTATTGATCCAGAATCCCTAAAGTACTTAAAATTGCGTTAGTTCGCCCAATATATAAAAACCGAATCAAAAGCGACTGCGGCAACTACAGGCCTATAGCAATACTGTCAGCAATCGAAAAAATCTTAGAAGAAGTAGTAGTCAGAAGACTAACTGATTTCATAAAGAAATACAAAATTATTAACGATTGCCAGTTCGGCTTCCAGAAAGGAAAGAACATTAACAAACTGTTGGGTTGTATATTCTGCTCAATGATAATTTAAGCAAGAATTACCATAGCCTCATTCTCTTCTTAGATTTATCAAAAGCATTCGATACACTATCGCACGAAAAGCTCATCAAATCACTTCAACATTGTGGCATACGTGGCGATTCTTTTAAATGGTTTGAAGATTACCTTCGCTTTAGAGCATATCGGTTTAAAATCATGAACTGCATAAGTGATGAAGTGCCAGTATCCCATGGAGTATCACAAGGGTCGAAGCTTGGACCCATTCTGTATTTAATATATACTAACGACATGCTTAACACGTTAAAATGCAGCAGAACTTTCGCTTATGCAGACGATACAGCAATAATTGTTACGCATAAAAACTTGGAATCTGCAACCAAATTAATGCAGAAAGAACTGAATATAGTAACCAGATGGTGCCACGACAATAGCCTTAAAATAAACAGCAGTAAAACTAAGCTACTACATGTAAGACAGCCGAGCATACTATACCAAAACATAAATATCAAATTTCACAGCTATGATTGCTTGCACGCGAACTTATCAACAGACCCACAGACAACAAATAATGATGATTCCTGCGCAGCAACAATAGAACAAGTAGCAAACTTTAAATACTTGGGTGTAATAGGTTATCATCAACTAAAATGGCATGAACACATTGAGCACGTGCGAATAAATCTACGCAAAACCTCACATATGCTCTACCATCTCAACAACTGTAGCGAAAAGCGAGTATTAAGACAGGCGTATTTTGCCCTCAGCGAGGCTTATGTAAGGCATGGCATAACTGCTTGGGGCACATCGCCGTACATCAAATCACTACAGAGAAGCCAAAACCATATATTAAAAATCCTAACTGGAAATTATGAAAGATGCAGTAATCAAAGCCTCAACCAAAGAGCCAACGTTCTTAGCGTGGATGGAATATTTCAGGTGAGCCTGATGAACGAGTTCTACGACAACCCAAGCTACAGGATATCGATCGAACACGAACATGAGACACGATGGAGAACCGAGGGAAGGTACCAGGTCTTAAGGTATTTGCCAAAAATACTAAACTCTCTCCCAATAAAATTAAGTAATTTAACAAATACAAATACTAGAAGAAGAAAACTAAAACATCATTTTCTAAACCTCACAATCAACGATACCACGAGCCGATAATTTATAATCAACACGACAAATGCAGGAAGCAAGCGCACAAGGACAGCACTGAGAAGAACACGAATTATTAATATTTAACTTACACAGCAGATATATATATTTTTTTTAAGTTCAAATTACATATACATATATCTTACACTTATATATATAGTGTTAAAAGCAACTTTTTAATTCTTTAAATAACACTTGCTTCCTCACTAGATTTGAAGTTGTGATTAGATTTAATATATCTCCTGCAGACAAGCCCACAAAGCTTCGCGGGATTTTCTTTTATTTAATCAAAATTCCAATTCAAATTATAAAATTTATGAATATTTATGAATAAAACTTTATGAATGAATATATAAATTCACTTACCTCGTAAATAATGTGTTTTTTTCCTTCTCTATAGTTGTTGTACTTCTTCTTGTTGTTATTGGTGTTGTTTTTGTTGGTGTTGTTGTTGTTGTTGATTAAGGTGATGATGTTGGTTTTGTTTGTCTTATTTAAAGTTGTAGAGTTTTTCGGTCTTTAAAATGTTCTTTAACTTTTTTGAAATGTTTTCTAAGTTTTCAGTTTTTTAAAATGTTTTTACTTTTTATTGAAATGTTCTGTGCACTTTCTGTTTAAATGTTTTCTAAGTTTTTCATTTTTTTAAAATGTTTTTAACTTTTTATTGAAATGCTCTGTGCACTTTTCTGTTTAAATGTTTTCTAAGTTTTTCACTTTTTTAAAATGTTTCAACTTTTTATTGAAATGTTCTGTGCACTTTTTAAAAATATT
The DNA here is from genome assembly GCA_922984085.1 of Sicus ferrugineus. Classification (NCBI taxonomy): domain Eukaryota; kingdom Metazoa; phylum Arthropoda; class Insecta; order Diptera; family Conopidae; genus Sicus; species Sicus ferrugineus. The sequence goes on from OV277350.1 coordinate 12,642,645, forward strand.
TTATTTAAATTCTTTCGTTTTCCACTTTAAATTTTTCACCTTACAATTTTTCACTTTAAAATTTAACAAGCAACGAAGACAAAAAATCATATTATGAAACTACAACTTCTCGATACTACGTTCAGATACTGAATGAAGTTTCAGTCCTTTCATACTCCGGCTGCAACCCTTATAAATTAAAAAAAGAAAGAGAAACATGTCAACAAAAACGAAATTGAAATAAAACAAGTAGAAGTGTTGTCTTCAGCCTGGCCGATCTAAATACCCTACACCCGAGTAACTGAAAAAATTCTAATTTCGCCCCTTAACAACTTTTGTATAAGTAGGAGGGCCACGCCCAATTCGGGCAAATGTTTTGTAATGTCTCTAGGTACTGCTACATAGAATTACGAACGTATTAATATTGAAGCGTTTATGGGATATTGACAACTTTTGTATAAGTGGGCGGACCACTCCCATTTTTTGTATACACATTGGTAATACGTAGATACCTTGTGATAAAATTTCGTGTTAATATCTTATACCGTTTTCAAGATATTGAAAACTTTTGATGAGTAGGCGCGGCCCGCACGCAAGCTTATTGGTAATGCTTCCCTATGTATCCTGATCAAATTACATATCAATATCTTATACCGTTCATGAGATATTTCCAACTTTGTTATCAGTGGTCGTGGCACGCCCATTTTTTTCGAACGTTTTAGTAATGGCGCTATATGTTCCGAAATAAAATTATACCTTATTATCTCACATGGTTTATGAAATATTCAGATTAAAACATTTTTTGAAACGAGGTGCCTTTACATTCTGTATGTAAAGTAGGCGTAGCTGTTTACCGATGTCGCCCATTTTCAATCCCAAACAGCCCTACATACAAAAGAATATTTGTGCCAAATTTCATCGCGATATCTCTTTTCGTTCTCTCGTAATCGTGATTTCAACAGACAGACAGACAGACAGACGGACGGACAGATCTAAATCGTTTCAGGAGGTGACGCTGAGCAAGAATATATATACTTTTCTATATCTATCTCGTCTCCTTCTGTGCGTTACAAACGGAAGAACAAAGTGAATATACCCTACTCCCTTCGGGTATAGGGTATAACAATACAAAACACTTCTACCTCTGCTTAGGCAGCCCCACGCTCCAGATCATGCATGCACGCAAAGGCGCAGTTCGATCCGTTCACATTATGTTTACATTAAATTTCACTACACTTCTGGGGCGGCGTTTCAAAAGCGAGGAATTTAAATAAACAACAACAACAACTACTACAACACTACTTCTGCTTAGGCAGCCTCTGCTTACTCAGCCTCTGCCACCCGCGAGCACACACATTCCCTCAGCTCTGAATCCAACATATAAACATTAAAACTACAACAACAACTACAAAAGCATACTTCCTAAATTTCCTAAAACAAAATAACTCCACTCACCAACTCTATGCTCGACATAAGCCACAGTTCGCCTTCTCCAATAAAGAAAACGAACAAAGCCCACCACGAAATTACACGAAATTACAACGAAATAGGATATTATGCTGGCGTTCCAAAATAAATTTGGAGATATTGGCGACAGAGCTGTGAGATCAGTGCGCAATGCTTACAGAGGCACTAAGGCAGCTATAGTTAGTCTTCCTGTAGCAATGGCCAATGTGGCCTTAAAAGAAGGGAAAATTAAGATCGGCTGGACTGTCTGTCGGTTGCGCAAATCAAGCCAACCGATTAAATGCTTTAGATGCTTGGAATTCGGTCATATGGCTTCGGCGTGCAAAGGCATCGACCGCTCGAAGCTGTGCCTAAGATGTGGAGAGGAAGGACACTTTGTCAGAAACTGTAGTAAAGAGGCCAAATGTCTAATATGTGCGCAAAATGGTACAGACACAGTGAACCACGTAACAGGTAGTAGACGATGTGCCGCATACCAGAAGGCAGTCGAAATAGAGAAATAATGAGATTCATACAAATAAATCTTAACCGCTGTGAAGCAGCTCAGGACCTGCTCGAGCAGATGGTACGAGAGAAGAGGGCGGATGTGGCCATTATATCGGAGCCGTACAGAATGTCGCAGAGCAACTCATGGATCACTGATTCCACCAAAAAAGCGGCAATATGGTCATGCGGAAAACACCCGGTGCAAAAAATCAGTCAGCAAATTAGTAATGGCTTTGCTTATGCCGTGGTGGCAGGAGTTCACATCTACAGCTGTTATGCAGCGCCTAGTCTGACGGAAGCTGAATTTGAGGCAATTGTCATGAATATTTCGAACGACGCAAGAAACAATAGTCCTGTAGTTGTTGCCGGGGATTTCAATGCTTGGCCGACTGAATGGGGTAGCAGATACACCAACTCAAGGGGAAGGATCTTGTTGGAAATCTTCTCGACACTAAATATTGTGCTCGCAAATGTTGGCTCGACAAGCACCTACCGTAGAAATGATAGGGAGTCAGTGATTGACGTCACGTTCGTCAGCAGCGCACTGGCGCGGAACACAAATTGGCAAGTTAGTGAGGAGTTCACATTCAGCGACCATCAGGCAATAGTGATAGACATCCAACGGCAGAATGATTTTAGAGCAAGCAGGGTTCGCCAAACACATTGTGGATGGAAGGAGAGCGCTCTGGACAAAGAGCTTTTTAATATGATGTTCGCCGATGAGCATGAGTGGCCGGAGGAAGCGGAGGAGCTGGCCGCGCAGCTCGCAAAACAATTAGCGAAAGCTTGTGATGCTGCTATGCCCAGACGGAAGGCAACAAATCGTGGCCGGCCTGCCTATTGGTGGAATGCCGAAATTGGGGCTCTTCGCGCTCGGTGTTTGCAGGCGAGACGACGTTATCAACGCTGCAAACAGGTGATGGAGAGAATTAATCTTCGAAGTGAGTTCTCAAGGGAACGAAAAAGGCTCCGAAATGCCATTCGAAGCTCCAAAACGCAATGTTTTAAAAGATTATACGAAGAAGCCAACTCAAATCCCTGGGGCGGAGCATACAGGTTAGTCATGGGAAAAATAAGAGCCAGCAACCAGGAAAGGTGTCCATTACTTCTTTCAAAAATTGTGGCTACCTTATTCCCACAGCAACGGGAACGCAGAAATCTGTTCCCGGGAGTGCCAGCCAATAATAATGCTGTCGTGACATCCGAAGAAGTGCTTTCGGCGGCTAAAAGAATACAGCACAACAAAGCTCCAAGTCCGGATTCCGTCCCAAACGCAGCGTTGAAGACAGCTGTTTTGAGTTACCCACTACATTTTGCTGCTGTCATGCAATCCTGTCTGCGGCAAGGAGTTTTTCCGGCGATTTGGAAAATTCAAAAATTGGTATTGCTGCCCAAACCTGGAAGGCCGCCAGGCGAGCCGTCCTCTTATAGACCGATCTGTCTCTTGGATACTGTTGGAAAGGTCCTTGAAAGAATAATTTATGAGCGGCTTCTGCCTTTTACTGAAGGAGATCAAGGTCTTAGCGCCAACCAGTTCGGTTTTCGAAGAGCCCGTTCAACTATTGATGCTCTTAGTGCAGTGATATCTGTGGCGAAGGAGGCCATAAAAGGAACCAGGTGGAAAGGAGGAAGCAAAAAGTATTGCTTAGTAATCACGCTAGACGTTAAGAATGGGTTCAACACAGCTGACTGGGAGCATATCATTAATGCACTACTGGCGAAGAACGTACCAGATTACCTGCTGAGAATTATTAGGAGCTACCTTAGCAACAGAGTCTTAATATACGACACTGACGATGGCCCGAAAAAATACAGCATTACTGCTGGCGTTCCACAGGGCTCAGTATTGGGTCCATTACTCTGGAACTTCATGTACGACAGCGTTCTCAGGTTGCCAGTTCCTGAAGGAGCCAAAGTAATCGGTTTTGCGGACGATTTGGCTGTCGTAGTGGTAGAAAAACAAGTCTCAGACCTGGAGGAAAAAGCAAATCTTACTGTTTCGATGGTTCAACAGTGGCTAACTTCGGTTGGCTTGCAGCTTGCTGAGCAAAAAACGGAAGCCGTCCTTATTAGTAGTCGCAAGAAAGTGGAATCAGTGCAACTGAGGGTGGGAGGTGCTACCATCCAATCGCAGAGAGCGATAAAGTACTTGGGCGTTTTTATTGATGATCGCCTTAGTTTCCGACAGCATGCAGAGTATGTCTGCAAAAAAGCTTCGAAGTGCTACGCGGCCCTGTCCAGGATGCTGCCGAACATAGGTGGACCGAAAAGCACCAAGCGAATGTTGCTATCTAATGTGGTAACATCAGTGCTCATGTATGCCGCGCCAATTTGGCAGACTCCTTAAAGGTGAAGTCGAATAGGGAGCAGCTTGAAAGGTTTCACCGACTAAATGCTTTGCGCGTGATCAGCGCTTATCGAACTGTCTCCGACGAAGCTGCGTTTGTGTTGGCAGGCATGATGCCGATAGAAATAATGGCTGATGAGGCACATCGACTGTATGCAGCGAAAAGTAATGGCGCTGAGATATACCCGCAGAGAGAGCGTTCACTCTCAGTAGAAAGGTCGCAAACCCGCTGGAATGCTTCAAACAAGGGCCGTTGGACATTCGCTCTGATCCCAAATATTGAAAGATGGATAAGTCGATCGCATGGTGAAATGAGCTTTCCTCTAACGCAGTTTCTGACTGGCCATGGAGTTTTTCGTAGCTGCCTATACCGCTTTGGGTATGATACCTCGCCCTTTTGTCCTGCGTGCATAAATGAAATAGAGAATTCACATCACGTCTTTTTCATTTGCCCCCGATTCGTGGAAGAACAAAATATGCTGAAAAGCATCTATGGGTCTGAGGTCTCGCCAAGGAACATTGTGGGGGCGATGCTGACATCGCAAAGAATGTGGGAAGCAGTCTGCGAGGTATCTGCGCAAATATGCGGAAAACTTAGAAATGCTGAGCGACACACACACACACACACACACACACACACACACACATACACAAACACACGCGCACACGCACACACACACAGAGGGTGAAGTTTTCGGGCTTTTACTAACCGGTTGTGTTTCATCTGAGCTCCGTAAAATTCGCTGTTTTTTGCGTTAATAGTGATTTTATCAACGTAAAATTGTGTGTGGAAATCTTGTGCGATAGTGTGGCAATTCGTAAAATTAGAAATCGAGAGTGCTACCTTGGACACTAATTCTAATAAGTGGTTTTTTAACCTCTTTCAATAACACTGGAGAACAGCTTTGAGTAAACAATTTTACTTGTGGGCAGTAAATTCCCGCGCAACATTTATAAACATTAATCAGCTGTCTCTTCTTTCTGGTGTCATACTACTAGCTGCTGATCGTGTCTAGTGACAACAGCTGATACTTTCCCTCATTCCGTTGCACTGCCATACCGACGCGATAGGGTCGTGTCTTTTCTATTTTGTGATAGTTTTCTCTTCAGTCCTTTCTAAACCAGTTTCTAACTTGGTAGTGCTACTCTGCATCGCTAACGCGTGAGATAACTCTGAGCACCCCTGTGTGCTTACAAATTAAAAACCAATGTATATCTATCAATGCAGAACTTAAGCGCAGTAAGTAGAAATGAAAATAGTGAAAACTTAACTGGTAGAATAGAGGCAAATATGTCGAGTTTAGACCCATTTAAAAAAAGTACACGGGTCATGCGTTCACCGGATAGGCCGACAGCAGAGAAAACCCATACCCGATCGAGCTCTTCTCCACCTTTTTTACACCAACATGTAATTGAAATAAGAAGTGAGAAAATAAATTCTTTCGATCTGATGGGAAAGAAAATAGCAGAGTTAATCGAGATGATGGGAAATGGTAGAAGATCGATACATCAGCCTATGAGGGACCTTCTCGACTACATCGCGGTGCTATACGAGAAGCCGACGTTGGAAATTAAAAACACAAAAGAGCATAAAGGTGTTGGTGAACAGGGCACACAAACATCACCAATACTTAAAAGTGGAAAAGGCGTTTCAAAACGTGTTAGAGAGGAGCAGGTACCGAAGCAATCACCTGCGAAGAGGAATAAGAAAACCGAAAATTTAAATGAGGCCCAAAGTAAAACGAATATGGAAAATACGGGTAACAAAGAAAGCGAATGGAAAACAGTGGATTCCAAAAAAAATAAAACCAAACGCATAGATTCACTGAAACCCATGAAGCCCGAGTCAATAGTAGTTGAAAAGGTAGGAAGTTTAACATATTCGGAAATACTGAAAAAAGTTAAAGAGGATCAGAGTCTGGCGAAGCTTGGAGAAAATGTGACAAAAATCAGAAGGACTCAAAAGGGAGAAATGATATTCCAATTAAAAAGAAATACGGATGGAAATGTCCAAAATTTCAAATCTGAAGTCGAGAAAATTTTGGGTGAACACGCAAAGGTAAAATCCTATGGAAATGAATGTCTTATTGAAATAAGAGACTTAGACGAGATTACATCCAAAGAGGAGGTGATTGCTGCCATCAAAAATCATTGTGATCTAGACGGCATGATAGAAATAAAGTCAATGAGGAAGTCTTATGGCAATACGCAAATAGGCGTTGTTAGAGTTACAAATAGAGTTGCAAAAGTTCTTCTGGAGACTGGAAAAATTAAAATAGGCTGGGTAGTTTGCAGAATTAGGAAAAAAGATACTGTTCTGAGGTGTTATAAATGTTTAGAATTTGGGCATATAGCTAAAGCATGCGAAAATGAAGCAGATAGAAGCAAATGCTGCATAAACTGTGGCCAACAAGACCATATGGCGAAAGCCTGCAAAAATGATGCCTGCTGCCTTATCTGTAAAGCCAAAGGGGTTGACAGTAACCATCCCACCGGTGGAATTAAATGTCCAGCGTATATAGCGGCAATTGCTGGTAAAAAATGAAGTTGCTGCAGATAAATTTAAATCACTGCGAAGCTGCACAGGAAATACTAAAGAAGTCCACCCTAGACCACAAAATAGATGTTGTGATTGCAGCCGAGCAATATCGGAACCCACCAAATTGGCTAGAGGATGACAGTGGTAAAGCGGCGATATGGATATGTGGAAACATGCCTCTCCAAGATAGACCAATTCCTAACAGGAAATATTATGTGGCGGCGAAAATAGATGGAATACATGTCTACAGCTGTTACTTTCCACCAAGTTTAAAATTCGACGAATATATGTAATAGTTAGTTTGGTTAGAGATGCCAGCATTATTACTAATCCTAACATAATAGCCGGTGATTTTAATGCCTGGTCTACTGCATGGGGAAGCCGCCTTACAAATCAAAGAGGTAAAATTCTTTTAGAAGCTTTTTCGCAGTTGGATGTTATGCTGCTAAATGATGGTCAAAAGTGTACGTATGAACGGAACGGTATGAGTTCTTTTATTGATCTCACCTTTGCCAGTAGATCGCTTATTAGCAAATTGGTATGGTATGTAAGCGATATCTATACAAATAGCGACCATATGGCAATTATTACGCATCTCAGTCTAAATTAAAAACCGGCCTTAAACAAAACGCATATGAAAAGCTGGAAACTTGAAACGATGGACAGGCAATCCTTCGCGCTTATGCTGCAGAATTTCGCAGGTACCGCAGAATGTGCAGAAGACCAAAGTAAGGAAATTGTCTCAGCTATTGCTGCTGCATGTGATGCATCAATGCAGAGGAAAACACTGAAATGTAACAGAAAAGCGGTATATTGGTGGAACGATGACATTGCTGAACAGAGGATGAAATGTATATCAGCCAGAAGCCGATAGCAACGTATGAGAGGTACAGAAGAGTACGCCTTGCGTATGGAAGCTTATACAGTGGCAAGAAAAAATCTCAAGAAAGCGATAAGGAAGAGTAAAGCACAGTGTTTTAAGCAACTCTGTAGTGAGGCAGATATAAATCCATGGGGAAGTGCTTATAAAATAGTAATGACAAAAATCAAAGGGAAAAAGCTTCAAACTCCCTCTTGCCACGTATTCGTGGATAAAGTAGTAAAAAACTTATTTCCTAGGCGTATACCTGAGCCGATTAGCTTTCAAGCAGCAAATAATGGCGATGAGTTAGAAGTTCCTGAGCTCACTACAGAAGAAATGGTGTCAGCGATCAAAGCCTTCAAAAATAACAAAGCACCTGGACTAGATGGTATCCCGAATGAGGTAATAAAGATGGCGGTAGAAGAAAATTCTGGGATGTTTCTGAAGCTATATAGCAATTGTTTGCGTGAAGGACTATTTCCCAAAATATGGAAGAAGCAGCGACTGGTTTTGTTACCCAAGCCGAATAAGCCGGAGGGAGACCCGAGCTCATACAGGCCTTTGTGTATGATAGATGTACTTGGAAAGATATTGGAGCGTATAGTCAGAGATCGGCTGGAAAAACATGTGGAAGAAGTTCAAGGGCTATCTGAAAATCAGTACGGTTTTAGGAAAAATCGCTCTACGATACACGCAATAAGGGAAGTGATCAGCACTGCAGAAAAGGCAATCGAAGGCACACGTTGGCGATATGGTACAAAAGAGTATTGTCTGGTCGTAACTCTGGATATTAAAAATGCTTTTAATACGGCATGCTGGGAAGCAATCATAGAAAAATTAATACAGGTACACACGCCAGAATACCTCACAAGGATTATTAGGAGTTACCTTTCAGACAGGAAATTGTTGTACGACACTGACATTGGAGTTAGAAGTCACGAGATTACAGCCGGAGTCCCACAGGGTTCTGTACTTGGCCCGCTGCTCTGGAATCTTATGTACGATGACCTTCTGAAGTTAACAGTACCAAATGGGGTACGGATAGTGGGATATGCTGATGATATTGCGGTCACTATTGTTGCAAAGGAATTGTCCCAAATCCAGCATATTACTCTTGGTGTGGTCGAACAAATTAAGTGCTGGCTAACGATGCACAAACTACAACTGGCGGGCCATAAAACAGAAGCAGTGCTGATAACGAGCAGAAAAAAGCGAGAGACCATGACGCTTGACGTTGATGGCCACATTATAGAGACGAGTCCGGCGATTCGATATTTGGGTGTAATGATTGATGCCAGGCTAAAATTCACAAACCATGTCGAAAGGATCAGCAAGAAGGCGATGGGTGTATCAGCGGCACTTTCTCGGATGATGTGCAACATTGGTGGACCACGTCAAAGCAGAAGACTTTTATTGTCCCAAGTGGTACAGTCTATTGCAATGTATGCCGCCCCAGTCTGGACAGACGCATTGAAAATAAAGGCTAACCTCAGGATTTTTAATCAGCTCTTCCACTTAGGTGCACTGAGGGTCTGCAGTGGCTTCCGGACAATATCATGCGAAGCAGCATTAGTTATAGCTGGAATCCTCCCTCCGGATTTATTGGCCTTGGAAATGCAACTAATATTTCAACGGCGTTTGGAATTGAACAGAGCACTCACGGCGATGGAAAAGGAGGAAATTAGAAACGGCACATATTTAAAATGGCAGCATAGATGGGTTACCTCTAATAAGGGCAGATGGACGTATCGGCTTATCCCCGACATTAAAACGTGGGTTGAGAGAAAGCACGGCGAAGTGGATTTTTATATGACGCAGTTATTGAGTGGCCACGGGTGTTTCAGAACGTATTTATATAAATACGGGCATGACACTGACATCATTTGCGAGCGATGTCGTCACGGCACGGAAGACGCCTTCAATACGTTCTTCGGATGCACAGGACTAACGGAGGTACGTCTGAAAGTTGAGGAGACACTTCCGCGAGCACTCTCGCCTGAAAATATAGCCAGATGCATGCTGGACTCCCGAGAGGCATGGGATGTGGTGAAGTCGATGTGCGCAAACATAATGAGAGAACAGCGCAGCCTGGAGCGTACACGCAGTAGTATGATGTCTGCTGGACAGGGTGACAGTACTGGACCGACTAACAGGGTGTAAACTGTGACGTTAGGACTAGGTGACTGTCTACAATTGGACCGCACGCAGGCTTTCGATGCTTTCCCCTCATGATAAAAAGAAAATCACACACACACACACACACACACACACACACACACACACACACACACACACACACACACACACACACACACACAATATAGCCAGATGCATGCTGGAATCCCGAGAGGCATGGGATGTGGTGAAGTCGATGTGCGCAAACATAATGAGAGAACAGCGCAGCCTGGAGCGTACACGCAGTAGTATGATGTCTGCTGGACAGGGTGACAGTACTGGACCGACTAACAGGGTGTAAACTGTGGCGTTAGGGCTAGGTGACTGTCTACAATTGGACCGCACGCAGGCTTTCGATGCTTTCCCCTCATGATAAAAAGAAAATCACACACACACACACACACACACGCACACACACACACACACACACACACTCACACACTCACACTCACACACACTCACACTCACACTCACACACACGCACACACACACACACTCACACACTCACACACACACACACACACACACTCACACACTCACACACACACTCACACACACACTCACACACTCACTCACACTTTACGGCAGAGGAGGCTTCGACGCAACTCATGGCCTTGCTGAGAACCGCATGCGACGCTGCAATGGTGCGCAAATCGAACTCAAAGCGCAGAAACCCCGCATACTGGTGGAGCAACGACATCGCTAAGCTGCGAAGCGAGTGTAAATATGCCAGACGTGTATGTCAGAGGGCACGAGATACGACAAACTCTGAAACAAGCAGGCTTACATATAAAAACAAGCGCAAGCAGCTTAAAAGGGCCATCCAAGAGAGCAAACGTCGATGCTTCTTGGAGATTTGCGAGGAGATTGAAAACAATCCCTGGGGCTTTGCTTATAAGCTGGTGCTGAAAAAGCTTCAACGAACAGCGCAACCATCGTGCCCCGATGCGCTGAAGGAGATAATAAAATGCCTTTTTCCTGAACAGGCACGCTTTAACAGGATCCTGTTAGCACGCAGTAACCGGAACATAAGCATTATAAGGGAAGAAGAAGTAATCCTAGCTGCAAAGCAACTTAAGTTGAGCAAAGCACCTGGCCCAGATGGAGTGCCCAATATTGCTGTGAAGGCAGCCGCATTGAAAAGGCCGGACCTATTTCAGAGCGTCTTCAATAAATGCATCCTAGAGGCGGTATTTCCGAGAGCATGGAAGCGGCAGAAACTGGTGCTTATACCTAAAAAAGGACAGCTGAACACAGCAGCGTCTTATCGGCCGCTCTGCCTGCTGGATTCAGTAGGCAAGATGCTGGAACACGTGCTGAAAGGCAGAATAGAGGCAGAGGTAGACGCTGGACTTTCTGCTCTCCAGTTTGGCTTCAGGAAAGGACGGTCGACAACAGACGCGCTGCGGCTGGTTAAAAATACTGCTCAGGGAGCTATGGAAGGTACACGGTGGCGCGGTGGCTCCAAACAATACTGCCTCATCATAACGCTCGACGTAAAGAACGCGTTCAATACTGCGAATTGGCAGAAGATACTGCTGTCGGCGAGGAAGCTTGGAATATCCGACTATCTGCTGAACATACTCGACAACTATCTGGACGATCGTGTTCTGATATATGACACCACAGAAGGCGAAAAATCATATATGATACGGGGAGGCGTACCACAGGGGTCTGTTCTTGGACCTCTCCTGTGGAATATTATGTACAATGACATCCTGGAATTAAGCGTGCCTGCTGGAGTAAAAATTGTTGGCTTCGCCGACGATGTTGCAATAACAGTCGTAGCAAAAGAAATATCAAGCGTAAAGGAGACAGCAGAAATTGCTATAGCAAAAGTAAAGAACTGGTTGAGCTCAGTGGGTCTCACATTGGCCGAGCATAAGACGGAAGCAGTTCTGGTGAGCAGCAGGAAGAAGGTGGAATTCCTGGAAATTACCGTTGGTAACAACGTGATTTTGTCGAGACCATACATAAAATACCTAGGAGTCATGATTGACCGCCGGCTGACTTTTAAAGCCCACCTGGAGTACGTGCAGAGTAAGGCATCTGAGGTTGTAACCGCACTATCCCGCATAATGCTTAATATAAGAGGGCCTAGTCAGAGGAGAAGACAACTCTTAGCTAGTGTAGTTAAATCTACAATACTGTATGCTGCAGATATCTGGGAGAGCGCACTACAAGTTAAAAGCTCTGCGCGAGGCGTAAAGGCGGTGTACCGCATGTGTGCGCTAAGAGTCTGCTGCGCATTCCGTACAGTTTCTGAAGATGCAGTGCTAGTGATATCTTCATCGATTCCGCTGGATTTTTTGGCTAAAGAAGCAGCCGCTAAGGTATCGGGGGCCATGCATGATATGGCAGAAGCGAGGCAATCCTCCATCACAGAGTGGCAGACAAGATGGCAGGGCGCGGAAAGCGGAAGGTGGACAAATCGGCTGATCCCACACTTAGAGCCGTGGATACGAAGAACCCATGGCGATACGAACTTTTACCTTACCCAA
>OV277350.1:12657500-12677500 GCA_922984085.1 Sicus ferrugineus
GCATGTGATGCTGCTATGCCCAGACGGAAGGCAACAAATCGAGGCCGGCCTGCCTATTGGTGGAATGCCGAAATTGGGGCTCTTCGCGCTCGGTGTTTGCAGGCGAGACGACGTTATCAACGCTGCAAACAGGTGATGGAGAGAATTAATCTTCGAAGTGAGTTCTCAAGGGAACGAAAAAGGCTCCGAAATGCCATTCGAAGCTCCAAAACGCAATGTTTTAAAAAATTATGCGAAGAAGCCAACTCAAATCCCTGGGGCGGAGCATACAGGTTAGTCATGGGAAAAATAAGAGCCAGCAACCAGGAAAGGTGTCCATTACTTCTTTCAAAAATTGTGGCTACCTTATTCCCACAGCAACGGGAATGCAGAAATCTGTTCCCGGGAGTGCCAGCCAATAATAATGCTATCGTGAGCTAAAAGAATACAGCACAACAAAGCTCCAGGTCCGGATTCTGTCCCAAACGCAGCGTTGAAGACAGCTGTTTTGAGTTACCCACTACATTTTGCTGCTGTCATGCAATCCTGTCTGCGGCAAGGAGTTTTTCCGGCGATTTGGAAAATTCAAAAATTGGTATTGCTGCCCAAACCTGGAAGGCCGCCAGGCGAGCCGTCCTCTTATAGACCGATCTGTCTCTTGGATACTGTTGGAAAGGTCCTTGAAAGAATAATTTATGAGCGGCTTCTGCCTTTTACTGAAGGAGATCAAGGTCTTAGCGCCAACCAGTTCGGTTTTCGAAGAGCCCGTTCAACTATTGATGCTCTTAGTGCAGTGATATCTGTGGCGAAGGAGGCCATAAAAGGAACCAGGTGGAAAGGAGGAAGCAAAAAGTATTGCTTAGTAATCACGCTAGACGTTAAGAATGGGTTCAACACAGCTGACTGGGAGCATATCATTAATGCACTACTGGCGAAGAACGTACCAGATTACCTGCTGAGAATTATTAGGAGCTACCTTAGCAACAGAGTCTTAATATACGACACTGACGATGGCCCGAAAAAATACAGCATTACTGCTGGCGTTCCACAGGGCTCAGTATTGGGTCCATTACTCTGGAACTTCATGTACGACAGCGTTCTCAGGTTGCCAGTTCCTGAAGGAGCCAAAGTAATCGGTTTTGCGGACGATTTGGCTGTCGTAGTGGTAGAAAAACAAGTGTCAGACCTGGAGGAAAAAGCAAATCTTACTGTTTCGATGGTTCAACAGTGGCTAACTTCGGTTGGCTTGCAGCTTGCTGAGCAAAAAACGGAAGCCGTCCTTATTAGTAGTCGCAAGAAAGTGGAATCAGTGCAACTGAGGGTGGGAGGTGCTACCATCCAATCGCAGAGAGCGATAAAGTACTTGGGCGTTTTTATTGATGATCGCCTTAGTTTCCGACAGCATGCAGAGTATGTCTGCAAAAAAGCTTCGAAGTGCTACGCGGCCCTGTCCAGGATGCTGCCGAACATAGGTGGACCGAAAAGCACCAAGCGAATGTTGCTATCTAATGTGGTAACATCAGTGCTCATGTATGCCGCGCCAATTTGGCAGACTCCTTAAAGGTGAAGTCGAATAGGGAGCAGCTTGAAAGGTTTCACCGACTAAATGCTTTGCGCGTGATCAGCGCTTATCGAACTGTCTCCGACGAAGCTGCGTTTGTGTTGGCAGGCATGATGCCGATAGAAATAATGGCTGATGAGGCACATCGACTGTATGCAGCGAAAAGTAATGGCGCTGAGATATACCCGCAGCGAGAGCGTTCACTCTCAGTAGAAAGGTGGCAAACCCGCTGGAATGCTTCAAACAAGGGCCGTTGGACATTCGCTCTGATCCCAAATATTGAAAGATGGATAAGTCGATCGCATGGTGAAATGAGCTTTCCTCTAACGCAGTTTCTGACTGGCCATGGAGTTTTTCGTAGCTGCCTATACCGCTTTGGGTATGATACCTCGCCCTTTTGTCCTGCGTGCATAAATGAAATAGAGAATTCACATCACGTCTTTTTCATTTGCCCCCGATTCGTGGAAGAACAAAATATGCTGAAAGGCATCTATGGGTCGGAGGTCTCGCCAAGGAACATTGTGGAGGCGATGCTGACATCGCAAAGAATGTGGGAAGCAGTCTGCGAGGTATCTGCGCAAATATGCGGAAAGCTTAGAAATGCTGAGCGAGCTAGGAGAGCTACTGAATTGACTGGCTGATATGTCAATACAATGACGTTAGGGCAATAAACACGACAAACTGTTTTGCGACGAACTCTAATTGGTGACTTTTGAGCTGTCAAGCTCCATCTGCCTCCCGACGTAATACTTGACGGTAGTTCCGGGAGGACAGACAGACAGACCTGGGGGAGGTGGTTTTAGCGTGTTAAAGTCACGCACCTTGGCTTTCGATGCTTTCCAGCTCATTTAAACACACACACACACACACACACACACACACACACTGTGCCGTTCCAAAATAAATTTGGAGATATTGGCGACAGAGCTGTGAGATCAGTGCGCAATGCTTACAGAGGCACTAAGACAGCTATAGTTAGTCTTCCTGTAGCAATGGCCAATGTGGCCTTAAAAGAAGGGAAAATTAAGATCGGCTGGACTGTCTGTCGGTTGCGCAAATCAAGCCAACCGATTAAATGCTTTAGATGCTTGGAATTCGGTCATATGGCTTCGGCGTGCAAAGGCATCGACCGCTCGAAGCTGTGCCTAAGATGTGGAGAGGAAGGACACTTTGTCAGAAACTGTAGTAAAGAGGCCAAATGTCTAATATGTGCGCAAAATGGTACAGACACAGTGAACCACGTAACAGGTAGTAGACGATGTGCCGCATACCAGAAGGCAGTCGAAATAGAGAAATAATGAGATTCATACAAATAAATCTTAACCACTGTGAAGCAGCTCAGGACCTGCTCGAGCAGATGGTACGAGAGAAGAGGGCGGATGTGGCCATTATATCGGAGCCGTACAGAATGTCGCAGAGCAACTCATGGATCACTGATTCCACCAAAAAAGCGGCAATATGGTCATGCGGAAAACACCCGGTGCAAAAAATCAGTCAGCAAATTAGTAATGGCTTTGCTTATGCCGTGGTGGCAGGAGTTCACATCTACAGCTGTTATGCAGCGCCTAGTCTGACGGAAGCTGAATTTGAGGCAATTGTCATGAATATTTCGAACGACGCAAGAAACAATAGTCCTGTAGTTGTTGCCGGGGATTTCAATGCTTGGCCGACTGAATGGGGTAGCAGATACACCAACTCAAGGGGAAGGATCTTGTTGGAAATCTTCTCGACACTAAATATTGTGCTCGCAAATGTTGGCTCGACAAGCACCTACCGTAGAAATGATAGGGAGTCAGTGATTGACGTCACGTTCGTCAGCAGCGCACTGGCGCGGAACACAAATTGGCAAGTTAGTGAGGAGTTCACATTCAGCGACCATCAGGCAATAGTGATAGACATCCAACGGCAGAATGATTTTAGAGCAAGCAGGGTTCGCCAAACACATTGTGGATGGAAGGAGAGCGCTCTGGACAAAGAGCTTTTTAATATGATGTTCGCCGATGAGCATGAGTGGCCGGAGGAAGCGGAGGAGCTGGCCGCGCAGTTCGCAAAACAATTAGCGAAAGCATGTGATGCTGCTATGCCCAGACGGAAGGCAACAAATCGTGGCCGGCCTGCCTATTGGTGGAATGCCGAAATTGGGGCTCTTCGCGCTCGGTGTTTGCAGGCGAGACGACGTTATCAACGCTGCAAACAGGTGATGGAGAGAATTATCTTCGAAGTGAGTTCTCAAGGGAACGAAAAAGGCTCCGAAATGCCATTCGAAGCTCCAAAACGCAATGTTTTAAAAGATTATGCGAAGAAGCCAACTCAAATCCCTGGGGCGGAGCATACAGGTTAGTCATGGGAAAAATAAGAGCCAGCACCCAGGAAAGGTGTCCATTACTTCTTTCAAAAATTGTGGCTACCTTATTCCCACAGCAACGGGAACGCAGAAATCTGTTCCCGGGAGTGCCAGCCAATAATAATGCTATCGTGACATCCGAAGAAGTGCTTTCGGCGGCTAAAAGAATACAGCACAACAAAGCTCCAGGTCCGGATTCTGTCCCAAACGCAGCGTTGAAGACAGCTGTTTTGAGTTACCCACTACATTTTGCTGCTGTCATGCAATCCTGTCTGCGGCAAGGAGTTTTTCCGGCGATTTGGAAAATTCAAAAATTGGTATTGCTGCCCAAACCTGGAAGGCCGCCAGGCGAGCCGTCCTCTTATAGACCGATCTGTCTCTTGGATACTGTTGGAAAGGTCCTTGAAAGAATAATTTATGAGCGGCTTCTGCCTTTTACTGAAGGAGATCAAGGTCTTAGCGCCAACCAGTTCGGTTTTCGAAGAGCCCGTTCAACTATTGATGCTCTTAGTGCAGTGATATCTGTGGCGAAGGAGGCCATAAAAGGAACCAGGTGGAAAGAAGGAAGCAGAAAGTATTGCTTAGTAATCACGCTAGACGTTAAGAATGGGTTCAACACAGCTGACTGGGAGCATATCCTTAATGCACTACTGGCGAAGAACGTACCAGATTACCTGCTGCGAATTATTAGGAGCTACCTTAGCAACGGAGTCTTAATATACGACACTGACGATGGCCCGAAAAAATACAGCATTACTGCTGGCGTTCCATAGGGCTCAGTATTGGGTCCATTACTCTGGAACTTCATGTACGACAGCGTTCTCAGGTTGCCAGTTCCTGAAGGAGCCAAAGTAATCGGTTTTGCGGACGATTTGGCTGTCGTAGTGGTAGAAAAACAAGTGTCAGACCTGGAGGAAAAAGCAAATCTTACTGTTTCGATGGTTCAACAGTGGCTAACTTCGGTTGGCTTGCAGCTTGCTGAGCAAAAAACGGAAGCCGTCCTTATTAGTAGTCGCAAGAAAGTGGAATCAGTGCAACTGAGGGTGGGAGGTGCTACCATCCAATCGCAGAGAGCGATAAAGTACTTGGGCGTTTTTATTGATGATCGCCTTAGTTTCCGACAGCATGCAGAGTATGTCTGCAAAAAAGCTTCGAAGTGCTACGCGGCCCTGTCCAGGATGCTGCCGAACATAGGTGGACCGAAAAGCACCAAGCGAATGTTGCTATCTAATGTGATAACATCAGTGCTCATGTATGCCGCGCCAATTTGGGCAGACTCCTTAAAGGTGAAGTCGAATAGGGAGCAGCTTGAAAGAGTTCACCGACTAAATGCTTTGCGCGTGATCAGCGCTTATCGAACTGTCTCCGACGAAGCTGCGTTTGTGTTGGCAGGCATGATGCCGATAGAAATAATGGCTGATGAGGCACATCGACTGTATGCAGCGAAAAGTAATGGCGCTGAGATATACCCGCAGCGAGAGCGTTCACTCTCAGTAGAAAGGTGGCAAACCCGCTGGAATGCTTCAAACAAGGGCCGTTGGACATTCGCTCTGATCCCAAATATTGAAAGATGGATAAGTCGATCGCATGGTGAAATGAGCTTTCCTCTAACGCAGTTTCTGACTGGCCATGGAGTTTTTCGTAGCTGCCTATACCGCTTTGGGTATGATACCTCGCCCTTTTGTCCTGCGTGCATAAATGAAATAGAGAATTCACATCACGTCTTTTTCATTTGCCCCCGATTCGTGGAAGAACAAAATATGCTGAAAGGCATCTATGGGTCGGAGGTCTCGCCAAGGAACATTGTGGAGGCGATGCTGACATCGCAAAGAATGTGGGAAGCAGTCTGCGAGGTATCTGCGCAAATATGCGGAAAGCTTAGAAATGCTGAGCGAGCTAGGAGAGCTACTGAATTGACTGGCTGATATGTCAATACAATGACGTTAGGGCAATAAACACGACAAACTGTTTTGCGACGAACTCTAATTGGTGACTTTTGAGCTGTCAAGCTCCATCTGCCTCCCGACGTAATACTTGACGGTAGTTCCGGGAGGACAGACAGACAGATCTGGGGGGAGGTGGTTTTAGCGTGTTAAAGTCACGCACCTTGGCTTTCGATGCTTTCCACCTCATTTAAAAACACACACACACACACACACACACACACACACACACACAGTGCAATCTCGCGTCGTGTTTTACCGTGCGGTTTGCCTGGGACACAGCAGTGTTATTTTTTAAATTTGAAACACAAGAAAATAAGAAACACAAGAGCAAAATTTCCTTGCAACAAAAGATCCCGCGCAACATTAGTGCAAATAGTTTAAACATAAGCAAATCTGTCAAAGTGTGGAATACGAATTTGGCGCGCTGACAGTTTTTGACAGTTTCTTGCTACCAACAAATCTGAAAGAGCGCCACTTTCTCCCCCTATCAGCTAGTTTAGCTTAGTGAAGACAACTTTAGCAACGGTTCTGGCCTACGCTAAAGCTATGCTTGGTGGGAGCGAGACGGCACTACTATCAGAAGGTGGGAAAAAGAGTGCGAAATCAGCAGAAGGCAGAACTAGTGATCTGCAACAAAATGGCGGCGGCAGCCAATTAACGGAGGCGTACATGGGTTCAGCGGATCCATTCAAAAGGAGCAACCGTATTGGACGAACGCCAGTGAAGCTTAGTAAGGAGGGAGGCATCGCTCGCTCAAGCTCCTCACCACCGAGTTCGGCAGCAGTAAGTATAGATGCTAACAAACGGGCTTGCTCGTTCGAATTACTAGGCAGCAAAATTCGCGAGTTACACGGTATGATGACGGAGACAATCGCATCAACGGGTAGCTTGCGGCGCAGTATTCACCAACCAATGAGGAACCTCATGGATAGCATTCTAGAGGTTTATGATGATGCTAGAACGGAGGCATAAGTTGGCGTTAAGTCCTAATGCTCCTCACAGTGCATCTGGTGAAATTGAATGCGAGAGTGTTAGCGCAAGAGAGATTTGCGAGTCTTCAACGCAAACTTCTCCTTTCCTCAAGCAGAATAAGAAGTCTAAGCGCTTAAGAGACGAATCGGTAACAACACAACCGCGCGTTAAAAAGGTTCGCGAAAACGAAGTGCCAAAAACCTGCAGTGGGCAGCAAAATATAGACATTGTAAAAGATACTGAAGATAATAGTGAGTGGATTACAATAAGCCACAAAAAGAAACCGCAAGAGATGAGCAAACGCTTTAGGGCTTTGAAGACAATGAAGCCGGAATCAATTATTATTGAAAAAACGGGCATGTCGTACAGTGACATGTTAAAAAAGGTCAAAGGCGAACAAAGTCTTACAAAGCTAGGAGAAAATGTGGTCAAGATAAGGAAGACCCAAAAAGGCGAAATGCTTTTTGAACTTAAGAGGAGCCCAGACATTAATGCGCAAATGCTTAAAGCGGATGTGCAGAAAATACTAGGTGAACAGGCAAAGGTGAAAACTCTTGGCAACGAACAGGTGATGGAAATTAGAGACTTGGACGAAATCACAACGAGCGAGGAAGTGGTGGTAGCAGTTCGAAGCATCTGTGAGGAAGAACCAGTGGTCAGCTCGATCCGGAAATCTTATAGCGACACTCAGACTGCAGTAATTCGAGTATCGGCGAGGGCAGCCAAAGTACTCCTAGAAATAGGTAAGCTTAAAATTGGGTGGTCAGTGTGTCGAATAAGAATGAAGGAGTCGGTTCTCCGCTGCTTTAAATGCTTAGACTTCGGTCATATAGCCAGAGTGTGTACGAGCCAAGTGGACAGAAGCAAATGCTGCATAAATTGTGGGCAGGAGGGTCACTTAGCCAGGGCCTGCAAAAATGAAGCTTGTTGCCTAATATGTTCCAGCAAAAAAATGGACAGCAAGCACGCTACAGGTGGGATAAAATGCCCTGCATTTAAAGCGGCATGCGGCAATCGGAAATGAAGTTGCTGCAGATTAACCTAAACCATTGTGAAGCGGCCCAGGAGCTTCTCAAACAGACGGTAGCCGAACTAAAACTGGACGCAGTGATTATGGCTGAGCAGTACCGAAATCAGCGAGGATGGTTCTCTGATAAAAAGGCGAAGACGGCTATCTGGAACTGTGGAAACTTACCTTTCCAGTGGAAGCATGAAGTCGAAAGGGATTACTACGTTGTAGTAAAGATTGCTGGTATTTATATATATAGCTGCTACTGTCCGCCAAGTTTAACCGACCTGGAATACTCGGCAGTAATTGATCAGTTGGTAAGGGACGCTCGCAATACTTCACCCTTTATAATAGCTGGGGATTTTAATGCGTGGGCCGTGGAATGGGGCAGCCTGCTCACTAATGAAAGAGGTAGAATTCTGCTCGAAGCCTTTGCGTATTTAGACGCCGTACTGCTAAACAATGGGCGTCAGCACACATTCGAAAGGAACGGAAGAATATCGACGATAGATATTACATTCGCAAGCTGTTCGTTGGTAAGACGCATCGATTGGCGGGTTAGCAACCGGTATACAAATAGCGACCACCGTGCTTTGATAATTCATATCAGGCGTGATCACGCAGAGGAGGTGGTACAGAGTACCTCAAGAATAAAGAGTTGGAAACTACACACGTTGGACAGAGATGTTTTTGAGCAAATGCTGCGAATGTCTGCTCCACAAGCGGAAAGAGCAGAAGACTTAGCCAGACAAGTTGTGTCGTGGCTCAATGCAGCTTGCGATGCGTCAATGGCGAGAAGGGGCAATAAACAAGGCCGACGATCAGTGTTCTGGTGGAATGATGAGATCGCTGCGCTTAGAAGGAAATGGCTCAAAGACAGAAGAAGGGAACAACGCAGCATTGCAACCGAAAATTATGAAGCACATCGAGCTGCACATACGATGTCACGCAGGGCACTGAAAAAGGCGATCAAGAAGAGCAAGAATGCCTGCTTCAGGAAATTGTGCGATGACGTGGATTCTAACCCATGGGGTGACGCGTACAAAATCGTAATGTCGAGGGTAAAATATCCAAAGGTACAAATTCCCACAGCGCAGGAATTTATGCAGAAGGTGGTGCAGAAACTCTTTCCGCAGCATGAGCATAATACACCCACCACAGAGTCTGAGACAACTGGCATAAGCCAGCGCCGACTGTCACCGACGAGGAAATAGTTGCGGCAATGAGTTCCTTCGGCTGTAAAAAGGCACCAGGATCAGATGGGATACCCAATGAAATTATAAAGTTGGCATACAGTATCACACCTGAACCATTTCGGGAATTATTTCAGGCTTGCGTGAACGAGCATATCTTCCCAAAAATATGGAAGATTCAGCGCTTGGTTTTACTTCCAAAGCCCAACAAGCCTTCAATGGAGCCAAGCTCATACAGGCCATTATGCATGGTGGATGCACTGGGAAAGGTACTCGAACATATCCTGCGTGAGCGCCTACAACGTCATGTGGACGAGATAAATGGACTATCGCCTCATCAGTATGGTTTTCGAAAGGGCCATTCTACAGTAGACGCTATCCAGAGAGTAATAAGCATAGCCGAGAAAGCAATCGAGGGCTCTCGCTGGTTACACGGCACAAAAGAGTACTGTTTGGTCATAACATTGGACGTCCAAAACGCCTTCAATTCAGCAAGCTGGGAAAGCATCATCACAGCCCTGGAGCGGCTGCAAACACCACGCTACCTCGTCAGAATTTTGAAGAACTTTCTCTCAAACAGAATTCTTCTTTATAGCACAGATGTGGGTATCAAGCGATACGAAGTTACGGCTGGAGTTCCGCAAGGCTCAGTGCTGGGACCGCTAATATGGAATCTAATGTACGATTCAGTGCTGCGCATACCGGTACCAAGCGGCGTAAATATAATCGGATATGCTGACGATATTGCCGTCGTCATTGTGGCTAAACATCTTCACCAACTCCAAGCTTTAGCGACCAGCGTGGTGAACACCATTAAGACCTGGCTTCAAAAAAACAAACTACACCTGGCTGCCCAGAAAACAGAAGCTGTGCTAATAACTAGCAGGAAGAAGCTGGAGTTTGTAGAACTAAACATCGATGGAGTGACAATTACATCTTCCTCCGCAATTCGATTGGGCGTTATGCTGGATAGCAGATTGTCATTTGCTGCGCATATCGAAATGGTTTGCGGTAAGGCGATGACAAGGTATGCGGCCTTAGCTCGTATAATGGCAAATACGTATGGGCCCACTCAAAGACGTAGGCTGCTACTATCGAAGGTAGTCACTTCGATAATTATGTATGCTGCACCGGTTTGGGCTAAGGCGGTATATTTGGAAAGGAATGTGCGACAGTTAAACCGGGTCTTCCGATTGTGTGCTCTGCGGATTTGTAGCGGCTTCCGAACCATTTCGCACGAAGCAGCCGGAGTAATTGCGGGCTTACCACCACCAGATCTGTTGGTCGCTGAGACTACGATGCGATATCGCAAGAGGGCTGAAACTCGTAGAAAACTCACGGCCCACGAGATAGAGGAGATTGTGAGCATCACTTTCTCTAAGTGGCAAGATCGGTGGAGCAGCTCCAGCAAAGGTCGATGGACACACCTGCTAATCCCGGACGTAAGGCGGTGGGTTGAAAGGCAGCACGGGGAACTGGACTTTTATTTGACGCAGATGATTAGCGGTCACGGTTGTTTCCGCGGTTATCTGTTTAAATATGGCCATGATACGAGCTCAATATGTGGGTGGTGCTCCAGTGCACGTGAAGATGCACGTCACATCTTTTTTGAATGCGGTAGCCTCTCGCAAGTAAAAAGAAGCGCTGAAATTGTGCTGCGGAGCTCTTTAACTGTGGACAACATCGTTAGTTGTATGCTGCAGTCAGCAGATGCCTGGATGGCCGTCAAATCCTTGTGTGCTACTGTTATGCAACGCCAACGCATGTTGGAGCGTGTGCGTAGTAGACAACTGTGAACAGCGAACCGGACAAACGAACGTGTTAACTGCGACGTTATAATTTAGAGACTTACAACGATAGGACGTAAACGTACGTTTGAGCTTTAGCTCCACTTGCCTCCCGACGGTATGCTTAACGGTAGTTCCGGGGGGACCAACGGACACGGGGGAGAGGTTTTAGCGTGTTAAAGTCTCGCACTCAGGCTGTCGATGCTTTCCTCTCATTTAAAAAAAAACACACACACACACGCACGCACGCACGCACACACACACACACACACACACACACACACGCACGCACACACGCACACACACGCACACACACGCACACACACACACACGCACACACGCACACACACACACACACACACACACACACACACACGCACACACACACACACACACACACACACACACACACACACACACACACACACACACACGCACACACACACACACACACGCACACGCACACGCACACGCACACGCACACGCACACGCACACGCACACACACACGCACACACACACACACACACACACACACACACACACACACACACACACACACACACACACACACACACACACACACACACACACACACACACACACACACACACACACACACACACACGCACGCACACACACACACACACACACACACACACACACACACACACACACACACACACACACACACACACACACACACACACACACACACACACACACACACACACACACACACACACACACACACACACACACACACACACACACACACACCTGTCACGCGTCACTAGCGCGGATGCTGCCAAACGTTGGCGGCCCGAAAGGCGGAAAGAGACAGCTCCTGACTAGAGTTACTACGTCAATTTTGATGTATGCGGCGCCTATTTGGGCCGAATCATTAAAGACCGTGGCTAATTGGAAGCTCGTTAATAGAGTCCATCGGCTTAGCGCCTTGCGCATAATAAGCGCACACCGAACAGTCTCGGACGATGCGGCTTTTGTTCTGGCTGGCATTATCCCAATGGATATTATGGCGCAGGAGGCTCAACGTTGCTACACAAAAAAGAACTTGGGTGTCGACGTACCACGTGAGAGAGCACTTTCCTTGAAAATGTGGCAGAGGCGATGGAACGAGTCCAGCAAAGGGCGGTGGACACACACTCTGATCCCAAACATTAATGAATGGATTAGTCGCACGCGCGGGGAGCTGAACTACTACCTAACACAGTTCCTCACGGGCCATGGCGTTTTTCGGAGTAGCTTGTTCCGATTCGGAAATGACGATTCGCCGCTTTGTCCAGCATGTCCGCAGGTGGTGGAAGACCCGCAGCATTTACTGTTTGAGTGCCCGCGCTTTGCTGCGGAAAGGAGATTGGTCAGCGACACGCACGGTTCAGAACTGAACGCAACAAATCTTGTTGATGCGATGCTATCCTCGGTGGCAACATGGACAGCCGTATGCCGATTCGCTGCCTGCTTATATGCGAAGCTGAGGAGCACTGAGAGAGCGCGGATAACTGGCAGAAGGACTGGTTCAGTTGGGGCCCTTAACCAAGACGATAGGGACACTCAGTGACTTTGACCAACTGTCGGACAGGGACAGACGGACTGTCACGTGATTGAGCTTGTTGCTCCCTCTGCCTCCCGACGTAATACTTGACGGTAGTTCCGGGAGGACAGTCAGACCTGGGGGAGGTGGTTTTAGCGTGTTAAAGTCTCGCACCTTGGCTTTCGATGCTTTCCACCTCATTTATAAAAAAAAAACAAAAAAAAAAAAAACACACACACACACACACACACACACACACACACACACACACACACACACAGAAGGGAGGCAATCCTCCATCACAGAGTGGCAGACAAGATGGCAGGGCGCGGAAAGCGGAAGGTGGACAAATCGGCTGATCCCACACTTAGAGCCGTGGATACGAAGAACCCATGGCAATTTTTATCTTACCCAAGTACTCAGCGGGCACGGGTGCTTTAAGTACTATCTGCACAGGTTCGGTTATGAGCAGGACCCGTTCTGCGATCACTGCAAAGCTCCAATAGTTGAGGATGCCGAGCACGTGTTTTTTAGCTGTCCACGGTACCAAACAGCGAGAGAGGCCTTACAAAGAATCGTAGGTACGCGCATTACACCTGGCAACATCGTTGGTCTGATGCTGACAGACGCAACGTACTGGGATGCAGTAAGCCAGATGGCGGCATTCGTAATGAATGAACAAAGAAGGCTCGAACAGCTGAGGATAGTAGCTGAAAGAAATGGCTAGGTACAAGCACACGCTCGCGCACACGCATACAGCGCGCACACATGGCATAATTTACTCTCACATACAGATACACGTAGTAGTCTGATGTCAGCGGGACAAGGAGACAGTACTTGACCGACTAACGGGGTGTAAACTGAGACGTTAGGGCTAGATGACTGTCTACAATTGGACAGACACGAACGTTTGAGTTTTAAACTCCTTCTGCCTCCCGACGTAATACTTAACGGTAGTTCCGGGAGGACTGACAGACAGGGGGGAGGGGTTTTAGCGTGGTTAAAGTCCCGCACGCAGGCTTTCGATGCTTTCCCCTCATGGGAAAAAAAAACACACACACACACACACACACACACACATTGTGGATAGAATTGTGGATGGAAGGAGAGCACTCTGGACAAAGAGCTTTTTAATATGATGTTCGCCGATGAGCATGAGTGGCCGGAGGAAGCGGAGGAGCTGGCCGCGCAGCTCGCAAAACAATTAGCGAAAGCATGTTGCTATGCCCAGACGGAAGGCAACAAATCGTGGCCGGCCTGCCTATTGGTGGAATGCCGAAATTGGGGCTCTTCGCGCTCGGTGTTTGCAGGCGAGACGACGTTATCAACGCTGCAAACAGGTGATGGAGAGAATTAATCTTCGAAGTGAATTCTCAAGGGAACGAAAAAGGCCCCGAAATGCCACTCGAAGCTCCAAAACGCAATGTTTTAAAAGATTATGCGAAGAAGCCAACTCAAATCCCTGGGGCGGAGCATACAGGTTAGTCATGGGAAAAATAAGAGCCAGCAACCAGGAAAGGTGTCCATTACTTCATTCAAAAATTGTGGCTACCTTATTCCCACAGCAACGGGAATGCAGAAATCTGTTCCCAGGAGTGCCAGCCAATAATAATGCTATCGTGACATCCGAAGAAGTGCTTTCGGCGGCTAAAAGAATACAGCACAACAAAGCTCCAGGTCCGGATTCTGTCCCAAACGCAGCGTTGAAGACAGCTGTTTTGAGTTACCCACTACATTTTGCTGCTGTCATGCAATCCTGTCTGCGGCAAGGAGTTTTTCCGGCGATTTGGAAAATTCAAAAATTGGTATTGCTGCCCAAACCTGGAAGGCCGCCAGGCGAGCCGTCCTCTTATAGACCGATCTGTCTCTTGGATACTGTTGGAAAGGTCCTTGAAAGAATAATTTATGAGCGGCTTCTGCCTTTTACTGAAGGAGATCAAGGTCTTAGCGCCAACCAGTTCGGTTTTCGAAGAGCCCGTTCAACTATTGATGCTCTTAGTGCAGTGATATCTGTGGCGAAGGAGGCCATAAAAGGAACCTGGTGGAAAGGAGGAAGCAGAAAGTATTGCTTAGTAATCACGCTAGACGTTAAGAATGGGTTCAACACAGCTGACTGGGAGCATATCATTAATGCACTACTGGCGAAGAACGTACCAGATTACCTGCTGAGAATTATTAGGAGCTACCTTAGCAACAGAGTCTTAATATACGACACTGACGATGGCCCGAAAAAATACAGCATTACTGCTGGCGTTCCACAGGGCTCAGTATTGGGTCCATTACTCTGGAACTTCATGTACGACAGCGTTCTCAGGTTGCCAGTTCCTGAAGGAGCCAAAGTAATCGGTTTTGCGGACGATTTGGCTGTCGTAGTGGTAGAAAAACAAGTGTCAGACCTGGAGGAAAAAGCAAATCTTACTGTTTCGATGGTTCAACAGTGGCTAACTTCGGTTGGCTTGCAGCTTGCTGAGCAAAAAACGGAAGCCGTCCTTATTAGTAGTCGCAAGAAAGTGGAGTCAGTGCAACTGAGGGTGGGAGGTGCTACCATCCAATCGCAGAGAGCGATAAAGTACTTGGGCGTTTTTATTGATGATCGCCTTAGTTTCCGACAGCATGCAGAGTATGTCTGCAAAAAAGCTTCGAAGTGCTACGCGGCCCTGTCCAGGATGCTGCCGAACATAGGTGGACCGAAAAGCACCAAGCGAATGTTGCTATCTAATGTGGTAACATCAGTGCTCATGTATGCCGCGCCAATTTGGGCAGACTCCTTAAAGGTGAAGTCGAATAGGGAGCAGCTTGAAAGAGTTCACCGACTAAATGCTTTGCGCGTGATCAGCGCTTATCGAACTGTCTCCGACGAAGCTGCGTTTGTGTTGGCAGGCATGATGCCGATAGAAATAATGGCTGATGAGGCACATCGACTGTATGCAGCGAAAAGTAATGGCGCTGAGATATACCCGCAGCGAGAGCGTTCACTCTCAGTAGAAAGGTGGCAAACCCGCTGGAATGCTTCAAACAAGGGCCGTTGGACATTCGCTCTGATCCCAAATATTGAAAGATGGATAAGTCGATCGCATGGTGAAATGAGCTTTCCTCTAACGCAGTTTCTGACTGGCCATGGAGTTTTTCGTAGCTGCCTATACCGCTTTGGGTATGATACCTCGCCCTTTTGTCCTGCGTGCATAAATGAAATAGAGAATTCACATCACGTCTTTTTCATTTGCACCCGATTCGTGGAAGAACAAAATATGCTGAAAGGCATCTATGGGTCGGAGGTCTCGCCAAGGAACATTGTGGAGGCGATGCTGACATCGCAAAGAATGTGGGAAGCAGTCTGCGAGGTATCTGCGCAAATATGCGGAAAGCTTAAAAATGCTGAGCGAGCTAGGAGAGCTACTGAATTGACTGGCTGATATGTCAATACAATGACGTTAGGGCAATAAACACGACAAACTGTTTTGCGACGAACTCTAATTGGTGACTTTTGAGCTGTCAAGCTCCATCTGCCTCCCGACGTAATACTTGACGGTAGTTCCGGGAGGACAGACAGACAGACCTGGGGGAGGTGGTTTTAGCGTGTTAAAGTCACGCACCTTGGCTTTCGATGCTTTCCACCTCATTTAAACACACACACACACACACACACACACACACACACACACACACACACACACACACACACACACACACACACACACACACACACACACACACACACACACACACACACACACACACACACACACACACACACACACACACACACACACACACACACACACACACACACACACACACACACACACACACACACACACACACACACACACACACACACACACACACACACACACACACACACACACACACACACACACACACACACACACACACACACACACACACACACACACACACACACACACACACACACACACACACACACACACACACACACACACACACACACACACACACACACACACACACACACACACACACACACACACACACACACACACACACACACACACACACACACACACACACACACACACACACACACACACACACACACACACACACACACACACACACACACACACACACACACACACACACACACACACACACACACACACACACACACACACACACACACACACACACACACACACACACACACACACACACACACACACACACACACACACACACACACACACACACACACACACACACACACACACACACACACACACACACACACACACACACACACACACACACACACACACACACACACACACACACACACACACACACACACACACACGGCCTGGGGACCGGAGTGTGAGTTTTTAGGGAGAAGTCGTGTGCACGTCGACTCCTTCTAAAAAAGCCGTTCTTCGTCGGATTAAGTGCGTTTTAATTGCAGTTTTCGATTCGAAGGAATTATTTAGTGTGCGATAGTGCAATCTCGCGTCGTGTTTTACCGTGCGGTTTGCCTGGGACACAGCAGTGTTATTTTTTAATTTTGAAACACAAGAAAATAAGAAACACAAAAGCAAAATTTCCTTGCAACAAAAGATCCCGCGCAACATTAGTGCAAATAGTTTAAACATAAGCAAATCTGTCAAAGTGCGGAATACGAATTTGGCGCGCTGACAGTTTTTGACAGTTTCTTGCTACCAACAAATCTGAAAGAGCGCCACTTTCTCCCCCTATCAGCTAGTCTAGCTTAGTATAGCTTAGTGAAGACAACTTTAGCAACGGTTCTGGCCTACGCTAAAGCTATGCTTGGTGGGAGCGAGACGGCACTACTATCAGAAGGTGGGAAAAAGAGTGCGAAATCAGCAGAAGGCAGAACTAGTGATCTGCAACAAAATGGCGGCGGCAGCCAATTAACATAGGCGTACATGGGCTCAGCGGATCCATTCAAAAGGAGCAACCGTATTGGACGAACGCCAGTGAAGCTTAGTAAGGAGGGAGGCATCGCTCGCTCAAGCTCCTCACCACCGAGTTCGGCAGCAGTAAGTATAGATGCTAACAAACGGGCTTGCTCGTTCGAATTACTAGGCAGCAAAATTCGCGAGTTACACGGTATGATGACGGAGACAATCGCATCAACGGGTAGCTTGCGGCGCAGTATTCACCAACCAATGAGGAACCTCATGGATAGCATTCTAGAGGTTTATGATGATGCTAGAACGGAGGTAGCGCATAAGTTGGCGTTAAGTCCTAATGCTCCTCACAGTGCATCTGGTGAAATTGAATGCGAGAGTGTTAGCGCAAGAGAGATTTGCGAGTCTTCAACGCAAACTTCTCCTTTCCTCAAGCAGAATAAGAAGTCTAAGCGCTTAAGAGACGAATCGGTAACAACACAACCGCGCGTTAAAAAGGTTCGCGAAAACGAAGTGCCAAAAACCTGCAGTGGGCAGCAAAATATAGACGTTGTAAAAGATACTGAAGATAATAGTGAGTGGATTACAATAAGCCACAAAAAGAAACCGCAAGAGATGAGCAAACGCGTTAGGGCTTTGAAGACAATGAAGCCGGAATCAATTATTATTGAAAAAACGGGCAATGTGTCGTACATTGACATGTTAAAAAAGGTCAAAGGCGAACAAAGTCTTACAAAGCTAGGAGAAAATGTGGTCAAGATAAGGAAGACCCAAAAAGGCGAAATGCTTTTTGAACTTAAGAGGAGCCCAGACATTAATGCGCAAATGCTTAAAGCGGATGTGCAGAAAATACTGGGTGAACAGGCAAAGGTGAAAACTCTTGGCAACGAACAGGTGATGGAAATTAGAGACTTGGACGAAATCACAACGAGCGAGGAAGTGGTGGTAGCAGTTCGAAGCATCTGTGAGGAAGAACCAGTGGTCAGCTCGATCCGGAAATCGTATAGCGACACTCAGACTGCAGTAATTCGAGTATCGACGAGGGCAGCCAAAGTACTCCTAGAAATAGGTAAGCTTAAAATTGGGTGGTCAGTGTGTCGAATAAGAATGAAGGAGTCGGTTCTCCGCTGCTTTAAATGCTTAGACTTCGGTCATATAGCCAGAGTGTGTACGAGCCAAGTGGACAGAAGCAAATGCTGCATAAATTGTGGGCAGGAGGGTCACTTAGCCAGGGCCTGCAAAAATGAAGCTTGTTGCCTAATATGTTCCAGCAAAAAAATGGACAGCAAGCACGCTACAGGTGGGATAAAATGCCCTGCATTTAAAGCGGCATGCGGCAATCGGAAATGAAGTTGCTGCAGATTAACCTAAACCATTGTGAAGCGGCCCAGGAGCTTCTCAAACAGACGGTAGCCGAACTAAAACTGGACGCAGTGATTATGGCTGAGCAGTACCGAAATCAGCGAGGATGGTTCTCTGATAAAAAGGCGAAGACGGCTATCTGGAACTGTGGAAACTTACCTTTCCAGTGGAAGCATGAAGTCGAAAGGGATTACTACGTTGTAGTAAAGATTGCTGGTATTTATATATATAGCTGCTACTGTCCGCCAAGTTTAACCGACCTGGAATACTCGGCAGTAATTGATCAGTTGGTAAGGGACGCTCGCAATACTTCATCCTTTATAATAGCTGGGGATTTTAATGCGTGGGCCGTGGAATGGGGCAGCCTGCTCACTAATGAAAGAGGTAGAATTCTGCTCGAAGCCTTTGCGTATTTAGACGCCGTACTGCTAAACAATGGGCGTCAGCACACATTCCAAAGGAACGGAAGAATATCGACGATAGATATTACATTCGCAAGCTGTTCGTTGGTAAGACGCATCGATTGGCGGGTTAGCAACCGGTATACAAATAGCGACCACCGTGCTTTGATAATTCATATCAGGCGTGATCACGCAGAGGAGGTGGTACAGAGTACCTCAAGAATAAAGAGTTGGAAACTACACACGTTGGACAAAGATGTTTTTGAGCAAATGCTGCGAATGTCTGCTCCACAAGCGGAAAGAGCAGAAGACTTAGCCAGACAAGTTGTGTCGTGGCTCAATGCAGCTTGCGATGCGTCAATGGCGAGAAGGGGCAATAAACAAGGCCGACGATCAGTGTTCTGGTGGAATGATGAGATCGCTGCGCTTAGAAGGAAATGCCTCAAAGACAGAAGAAGGGAACAACGCAGCATTGCAACCGAAAATTATGAAGCACATCGAGCTGCACATACGATGTCACGCAGGGCACTGAAAAAGGCGATCAAGAAGAGCAAGAATGCCTGCTTCAGGAAATTGTGCGATGACGTGGATTCTAACCCATGGGGTGACGCGTACAAAATCGTAATGTCGAGGGTAAAATATCCAAAGGTACAAATTCCCACAGCGCAGGAATTTATGCAGAAGGTGGTGCAGAAACTCTTTCCGCAGCATGAGCATAATACACCCACCACAGAGTCTGAGACAACTATTATGCCAGCGCCGACTGTCACCGACGAGGAAATAGTTGCGGCAATGAGTTCCTTCGGCTGTAAAAAGGCACCAGGATCAGATGGGATACCCAATGAAATTATAAAGTTGGCATACAGTATCACACCTGAACCATTTCGGGAATTATTTCAGGCTTGCGTGAACGAGCATATCTTCCCAAAAATATGGAAGATTCAGCGCTTGGTTTTACTTCCAAAGCCCAACAAGCCTTCAATGGAGCC
>OV277350.1:12682500-12697500 GCA_922984085.1 Sicus ferrugineus
GCAGCTGAGGTTGTAACCGCACTATCCCGCATAATGCTTAATATAAGAGGGCCTAGTCAAAGGAGAAGACAACTCTTAGCTAGTGTAGTTAAATCTACAATACTGTATGCTGCAGATATCTGGGAGAGCGCACTACAAGTTAAAAGCTCTGCCCGAGGCGTAAAGGCGGTGTACCGCATGTGTGCGCTAAGAGTCTGCTGCGCATTCCGTACAGTTTCTGAAGATGCAGTGCTAGTGATATCTTCATCGATTCCGCTGGATTTTTTGGCTAAAGAAGCAGCCGCTAAGGTATCGGGGGCCATGCATGATATGGCAGAAGCGAGGCAATCCTCCATCACAGAGTGGCAGACAAGGTGGCAGGGCGCGGAAAGCGGAAGGTGGACAAATCGGCTGATCCCACACTTAGAGCCGTGGATACGAAGAACCCATGGCGATACGAATTTTTACCTTACCCAAGTACTCAGCGGGCACGGGTGCTTTAAGTACTATCTGCACAGGTTTGCGCAGCGGCGCAGTATTCACCAACCAATGAGGAACCTCATGGATAGCATTCTAGAGGTTTATGATGATGCTAGAACGGAGGTAGCGCATAAGTTGGCGTTAAGTCCTAATGCTCCTCACAGTGCATCTGGTGAAATTGAATGCGAGAGTGTTAGCGCAAGAGAGATTTGCGAGTCTTCAACGCAAACTTCTCCTTTCCTCAAGCAGAATAAGAAGTCTAAGCGCTTAAGAGACGAATCGGTAACAACACAACCGCGCGTTAAAAAGGTTCGCGAAAACGAAGTGCCAAAAACCTGCAGTGGGCAGCAAAATATAGACGTTGTAAAAGATACTGAAGATAATAGTGAGTGGATTACAATAAGCCACAAAAAGAAACCGCAAGAGATGAGCAAACGCGTTAGGGCTTTGAAGACAATGAAGCCGGAATCAATTATTATTGAAAAAACGGGCAATGTGTCGTACAGTGACATGTTAAAAAAGGTCAAAGGCGAACAAAGTCTTACAAAGCTAGGAGAAAATGTGGTCAAGATAAGGAAGACCCAAAAAGGCGAAATGCTTTTTGAACTTAAGAGGAGCCCAGACATTAATGCGCAAATGCTTAAAGCGGATGTGCAGAAAATACTGGGTGAACAGGCAAAGGTGAAAACTCTTGGCAACGAACAGGTGATGGAAATTAGAGACTTGGACGAAATCACAACGAGCGAGGAAGTGGTGGTAGCAGTTCGAAGCATCTGTGAGGAAGAACCAGTGGTCAGCTCGATCCGGAAATCGTATAGCGACACTCAGACTGCAGTAATTCGAGTATCGACGAGGGCAGCCAAAGTACTCCTAGAAATAGGTAAGCTTAAAATTGGGTGGTCAGTGTGTCGAATAAGAATGAAGGAGTCGGTTCTCCGCTGCTTTAAATGCTTAGACTTCGGTCATATAGCCAGAGTGTGTACGAGCCAAGTGGACAGAAGCAAATGCTGCATAAATTGTGGGCAGGAGGGTCACTTAGCCAGGGCCTGCAAAAATGAAGCTTGTTGCCTAATATGTTCCAGCAAAAAAATGGACAGCAAGCACGCTACAGGTGGGATAAAATGCCCTGCATTTAAAGCGGCATGCGGCAATCGGAAATGAAGTTGCTGCAGATTAACCTAAACCATTGTGAAGCGGCCCAGGAGCTTCTCAAACAGACGGTAGCCGAACTAAAACTGGACGCAGTGATTATGGCTGAGCAGTACCGAAATCAGCGAGGATGGTTCTCTGATAAAAAGGCGAAGACGGCTATCTGGAACTGTGGAAACTTACCTTTCCAGTGGAAGCATGAAGTCGAAAGGGATTACTACGTTGTAGTAAAGATTGCTGGTATTTATATATATAGCTGCTACTGTCCGCCAAGTTTAACCGACCTGGAATACTCGGCAGTAATTGATCAGTTGGTAAGGGACGCTCGCAATACTTCATCCTTTATAATAGCTGGGGATTTTAATGCGTGGGCCGTGGAATGGGGCAGCCTGCTCACTAATGAAAGAGGTAGAATTCTGCTCGAAGCCTTTGCGTATTTAGACGCCGTACTGCTAAACAATGGGCGTCAGCACACATTCCAAAGGAACGGAAGAATATCGACGATAGATATTACATTCGCAAGCTGTTCGTTGGTAAGACGCATCGATTGGCGGGTTAGCAACCGGTATACAAATAGCGACCACCGTGCTTTGATAATTCATATCAGGCGTGATCACGCAGAGGAGGTGGTACAGAGTACCTCAAGAATAAAGAGTTGGAAACTACACACGTTGGACAGAGATGTTTTTGAGCAAATGCTGCGAATGTCTGCTCCACAAGCGGAAAGAGCAGAAGACTTAGCCAGACAAGTTGTGCCGTGGCTCAATGCAGCTTGCGATGCGTCAATGGCGAGAAGGGGCAATAAACAAGGCCGACGATCAGTGTTCTGGTGGAATGATGAGATCGCTGCGCTTAGAAGGAAATGCCTCAAAGACAGAAGAAGGGAACAACGCAGCATTGCAACCGAAAATTATGAAGCACATCGAGCTGCACATACGATGTCACGCAGGGCACTGAAAAAGGCGATCAAGAAGAGCAAGAATGCCTGCTTCAGGAAATTGTGCGATGACGTGGATTCTAACCCATGGGGTGACGCGTACAAAATCGTAATGTCGAGGGTAAAATATCCAAAGGTACAAATTCCCACAGCGCAGGAATTTATGCAGAAGGTGGTGCAGAAACTCTTTCCGCAGCATGAGCATAATACACCCACCACAGAGTCTGAGACAACTATTATGCCAGCGCCGACTGTCACCGACGAGGAAATAGTTGCGGCAATGAGTTCCTTCGGCTGTAAAAAGGCACCAGGATCAGATGGGATACCCAATGAAATTATAAAGTTGGCATACAGTATCACACCTGAACCATTTCGGGAATTATTTCAGGCTTGCGTGAACGAGCATATCTTCCCAAAAATATGGAAGATTCAGCGCTTGGTTTTACTTCCAAAGCCCAACAAGCCTTCAATGGAGCCAAGCTCATACAGGCCATTATGCATGGTGGATGCACTGGGAAAGGTACTCGAACATATCCTGCGTGAGCGCCTACAACGTCATGTGGACGAGATAAATGGACTATCGCCTCATCAGTATGGTTTTCGAAAGGGCCATTCTACAGTAGACGCTATCCAGAGAGTAATAAGCATAGCCGAGAAAGCAATCGAGGGCTCTCGCTGGTTACACGGTACAAAAGAGTACTGTTTGGTCATAACATTGGACGTCCAAAACGCCTTCAATTCAGCAAGCTGGGAAAGCATCATCACAGCCCTGGAGCGGCTGCAAACACCACGCTACCTCGTCAGAATTTTGAAGAACTTTCTCTCAAACAGAATTCTTCTTTATAGCACAGATGTGGGTATCAAGTGATACGAAGTTACGGCTGGAGTTCCGCAAGGCTCAGTGCTGGGACCGCTAATATGGAATCTAATGTACGATTCAGTGCTGCGCATACCGGTACCAAGCGGCGTAAATATAATCGGATATGCTGACGATATTGCCGTCGTCATTGTGGCTAAACATCTTCACCAACTCCAAGCTTTAGCGACCAGCGTGGTGAACACCATTAAGACCTGGCTTCAAAAAAACAAACTACACCTGGCTGCCCAGAAAACAGAAGCTGTGCTAATAACTAGCAGGAAGAAGCTGGAGTTTGTAGAACTAAACATCGATGGAGTGACAATTACATCTTCCTCCGCAATTCGATACCTGGGCGTTATGCTGGATAGCAGATTGTCATTTGCTGCGCATATCGAAATGGTTTGCGGTAAGGCGATGACAAGGTATGCGGCCTTAGCTCGTATAATGGCAAATACGTATGGGCCCACTCAAAGACGTAGGCTGCTACTATCGAAGGTAGTCACTTCGATAATTATGTATGCTGCACCGGTTTGGGCTAAGGCGGTATATTTGGAAAGGAATGTGCGACAGTTAAACCGGGTCTTCCGATTGTGTGCTCTGCGGATTTGTAGCGGCTTCCGAACCATTTCGCACGAAGCAGCCGGAGTAATTGCGGGCTTACCACCACCAGATCTGTTGGTCGCTGAGACTACGATGCGATATCGCAAGAGGGCTGAAACTCGTAGAAAACTCACGGCCCACGAGATAGAGGAGATTGTGAGCATCACTTTCTCTAAGTGGCAAGATCGGTGGAGCAGCTCCAGCAAAGGTCGATGGACACACCTGCTAATCCCGGACGTAAGGCGGTGGGTTGAAAGGCAGCACGGGGAACTGGACTTTTATTTGACGCAGATGATTAGCGGTCACGGTTGCTTCCGCGGTTATCTGTTTAAATATGGTCATGATACGAGCTCAATATGTGGGTGGTGCTCCAGTGCACGTGAAGATGCACGTCACATCTTTTTTGAATGCGGTAGCCTCTCGCAAGTAAAAAGAAGCGCTGAAATTGTGCTGCGGAGCTCTTTAACTGTGGACAACATCGTTAGTTGTATGCTGCAGTCAGCAGATGCCTGGATGGCCGTCAAATCCTTGTGTGCTACTGTTATGCAACGCCAACGCATGTTGGAGCGTGTGCGGAGTAGACAACTGTGAACAGCGAACCGGACAAACGAACGTGTTAACTGCGACGTTATAATTTAGAGACTTACAACGATAGGACGTAAACGTACGTTTGAGCTTTAGCTCCACCTGCCTCCCGACGGTATGCTTAACGGTAGTTCCGGGGGGACCAACGGACACGGGGGAGAGGTTTTAGCGTGTTAAAGTCTCGCACTCAGGCTGTCGATGCTTTCCTCTCATTTAAAAAAAAACACACACACTCACACGCACGCACGCACGCACGCACGCACGCACGCACGCACGCACGCACGCACACACACGCACACACACACACACACACACACACACACACACACACACACACACACACACACACACACACACACACACACACACACACACACACACACACACACACACACACACACACACACACACACACACACACACACACACACACACACACACACACACACACACACACACACACACACACACACACACACACACACACACACACACACACACACACACACACACACACACACACACACACACACACACACACACACACACACACACACACACACACACACACACACACACACACACACACACACACACACACACACACACACACACACACACACACACACACACACACACACACACACACACACACACACACACACACACACACACACACACACACACACACACACACACACACACACACACACACACACACACACACACACACACACACACACACACACACACACACACACACACACACACACACACACACACACACACACACACACACACACACACACACACACACACACACACACACACACACACACACACACACACACACACACACACACACACACACACACACACACACACACACACACACACACACACACACACACACACACACACACACACACACACACACACACACACACACACACACACACACACACACACACACACACACACACACACACACACACACACACACACACACACACACACACACACACACACACACACACACACACACACACACACACACACACACACACACACACACACACACACACACACACACACACACACACACACACACACACACACACACACACACACACACACACAAAGAAAGGAAAGGCAGCTGGAATTGCAATCCGAACCGAAGGCACATGACGCTTCGGAAAAAGGAGTCAGGATTCGTCTGTGTGGAAATGGAAGGCAAGTTTATATATAGCTGCTATATCCCTCCTAGTGTGGATATCAACGAATTCAATGCCAGAGTGGATGCCCTAGTTAATGACGCGCGTTTAAGGAACCCGGTACTAATCGCTGGCGACTTCAATGCCTGGGCTTGCGAGTGGGGCTGCCCAAGATCTAATGCGCGTGGAAGAAGTCTGCTAGAAGCCCTCTCTTCCATGGACGTAATTTTATTAAATTCTGGAACAGAGCACACTTACAGTAAAAATGGTGCGGGGTCTATCATAGACATATCCTTCATAAGCAGCAGCCTCTACATGTCGACAAAATGGCGCCTAAGCGGATGTTATACCCTTAGCGACCACCGGGCTATTGAGATAGACGTCATGAACTCACAAGAGGATAATTGGGCTCCCACTCGGCCAAGACGTCCGCGCTGGAAGACGGAAACGTTCGACAGCGAAGCGTTTATGGAGGCTATTGGTAGCCACTCTATAGACGGTACGGCAGAGGAGGCTTCGACGCAACTCATGGCCTTGCTGAGAACCGCATGCGACGCTGCAATGGTGCGCAAATCGAACTCAAAGCGCAGAAACCCCGCATACTGGTGGAGCAACGACATCGCTAAGCTGCGAAGCGAGTGTAAATATGCCAGACGTGTATGTCAGAGAGCACGAGATACGACAAACTCTGAAACAAGCAGGCTTACATATAAAAACAAGCGCAAGCAGCTTAAAAGGGCCATCCAAGAGAGCAAACGTCGATGCTTCTTGGAGATTTGCGAGGAGATTGAAAACAATCCCTGGGGCTTTGCTTATAAGCTGGTCCTGAAAAAGCTTCAACGAACAGCGCAACCATCGTGCCCCGATGCGCTGAAGGAGATAATAAAATGCCTTTTTCCTGAACAGGCACGCTTTAACAGGATCCTGTTAGCACGCAGTAACCGGAACATAAGCATTATAAGGGAAGAAGAAGTAATCCTAGCTGCAAAGCAACTTAAGTTGAGCAAAGCACCTGGCCCAGATGGAGTGCCCAATATTGCTGTGAAGGCAGCCGCATTGAAAAGGCCGGACCTATTTCAGAGCGTCTTTAATAAATGCATCCTAGAGGCGGTATTTCCGAGAGCATGGAAGCGGCAGAAACTGGTGCTTATACCTAAAAAAGGACAGCTGAACACAGCAGCGTCTTATCGGCCGCTCTGCCTGCTGGATTCAGTAGGCAAGATGCTGGAACACGTGCTGAAAGGCAGAATAGAGGCAGAGGTAGACGCTGGACTTTCTGCTCTTCAGTTTGGCTTCAGGAAAGGACGGTCGACAACAGACGCGCTGCGGCTGGTTAAAAATACTGCTCAGGGAGCTATGGAAGGTACACGGTGGCGCGGTGGCTCCAAACAATACTGCCTCATCATAACGCTCGACGTAAAGAACGCGTTCAATACTGCGAATTGGCAGAAGATACTGCTGTCGGCGAGGAAGCTTGGAATATCCGACTATCTGCTGAACATACTCGACAACTATCTGGACGATCGTGTTCTGATATATGACACCACAGAAGGCGAAAAATCATATATGATACGGGGAGGCGTACCACAGGGGTCTGTTCTTGGACCTCTCCTGTGGAATATTATGTACAACGACATCCTGGAATTAAGCGTGCCTGCTGGAGTAAAAATTGTTGGCTTCGCCGACGATGTTGCAATAACAGTCGTAGCAAAAGAAATAACAAGCGTAAAGGAGGCAGCAGAAATTGCTATAGCGAAAGTAAAGAACTGGTTGAGCTCAGTGGGTCTCACATTGGCCGAGCATAAGACGGAAGCAGTTCTGGTGAGCAGCAGGAAGAAGGTGGAATTCCTGGAAATTAGCGTTGGTAACAACGTGATTATGTCGAGACCATACATCAAATACCTAGGAGTCATGATTGACCGCCGGCTGACTTTTAAAGCCCACCTGGAGTACGTGCAGAGTAAGGCAGCTGAGGTTGTAACCGCACTATCCCGCATAATGCTTAATATAAGAGGGCCTAGTCAAAGGAGAAGACAACTCTTAGCTAGTGTAGTTAAATCTACAATACTGTATGCTGCAGATATCTGGGAGAGCGCACTACAAGTTAAAAGCTCTGCCCGAGGCGTAAAGGCGGTGTACCGCATGTGTGCGCTAAGAGTCTGCTGCGCATTCCGTACAGTTTCTGAAGATGCAGTGCTAGTGATATCTTCATCGATTCCGCTGGATTTTTTGGCTAAAGAAGCAGCCGCTAAGGTATCGGGGGCCATGCATGATATGGCAGAAGCGAGGCAATCCTCCATCACAGAGTGGCAGACAAGGTGGCAGGGCGCGGAAAGCGGAAGGTGGACAAATCGGCTGATCCCACACTTAGAGCCGTGGATACGAAGAACCCATGGCGATACGAATTTTTACCTTACCCAAGTACTCAGCGGGCACGGGTGCTTTAAGTACTATCTGCACAGGTTTGCGCAGCGGCGCAGTATTCACCAACCAATGAGGAACCTCATGGATAGCATTCTAGAGGTTTATGATGATGCTAGAACGGAGGTAGCGCATAAGTTGGCGTTAAGTCCTAATGCTCCTCACAGTGCATCTGGTGAAATTGAATGCGAGAGTGTTAGCGCAAGAGAGATTTGCGAGTCTTCAACGCAAACTTCTCCTTTCCTCAAGCAGAATAAGAAGTCTAAGCGCTTAAGAGACGAATCGGTAACAACACAACCGCGCGTTAAAAAGGTTCGCGAAAACGAAGTGCCAAAAACCTGCAGTGGGCAGCAAAATATAGACGTTGTAAAAGATACTGAAGATAATAGTGAGTGGATTACAATAAGCCACAAAAAGAAACCGCAAGAGATGAGCAAACGCGTTAGGGCTTTGAAGACAATGAAGCCGGAATCAATTATTATTGAAAAAACGGGCAATGTGTCGTACAGTGACATGTTAAAAAAGGTCAAAGGCGAACAAAGTCTTACAAAGCTAGGAGAAAATGTGGTCAAGATAAGGAAGACCCAAAAAGGCGAAATGCTTTTTGAACTTAAGAGGAGCCCAGACATTAATGCGCAAATGCTTAAAGCGGATGTGCAGAAAATACTGGGTGAACAGGCAAAGGTGAAAACTCTTGGCAACGAACAGGTGATGGAAATTAGAGACTTGGACGAAATCACAACGAGCGAGGAAGTGGTGGTAGCAGTTCGAAGCATCTGTGAGGAAGAACCAGTGGTCAGCTCGATCCGGAAATCGTATAGCGACACTCAGACTGCAGTAATTCGAGTATCGACGAGGGCAGCCAAAGTACTCCTAGAAATAGGTAAGCTTAAAATTGGGTGGTCAGTGTGTCGAATAAGAATGAAGGAGTCGGTTCTCCGCTGCTTTAAATGCTTAGACTTCGGTCATATAGCCAGAGTGTGTACGAGCCAAGTGGACAGAAGCAAATGCTGCATAAATTGTGGGCAGGAGGGTCACTTAGCCAGGGCCTGCAAAAATGAAGCTTGTTGCCTAATATGTTCCAGCAAAAAAATGGACAGCAAGCACGCTACAGGTGGGATAAAATGCCCTGCAGTTAAAGCGGCATGCGGCAATCGGAAATGAAGTTGCTGCAGATTAACCTAAACCATTGTGAAGCGGCCCAGGAGCTTCTCAAACAGACGGTAGCCGAACTAAAACTGGACGCAGTGATTATGGCTGAGCAGTACCGAAATCAGCGAGGATGGTTCTCTGATAAAAAGGCGAAGACGGCTATCTGGAACTGTGGAAACTTACCTTTCCAGTGGAAGCATGAAGTCGAAAGGGATTACTACGTTGTAGTAAAGATTGCTGGTATTTATATATATAGCTGCTACTGTCCGCCAAGTTTAACCGACCTGGAATACTCGGCAGTAATTGATCAGTTGGTAAGGGACGCTCGCAATACTTCATCCTTTATAATAGCTGGGGATTTTAATGCGTGGGCCGTGGAATGGGGCAGCCTGCTCACTAATGAAAGAGGTAGAATTCTGCTCGAAGCCTTTGCGTATTTAGACGCCGTACTGCTAAACAATGGGCGTCAGCACACATTCCAAAGGAACGGAAGAATATCGACGATAGATATTACATTCGCAAGCTGTTCGTTGGTAAGACGCATCGATTGGCGGGTTAGCAACCGGTATACAAATAGCGACCACCGTGCTTTGATAATTCATATCAGGCGTGATCACGCAGAGGAGGTGGTACAGAGTACCTCAAGAATAAAGAGTTGGAAACTACACACGTTGGACAGAGATGTTTTTGAGCAAATGCTGCGAATGTCTGCTCCACAAGCGGAAAGAGCAGAAGACTTAGCCAGACAAGTTGTGTCGTGGCTCAATGCAGCTTGCGATGCGTCAATGGCGAGAAGGGGCAATAAACAAGGCCGACGATCAGTGTTCTGGTGGAATGATGAGATCGCTGCGCTTAGAAGGAAATGCCTCAAAGACAGAAGAAGGGAACAACGCAGCATTGCAACCGAAAATTATGAAGCACATCGAGCTGCACATACGATGTCACGCAGGGCACTGAAAAAGGCGATCAAGAAGAGCAAGAATGCCTGCTTCAGGAAATTGTGCGATGACGTGGATTCTAACCCATGGGGTGACGCGTACAAAATCGTAATGTCGAGGGTAAAATATCCAAAGGTACAAATTCCCACAGCGCAGGAATTTATGCAGAAGGTGGTGCAGAAACTCTTTCCGCAGCATGAGCATAATACACCCACCACAGAGTCTGAGACAACTATTATGCCAGCGCCGACTGTCACCGACGAGGAAATAGTTGCGGCAATGAGTTCCTTCGGCTGTAAAAAGGCACCAGGATCAGATGGGATACCCAATGAAATTATAAAGTTGGCATACAGTATCACACCTGAACCATTTCGGGAATTATTTCAGGCTTGCGTGAACGAGCATATCTTCCCAAAAATATGGAAGATTCAGCGCTTGGTTTTACTTCCAAAGCCCAACAAGCCTTCAATGGAGCCAAGCTCATACAGGCCATTATGCATGGTGGATGCACTGGGAAAGGTACTCGAACATATCCTGCGTGAGCGCCTACAACGTCATGTGGACGAGATAAATGGACTATCGCCTCATCAGTATGGTTTTCGAAAGGGCCATTCTACAGTAGACGCTATCCAGAGAGTAATAAGCATAGCCGAGAAAGCAATCGAGGGCTCTCGCTGGTTACACGGTACAAAAGAGTACTGTTTGGTCATAACATTGGACGTCCAAAACGCCTTCAATTCAGCAAGCCTGGAAAGCATCATCACAGCCCTGGAGCGGCTGCAAACACCACGCTACCTCGTCAGAATTTTGAAGAACTTTCTCTCAAACAGAATTCTTCTTTATAGCACAGATGTGGGTATCAAGTGATACGAAGTTACGGCTGGAGTTCCGCAAGGCTCAGTGCTGGGACCGCTAATATGGAATCTAATGTACGATTCAGTGCTGCGCATACCGGTACCAAGCGGCGTAAATATAATCGGATATGCTGACGATATTGCCGTCGTCATTGTGGCTAAACATCTTCACCAACTCCAAGCTTTAGCGACCAGCGTGGTGAACACCATTAAGACCTGGCTTCAAAAAAACAAACTACACCTGGCTGCCCAGAAAACAGAAGCTGTGCTAATAACTAGCAGGAAGAAGCTGGAGTTTGTAGAACTAAACATCGATGGAGTGACAATTACATCTTCCTCCGCAATTCGATACCTGGGCGTTATGCTGGATAGCAGATTGTCATTTGCTGCGCATATCGAAATGGTTTGCGGTAAGGCGATGACAAGGTATGCGGCCTTAGCTCGTATAATGGCAAATACGTATGGGCCCACTCAAAGACGTAGGCTGCTACTATCGAAGGTAGTCACTTCGATAATTATGTATGCTGCACCGGTTTGGGCTAAGGCGGTATATTTGGAAAGGAATGTGCGACAGTTAAACCGGGTCTTCCGATTGTGTGCTCTGCGGATTTGTAGCGGCTTCCGAACCATTTCGCACGAAGCAGCCGGAGTAATTGCGGGCTTACCACCACCAGATCTGTTGGTCGCTGAGACTACGATGCGATATCGCAAGAGGGCTGAAACTCGTAGAAAACTCACGGCCCACGAGATAGAGGAGATTGTGAGCATCACTTTCTCTAAGTGGCAAGATCGGTGGAGCAGCTC
This sequence comes from Sicus ferrugineus, assembly GCA_922984085.1. NCBI lineage: Eukaryota > Metazoa > Arthropoda > Insecta > Diptera > Conopidae > Sicus > Sicus ferrugineus. Next base: position 12,694,473 of record OV277350.1, read on the forward strand.
CAGCAAAGGTCGATGGACACACCTGCTAATCCCGGACGTAAGGCGATGGGTTGAAAGGCAGCACGGGGAACTGGACTTTTATTTGACGCAGATGATTAGCGGTCACGGTTGCTTCCGCGGTTATCTGTTTAAATATGGTCATGATACGAGCTCAATATGTGGGTGGTGCTCCAGTGCACGTGAAGATGCACGTCACATCTTTTTTGAATGCGGTAGCCTCTCGCAAGTAAAAAGAAGCGCTGAAATTGTGCTGCGGAGCTCTTTAACTGTGGACAACATCGTTAGTTGTATGCTGCAGTCAGCAGATGCCTGGATGGCCGTCAAATCCTTGTGTGCTACTGTTATGCAACGCCAACGCATGTTGGAGCGTGTGCGGAGTAGACAACTGTGAACAGCGAACCGGACAAACGAACGTGTTAACTGCGACGTTATAATTTAGAGACTTACAACGATAGGACGTAAACGTACGTTTGAGCTTTAGCTCCACCTGCCTCCCGACGGTATGCTTAACGGTAGTTCCGGGGGGACCAACGGACACGGGGGAGAGGTTTTAGCGTGTTAAAGTCTCGCACTCAGGCTGTCGATGCTTTCCTCTCATTTAAAAAAAAAACACACACACTCACACGCACGCACGCACGCACGCACGCACGCACGCACGCACGCACGCACGCACGCACGCACGCACGCACGCACGCACGCACGCACACACACACACACACACACACACACACACACACACACACACACACACACACACACACACACACACACACACACACACACACACACACACACACACACACACACACACACACACACACACACACACACACACACACACACACACACACACACACACACACACACACACACACACACACACACACACACACACACACACACACACGCATGAAGCTATTGCAAATTAATCTGAACCATTGCGAAGCAGCGCAGGATCTCCTAAGGCATACCATTTATGAAAAGTCTGTGGACCTGGCTATTCTGAGTGAGCCCTACTCCTGTGGGACAGATTTGAGATGGGCAGTTGACTCTGCGGGAAAGGCAGCTATCTGGAATTGCAATCCGAACCGAAGGCACATGACGCTTCGGAAAAAGGAGCCAGGATTCGTCTGTGTGGAAATGGAAGGCAAGTTTATATATAGCTGCTATATCCCTCCTAGTGTGGATATCAACGAATTCAATGCCAGAGTGGATGCCCTAGTTAATGACGCGCGTTTAAGGAACCCGGTACTAATCGCTGGCGACTTCAATGCTTGGGCTTGCGAGTGGGGCTGCCCAAGATCTAATGCGCGTGGAAGAAGTCTGCTAGAAGCCCTCTCTTCCATGGACGTAATTTTATTAAATTCTGGAACAGAGCACACTTACAGTAAAAATGGTGCGGGGTCTATCATAGACATATCCTTCATAAGCAGCAGCCTCTACATGTCGACAAAATGGCGCCTAAGCGGATGTTATACCCACAGCGACCACCGGGCTATTGAGATAGACGTCATGAACTCACAAGAGGATAATTGGGCTCCCACTCGGCCAAGACGTCCGCGCTGGAAGACGGAAACGTTCGACAGCGAAGCGTTTATGGAGGCTATTGGTAGCCACTCTATAGACGGTACGGCAGAGGAGGCTTCGACGCAACTCATGGCCTTGCTGAGAACCGCATGCGACGCTGCAATGGTGCGCAAATCGAACTCAAAGCGCAGAAACCCCGCATACTGGTGGAGCAACGACATCGCTAAGCTGCGAAGCGAGTGTAAATATGCCAGACGTGTATGTCAGAGGGCACGAGATACGACAAACTCTGAAACAAGCAGGCTTACATATAAAAACAAGCGCAAGCAGCTTAAAAGGGCCATCCAAGAGAGCAAACGTCGATGCTTCTTGGAGATTTGCGAGGAGATTGAAAACAATCCCTGGGGCTTTGCTTATAAGCTGGTGCTGAAAAAGCTTCAACGAACAGCGCAACCATCGTGCCCCGATGCGCTGAAGGAGATAATAAAATGCCTTTTTCCTGAACAGGCACGCTTTAACAGGATCCTGTTAGCACGCAGTAACCGGAACATAAGCATTATAAGGGAAGAAGAAGTAATCCTAGCTGCAAAGCAACTTAAGTTGAGCAAAGCACCTGGCCCAGATGGAGTGCCCAATATTGCTGTGAAGGCAGCCGCATTGAAAAGGCCGGACCTATTTCAGAGCGTCTTCAATAAATGCATCCTAGAGGCGGTATTTCCGAGAGCATGGAAGCGGCAGAAACTGGTGCTTATACCTAAAAAAGGACAGCTGAACACAGCAGCGTCTTATCGGCCGCTCTGCCTGCTGGATTCAGTAGGCAAGATGCTGGAACACGTGCTGAAAGGCAGAATAGAGGCAGAGGTAGACGCTGGACTTTCTGCTCTCCAGTTTGGCTTCAGGAAAGGACGGTCGACAACAGACGCGCTGCGGCTGGTTAAAAATACTGCTCAGGGAGCTATGGAAGGTACACGGTGGCGCGGTGGCTCCAAACAATACTGCCTCATCATAACGCTCGACGTAAAGAACGCGTTCAATACTGCGAATTGGCAGAAGATACTGCTGTCGGCGAGGAAGCTTGGAATATCCGACTATCTGCTGAACATACTCGACAACTATCTGGACGATCGTGTTCTGATATATGACACCACAGAAGGCGAAAAATCATATATGATACGGGGAGGCGTACCACAGGGGTCTGTTCTTGGACCTCTCCTGTGGAATATTATGTACAATGACATCCTGGAATTAAGCGTGCCTGCTGGAGTAAAAATTGTTGGCTTCGCCGACGATGTTGCAATAACAGTCGTAGCAAAAGAAATATCAAGCGTAAAGGAGACAGCAGAAATTGCTATAGCAAAAGTAAAGAACTGGTTGAGCTCAGTGGGTCTCACATTGGCCGAGCATAAGACGGAAGCAGTTCTGGTGAGCAGCAGGAAGAAGGTGGAATTCCTGGAAATTACCGTTGGTAACAACGTGATTTTGTCGAGACCATACATAAAAT